>CM065388.1:35740000-36235000 GCA_033060915.1 Euryodendron excelsum
TTGAAACATAACTCGTGTCATATATGGCAAAATTGTGCTTAATCTAAAACATAAACATACACATGGGCCTATTTGAGGCCGCCACAGTTATATCATATATAACATTACAAATATTAGGGTCCCGCCCAAATACACATAATATAACATAGGCCCGTGGGCCGTAGCTCAAAATTCACATATGGCCTCCTCCTAGGGCCTCTCGGATTGGTTACCTAAAAACATTTAAGAAAACGTAAGCTGATGCTTAGTGAATAACAATGATGCACGAGCATGAAAATACCATAAACTAGCAGTTATGTCTAATGTATAAAACAATAGATAAAACATTTATACATATAAAGCATGAACTTAAAAACGTGTAAGGATAGACTTGAAATCATAGATAGCATGAGCATCATATTGAAACATTCTATCGTTTCAAAACATAATATCGTAAAAGAGAGATGCAACATATATAACTTGTCATAGGCATTTGAACATATCTTGGTTCTTGTTCTAAAAGCATAAGTATGCTACAACCTGACATCAGAGCTAGGCTCTACATTAGTAACCTTAAAGATCACACATAGGGCTCTTTAGGCTGTGGGACATCTCCTGAACATGGCGATAGTTTATTTCACATCCCCGACCATAGGACCATCTTTGCTAGTTTAAGGTCTTGCCACGAAAGACCTCTGTAAGCACTCCATTTTTGCCCATTTGGTAGTCTCCAGTCCGTTTAGGCTTGTATTCAAGTCAATATAGACATATTCCAATCCAAATCAACATTCTAAGTCTAATCTTGTCAATTAATCGCTTCGCTGGCCCTTCAGGCCCAAATAGAGGCAAAATGACCAAAATGTCCTTAATTGTTCGGTCCAATTCTAATAAGCACGTCTTTTTGAAGACGGTAAGTCTCATTTCCAATTACAATTTCAATTCCAATTAAATCTGGCAAACTCGAGAAAGTTGATTCCTTAAGGTAGGAAGTTCCTCCTGTCCAGCATGTTTCCAAAGAAACTCTTCAGAACGGTAAGTCCCTTCAAACCCGTTGACCGGGATGAGACCCCAAGTCCCCAAGATGGTAGAACGGTCCACCTTTAATGCCTGCTAGCCTGCCAATCCAGAAATGTTCGTTTCGGCATGCCTTTTGAGAAAGTTGATTCTTCAGGTGCTAAGTCCATCTAGCAGCTTCCCGAGATCAGGCAGTCTCGAAAATGATCGCGAATTGTTAGAGTAACGGAAATACTCATAGACATCGCAACCGTTAGAGTGACAGAAACACTCATAAACAGGTCAATATAGGGAATTGCCAGCAAACCCCTATATCATGGGATGGCTGTCAGAGTGACGGAAACACTCAAAACCCAGGTCAACACTGGTGCCTGCTAGCCCACTTTGGTGAAAAATGACCAAACTGCCCCTATGGTTATTCCCGGCACATTTCTTGAGACAGTACTAAGTCCTCAGAACGATAAATCCACCCTTCGGGCCAATTCCAAGACATTTTGGCATGATTAGGTGCCTTTCAGTCCGTTTTGGGCTAATTTCGAGACATTCCGGTCAAGATGACCATTTTGCCCCTAGGCATCCAAACGCCCCGGGAACCACACCAGCTTTGGGTATCAAACCGGTAACCTCCTAAGAATGCTTCTTATAGTATTCCCAACCTTCCATTATCTTTCTAGATCATTCTGACTCAGTTCCGGCAAATTCGGTGCAAAATAACTGTTTTGCCCCTAGTGGGCCGATCTTCTTTTCCGACCACACCGGCTCTGGGTATCAAACCGATAACCTCCTGGAACATTCCGATTAATGTTTCAAGGCTCTCGAGTCTTCTTCTGGGACATTTCGAGTCCATCCCGGTAGCTTTCCGACCCGATTGACCGTTTTGCCCCTAATGGCCTGGTCAATCCTTCTGACTCATCCTGTCATCATTTTTCAAGTCTACTACCCCTGAGACACTATTCTAAGGGTTCCTGTCCCTTTTTGGCCTTCCGGGACATTCCCAACCCTTTCAAATCATTCTTGGACCTTTCGAAGCCATTCCTAGTAAAGCCAGGCTAAAAATTGCATGGTAGTCACTAATACAGGCGCCCAAATTTTCTGAAGATACGTTGCTTGCTGACCTTCAAACTTTTCTAAGTGGCGCCAAGCCAAATTTTGGCCTTGCGCCACTCCTAGTAGCTCCAGAAGGATTTTTGGCTTGGTGCCACTACAACAAGCGCTAGGTCATTCCTCTTTCTATAAATACAAAGCCTCCTCCAGCGTGAAAAGAGTCCTCAAACTCAGTCTAAAAATCCTATTCTTTGATACACATAGCTCGTAGCCTCCCTAAACCCTAGTTTTTTTTAGGTTCTCCAAACCCTAGCCCCCATACACAAACCCTAACTTTCATACTATCTTATACACTCATACACTAGCCTCCAAAGCCTCCATTGAAGACTTGAAGTGCTGCAAAATGAAGCTCTCGAAGATCAAGACAAATTCTCAAAGATCAAAATGAAGGCTGAAGCGAAGACCGAAGCAAAGCAAGAAAAATAAAGCGAGTAAAACAAAGCAAGTAAAAGAAGACGCAAGGTAGGCTTCTTATTTACATTTACACAACTCCCCCTCTCTCTTCTCTCTCCTAACCCACTTGGGTTTTCTTCTATTTTAATCCCCCATCTTCTTCTCCCCCTTTCTTGCATGCTTGAAATAAGGGACTTCTTGGTCCATGTGTAGGATTAGGCTATTAAAGGTCACCGTGTCGGGGGCTTTCTTTTAGTCTAACCGGAGACCACGTGGGTTCGGCTCCTTTGATTATGTGGTAAAGCCTTAACCTTGTATGTTTACGACCCCAATTTTCATTGTGCATATCATGATCTTGTATTCCTTAAAAATTCATTTTCTAACTTGTTTTCAAAACTTGCATCAAAACGTTTTCAAAACTTGCATTAAATTTTCTTTTTTAAAACTTGTTTTCAAAACCACAATCCTAAGGTGATTATAGCCTTTCCATGGCTAGAGTTGCTTTAGAAAAGTGTTACATTTAAAGTGACCGATATGGTTCATATTTTCAAATCCTTGTTGTTTTCAAAACCGCTATCTTAACGTGATTCTAATCTTCTTATGGTTAGAATCGTTTTAGGAAAGTGAGATGTTTGTATGGACTTTCTAAAAAACTCCCTTTTCAAATCTCTCTTTCTAAAAAATCTCTTTTCCAACATACTTTCTAAAAACTCTCTCCAATTTCCTTTCTAAAATTGTTTTCTAAAATTCTCTTCAAAAATTTATTTTCCAAAACTCTTTTCAAACTCCTTTCCAAAACGCTCTCTTCAAAATTCACTTTCTAGAAATGCTCCCTAAGTTTCCTTCCTAAAAGCTCTTTCCAAAAATCTCTTTCCTAAAAGCTCTTTCCAAAAATCCTTTTCCAAAAACTCTCTTTTCAAAATTTTTTTTCTAAAAACTCCTTTTTAAGATCTCCTTCCAAAATCTCTCTTTCCAAAAATTCTACTTTCCAAAAATCTCTTTTCTTGGAGCCTAAGTCAAGCCCTAGAACCAACAATTAGAAAACCCTAATTTTTCTTCCCAAAAATATGATTTCCAATTCCCTATTTTGGCCTCAAACTATATATATTTCCAAACTACATCAAAACTATATATATTTCCAAAACCTATTTTCTACATCAAAGCTATAGTCTTCAAAATCTAGGATTTCTAAAACTTCATCTTTCCAATTCCGTATCACATCCAATCTTTCCTTTAGGAAACCAAATCTAATCTCCCCGTTTAGAAAATTAGATCCAATCTTCGGTTTTTGGAAACAAAATCAAACCATCTCTTTTTAGAAACAAAATCCAATCGTTTGTTTTAGGAAATAGGAATCTCAATCCTTCCTAGTCTAAACCTTTCCTAATCTACTCCTTCCTAATCTCATACTTTCCTAAATCTTAAGTTTCTAAAAATTGAACGTTTAAATCTTTCATTAAACTTTAAGCTTCTAAATCTTCTTAAATCCTAACCTTTCCTAATTTCATACCTTTCTAAACCTTAACTTTCCAAATCCAAGTTATCAAACCTTTCTTAAACTCCAACATTTCCTAATTTCAAGTATTTCTAAACTTTACAAATCCTAAACTTTTCTAAATTCAAAACTTTCTTAAGTTAAAACTTTCTAATTTCAAAACATTCCAATTTTAATTCAAAATTTTCCTAATTCGAAACTTCTCTAAAACGAAACTTTCTTAAATTGAAACTGTCCTAAACCAAAACTTTCCTAAATTGAAACCTTCCTAAAATGGATCTTTTCTATTTTGAAATCTTTCTAATTTGAACTTTCTTAATTTGAACATTTTCCTAATTTCAACTTCCTTAATCTTTCAAGTCCAACATTCAAGTCAAATCTTTTCTAAAACCTTTCCAAGTAAAGTCCAATCTTTCTTAAAATCTCAAGTCCTTCCTGAATCCTATCTTTCCTAAGTCTAGGTTTCCTAAAATTGAGCTTTCCAAAACCAATCTTTTCAAATCGTTCAATTAAAGTTCAATCTCTCAATCTTCCAATCCAAATTCCAATCAAATCTTTTTTCAAATAAAAAATATCTTTTCTATCGGACTCTTGTCCGAACTACGACTGACCTGATTCCTCAAAAAAGATACGTAAGCAACCTTCATGGGTGAGGTCACAACCGTTTTCAAATCTCCAATT
Organism: Euryodendron excelsum; assembly: GCA_033060915.1. NCBI lineage: Eukaryota > Viridiplantae > Streptophyta > Magnoliopsida > Ericales > Pentaphylacaceae > Euryodendron > Euryodendron excelsum. The sequence continues at coordinate 35,744,667 of CM065388.1, forward strand.
CCATAATCTATTTCAAGTTTCCAATTCCAAAAATCTATTTTCAAATCTCTATTTTCAATTTCTAAAACTTTCTAATTTCAAATCTATATTTTTAAATCTCTTTTCAAATCAAATCAAGTCTCATTAAATCTATTTTCAAGCTCTCTTTTCTTTTCTTGCATATCATGCATCATGTTAATTTCTTTCTAAATATTCTTTTCTAAAGTGGATAGCTTTGGACATTTGTTAGTTGAAGACTCTCATTGGTGAATCTAGGGTGAATAGACATATAGGTACCGCAAGGGCGGGGTAGTGTGATGGCTTAGTGCGTCTTCCCTACACGTAACCAACCTTTGAACCTAGGATCACTGTTTTCGAAAAACCAAAATAGAGTTATTTTCAAAAAAGGGCTTAAATATTTTTTAAAGGTTGCTAAACAACCTGTTTTTTTTAAAAACCCTCTCTTGAGGAGGTATTTTCAAATCATTTTCAAAAACCCTAAGTGTAGTCTTTGGATTGTGCTTAGTTTTTAGGTGACCTAACTCACCTTAATCAAGTTAGGTGATGACTCCAAATGTTTTTCAAAAGCCCTTTATTTAAATCAATTTTCAATTCAAACTTAGTCGCACTCATTCTTCTAGGAGGGTGAGTTCTAACGAAAGAGTACAGTATTTTTTCCGCTTGTGTGTGTATTCCTCGAGTGCGAAAAATCTGGGCGCTACAATCTCGAGTTGGCACTATACATTGGAAAAGTCTTGCATCTCTTTCATGTAAGTATTCTAGTCCATGGGTTTTACTTCATAACATAAACATAACTTGCATGCCTTTAAAAGTATGACATTTATAATTGAACATAAACATTGATGCATTGAAAACATATGAAAAATATTACATGATATGTAGTTGAACTTAAAACATTTAAAAAATAATAGAGTTTTACTCATGGCATATCGTTACTCATCTCTATCCTTGAGGATTGGTGCTAAAAAAGGGTGAGCTACACATAAAGTACATAGAAGCATCAAACACAAGATCCTAATGCAAAACAAGGACATAAAAGTTGAGGTTTGAAACATGAATCCCCGAACACCAACTATTTCGTTGCTTCCAATTCACATCAGAGCAATGAGACTATATTCTAGATTAAGTTCATTAGAAAATAGGCTTAAAAAACTTTAATTTGATAGGTCATGCAACGAAAATACATTTCGAATGAAGAAGTTATGTCCTATGAAAAATAGACTAAAATTCTAGAAAACAATGTTGTTGGTAGAAATTTTGGGTCAAATTTAAAATTTCATATCTCCCAATCTATAAGGAATTAGAGTACAAACTTTATGTGGGTACAAATTTCTATGAGTCTACTTTCCAACGCTTCAAATGGTGCATTAATTTGAATTTTCTAGAGAAAGTTATGCCCATTTTACTAAACAAGGTCGAAGTTGGCCAGACCATTCGAACACCAAAACTAGAGTTCGAACGACCAGCCAAAAATATCTCGGGCTGTTCAAATGCCCAACTTGGAGTTCGAATGCTAAGGCAAAAATGGCCAAAAATGAAAATGCAAGACTTGGGCCGTTCGAATGCCCAATTCAGATGTTCGAACGCCAGGCAAATCTGGGCACTCGCAGCAATAGATTTTTCAACTCCAAGCTTAACCAAACCTCTCCAAAACTTTCTCAATGCTTCTAGGGTTAAAAGATTGACCTAAGAAGACAACATTAACTGAAAATGGGGCAAGATAAACGAGCTAATCAAAGGAATCTAGGGTTTGAAATCTCAAACTGAACATGTACAAATTTGGGGGTTTTCAACCCCAACTCCCAATCCATCAACATATGCTTACAAGCCCTCAAAACCTAATCAAAGGAGACTCAAAAGAGTCTCCAAACACAACAATACATCTGGGTACATATATATATATGTATACACAACTATATATTTACAAGAGATAGAGTTTTTACCTTTCTCTCTCATGCTTCCCAATTCCAACAATAGATTCCCAAGCTTGGGTTGAAGTTTTTGAATTCTCCTCTCTTCTTGATCTCCTCTCCCTTGGTCTTCTTCTTCTTGGCTGGTTTGTGTGTGCGTCATATGGGTGTGTGTGTGTGTGTGTGTGTGTGTGTAATAAGATGATACACATAGAAAATAATCCCATATGTCTCACACTAAGAGCTTAAGTTATAACATAAATTCTAATTGGTCGTCTTGATTCAAAGGTACATTAGAATGATATAAAATTTTAGAAATTTACATTAAATTAGATAATAAAGGTCCGAGATATTACAACCTAGACCCTTGCTTAAGTCCATAAATGGACTTCTTAAGCTTACACACCATGCGCTCTTGGCCTTTTGCTATAAAACTATCTGGTTGCATCATATAGATGCACTCATCAAGACTTCTATTAAGGAAAGCTTCCTTGACATTCATTTGCTAAATTTCGTAATCAAAATAAGCCGCAATGGATAAGAGAATCTGGATAGACTTTAGCATGGCTACTGGCGAAATGGTTTCCTCATAATCGGTCCACTTTTTCTGAGTGAACCCTTTCACAACAAGCCTAGCCTTGAAGGTTTCCACCTTCTCGTATGCTCCTCTCCTTTTCTTATAGATCCAATTACATCTAATGAGTTTATCCCTTCGAGGGGTTCTACAAGATTCCAAACTTGATTAGAGTATATAGACTTCATCTCTGATTTTATAGCCTTTGTCCAAAGTTCTTCGTCTTTATCTTGAAGTGCTTCGTTGCGGTTAATAGGTTTGTTATCCAGTTCATGAAGGATCATATCATAAAACTCTCCCAATAATGTATACCGATCAGGTTGGCGTACAACCCTTCCACTACGATGAGGCATGACTTGTGTTTGTGTGTTACAAGTGGATTGCTCTGCTAATCCTGATCCTTGTGCACCATCATCATGCCGTAGTTGTGAAACCAACATGTTAATGGTATCCACAAACTAGGTTTTAGTATTAGCCTGAGTCACAATATTTCTCCTACTACATGACTTGTGTTTGAATACCCTTGTTGCAAGTAGTGTTTGAATACCTTGTTGAAAGATATGTTTAATGTTTCATCACCATTAAGAGGTTAGACATTGAAGGACTAAACTTCTTTAGGGCTATGAATTTTGAAAACATATTTGGAAAAGAGGGTTAGAGACTTTCCTTTTGGTTTTTAAAACTTTAGGGTTATAGAACCCCTTTTGAATATCTCACTTAAACTTGACCAATCCTAACCATGGAAGGATTAGGGTTGCGTCAAGAATGTGATGTTTGGAAACCATTTTTTAAAAAGGGCTTTTGAAAACACTTAGGGTTTTGGAACCCTAATATGGACAACCTTGGAGGTTGTATTTAATGTATCACCTTCTCTTGGAATCCCTAACCATAAGAGGGGTAGGGACACCTTAGGGTTGTGAGTTCTTGAAAGCATTTGGAAAATAGTTTTTGAAAAATATTAAGTGTCTAGCCGTTTTAGTTTAGACAAGTTTAAGAAAACTTCTTGAAATCATTTTTTTGAAGATAGAGTATAGGAATATTTGAAAAGGTTTTGGAGTTGATTTTTGAAATCTCAAGAGAGTAGGATGCCTTTGAAAATATGTTATGAAAATAGTTTTTGAAAGATTATTTGAAAATGGGTCTTCGAATTGGAACCTTGAAGCTTACTAACCTTGGTTGGATTGACCTAAGGTTAATTAACTAGGGTTAGGTTAACCTAGGGTTAAGGTGACCTAGGGTTAACTAACTTAGGTTAGGTTGGACTAGGGTTAGGTTAACCTAAGGTTAAGGCGACCTAGGGTCAACTAACTTAAGTTAGGTTAATCCAGAGTTAAGGTGACCTAGGGTTAACTAACTTGGGTTAGGTTAACCTAGGGGTGAAAGGTGGTTTTGAACAAGGATTTTGACCTAGTGGTTTTGGAATAGTGGTTTTGAACTAGGGTTTGGACCTAGTGGTTTTGGAAAGGTAGTTTTATGCATGAAACTTGAAAGTGTGTTTTGAAAACCATTTTATAAAATCCACTCAAGTGAGTGTTGGGGTCCGATGGTTGATATTTGGAAACCACTCAAGAGAGGGTTGCCTTGGAACCATTTCACCCACCAACTCAAAAGAGTAAAACTTGTGAAAATCAATATTGAATAGATAGTTTTGAAGACTTGAAAATTAAAGAGAATGAACCTTTGAAAATTAGTTTTGGAAATAAGGTTTTGGAAAACGACTTTTAAGATTTTGAAAACCACTCTAATGAATAGGGGTTCATATGGTGGATTTGAAGGAAATCACTCCTAGAAGGACTCCATGGGACCATTCCAACCACGATATTCAAGAGAGTAAAACATCTAAAAATCAAGGTGAAAATAATGGTTTAGGGAAATCATTTCTATGCGAATCAAAGAGAATGAAATTTGAGGACCCCTCTTGGAGAGGGTTGTTTTGAAAACCATTTTTTGGGGTGTAGAAACCAACTCTAATGAACTAGGGTTCACATGGTCAAGATAATGGGAAGACCACTCAAGAGAGGGTTCCAAGGGACCATTTCAACCACAAGACTGAAGAGAGTAGACTCTACAAAATCAATATAGAAGAGAAGAGTTTGAAAACCAATTTTATGTCACATGAAATGCAAAGAAACACAAGGATTCAAAATGAAGTCAAGGGGCTTAAAGTGGGGTTTTCTAAGACTTGGGAATTGACCTAGGTTTCAAGGAACCAACTCTTAGAACCATTTTTAGGAAAACACTTGGATATGGGTTTTGAAGAAGACATAGACACGAAGATAGTGAACATTTTTGCAAAATGATGATGGGCATGAAAATAAGGTCAAGCATGCAATACATGAACATGGTAACTATATGCAAAGGGGTCATGAATTCATATAGGGTTATAGGCCACACCACATAATCAAGGTGCTCCAAGGCCATACATCTTAAAGTAAGCTAGTGAGAGATCTCCCTACATGGTGGCTCCCATAAGCTTTCCTTTAGATATGAACTTGGAGTTCTTTTATTTCAAGTATGCAAGAAAGGGGGGTAAACGATAGGGGCTTAAAATAGAGAATACCCTAAGTAGGATAGGAAGGAGAAGAGAAGAGTGGGGGTGACAAAAATATAAAAGAGAATATTACCTTTTGCCTTCCAACACCTTCAAACCTCCATGGATACTTTAACTTGAACTTGAATAGCCTTAGAAAGGCTTGAAGGGGTTGGAATGGAATTTTCTATGACATTGAGGGCTTTGTAGGTGTGGTGTATGGGCTAGAGGGAGGTGGAATCTAACGTAAGTGTTTAGAGGGTGAGATGTATATGGAAATTTGAGATTCAGAGGCTATTTCTGCAGAGCTTCGATGTTGTTTTGGATTTTGGAATATGCAAAGGGGGAGGCCTGTATTTATAGGCAATGCTCGAGAGGACTGGCGTATGTAGTACATGTACCTAGGCAAATTTTGCCCGGCCGCATGTGCTACATGCGCCAGTATTGTTCCATTGGCAGAATGCCACGTGACACACTTTGTATTGGCTAAATCTTAAGGGGCAAGCAAAGTTTGATTGATCTGATCAAAATTTGGGTGCATGTACCATACGCTCCACCGCTGGGGATATTTGTTCAATTTTTGCCTCGATAATTGTGCAATCCGAGAACGATTTAGAAAAATCGGTCATGTCCATGATGTTTTCCTAGTGTTTCTCAAGAACTTAGAATTTTCAGTGAGCTTGAAAGGTGTTTGGAAGAATGAGATATTGTCTCGGGAAGGGTGCACGAAAACACACCTTTACGGAGTGTCTGTGATACACTCCGCAAATGTTCAATAGTGGCAATTTTTGGGCCACGTGATCGGGGCCTTCGAGAAGCAATCTCTTCGATCGGACCGTATCGATGGAAAGTGCTCTGGAAATACTTTCGAAAATTTTTTAAGCTGCGCATTTCTCAAGTCGTTTGACGGTGCATTATAATTAGGGAATTGGAGAAAAAGACAACCTTGGCAGAGCGTCTGTGAAACGCTCCAAGGGTTATTGAAAGTGGCGATTTTCAAACCATGTGATCGAGGGCTTGGGGAAGCGATCTATTCAATTAAGCCATATCGATGGAAAGACCTATGGTCTAGCTTTTGGGAATTCCCTGATTTATGCATTTCTCAAGTTATTTGACGGTGCGTTATAACCAGGGAATGGGGAAGAAAGATAACCCTAGTAGAGCGTCTACAAGACGCTCCAAGGGACTTTCATTAAGTTGAAAGTGTTTAGAGTCATGAGACTCAGCTTAGATTGAACAAGGGTGTATTACGACTTGTCGGTTTAGTACCTAGAGCCGGTGTGGTTTCGGGATGTGCTCGGGCTACTAGAGATAAAATGGTCATTTTGACCGGGCTTGGTTGATAAGGATGGATTGGGGTGGCACGTTAAGCGTGCCAGACTGTTCGAGATGGTCCTGGAAGATGTTTGCGCTGTTTGGTGGGATTTGTATTGTGCTGGAATGTCCAGTGGCAAAATGGTTATTTTGACCAAAGTTGAGCAGGATAAGACCGGAATTAGATAGGATGGCATATTGAGTATGCCTAACTGTCTAGGAACAATTTGGAAGGGTGGACTTATTGAGCTAGCAGGCCCCGGTGTTGACCTAGGTGTTGGTTCTTGAGACCGACCGGGTCTTGGAAAGCTACTTGTGTGGTATTTGTCCCTGAGATCACTCGGTCTCAGAGAGCTACCTGTAGGGTGGTGTTAGTTCCCGAGATCGCCCGATCTAAGAAAGCGACCTGTAGGGTGGTGTTGGTCCCCAAGATCGCTTGGCCTCAGAGACTTACTGGATGAAGGACATTCTACATCAGCAGGCTAGCAAGTGCCAGAAGTGAACCATCTTTAATTTGATATGGTGTTGATCCTCGAGATCCCCTGATCTCTGGAAACTACCTAGATGACGTTGGTTCTTAAGACCGCCCGATCTCGAAAAACTGCCTGGATGGCGTTGGTTTCTGAGATCGCCCGGTCTAGAAAAGCTACTTGGAATACCTAGGGGCAATACAATCTTTTCAACTTTAATTGGGCCTTGCGGGCCCTAGAAGCAACCAGTTGATTAGATTGGAGTTTGAAAGAGCCGACTTGGGCTTGTGTGTTGTGATGTTTGAATCTAGATTCGGTTGGGCCAGAGATTGTTGAGCGAGCAAAAATAGGGTGCTTACAGGGACTACCTTATACCCGAACATGCCGTAGATTAGGCTTGCGCCCATTCCACAATTTTGTGGGAGTAGTAGATACTGACTTAGATGGTACTAAGTTCAGAATGTATGTTGTTATTTCAAGTGCATGGCCCCAAACTAATTAGGCAAATTTGAATAACTCATAATAGATCTAACCATATCCATAAGAGTTATGTTCCTTCTTTTTGCCACACCATTCTGTTGTGGCATCCCTGGTGCAGACAATTAGGATTCAATTCCCTCATTTGATAAGTAATCCATAAATTCTCCCAAGAGGTACTCGCCACCACGATCAGATCGTAGTGTTTTGATACATTTACCATAATGCTTTTCCGTTTCTACCTTAAATACTATGAATTTCTCAAAGCATTCAGACTTATGGCACATCAAATAAATATACCCATAGCTTGAGTTATCATCAATGAAAGTAATGAAATACTCATAGCCACCTCTAGCTTGGATATTGATGGGGCCACACAAATCAAAGTGAACAAATTCTAATACCTATTTTGACCTATTGCCTTTAGTTGAAAAGAGCCACTTGGTCATCTTACCTTTCAAGCAGGATTTACAGATTGGCAGTGCCTCCACTTCTAATGAACCTAATGACCCATCCTTAACCAATCTAGAGATGTTAATATGATCTAGGTGTAGATGCCAAAGATAGGTTTGGTTAAGTTCAAAAGGTTGTTTTCTCTTACATGGTAGAGTATTAGTATTATTCAATTCATTTAGTTACAGTGTAGGAGAGATGTGATTAACAATATAAAGACCATCCACCAATATACCAAAACAGATAAAATGTTTATTTAACTTAATAATAACTGAGTTACTAAAATAAACAGAATATCCATTATCAACCAATCTAGAAACTGAAATCAAATTCCTTCTAATGGAAGGTACATAAAGAGAGTTTTTTTAATACTAAAATCCTATCTCTACCAAATGATATGCTAATAACTCCTACTGCAATTGCTGACACTCTCATGCCATCTCTCATAAATATATAAATCTCTCCATCACTAAGCCGGTGGGTTTGGTGGAACCCATGTAAAGAATTACATATTTGATTAGTGGCTCCTGCATCTACATACCATGTACCAGTAGGTTACACCATTAAACATGTGTTCAACTACTAGTGAATGAGATTTACCTTTGTTATTTTGTTTGACTAAATAAACTGGACATTATAACTTCCAGTGCCTCGATTGCTTGTGACGAAACACTTGCCCTTGGTCTTGTTCACTCCTCTTTGAGAACTATGAGATGCCTGAGGAACTACATTATGTTTTTGAACCTTTTTCTGCTTCTTTTTACCTTTCAGTTTAGAAGTAGAACATTTCTTAGTAACAAGAGCAACAAGTGGCTTCTTCATATTGTAGTTCAAGCAGAATTGCTTAAAGGAATTAGGCAGCGACTGGAGAATGATATCAACTTGGACTTTCCTATCGATCACTCTAAAATAGTGCGATGGATATTCGCCGGTGTGCGATTGTGAAGCAGTATAAACTCGAAAGTTTGAGATCGATCCATAGGGAAGCAGGTTACACAGAACCATAAGAACTAAGACAATCCTTTCAATCACTCACAAAACCCTAACAACTTGCTTTTAAAAAGAAAATAGGAATTTGATTGTTTTGGAAAGGGTTGTTTATCTAAACAAATTCGAGAGCAAAAATGAATTGCTTACAAAAATTTGATTTTTAAAATAATAGAGAAAAGTCCCGGGATCAATTGATCTAATCAATTACGTCTCTTGAAATTCCGAAAGAGATAATTTGATCACTCAAATCTTTCAACTAAGTCGCAAGTCTCAGATTCGGAACATTTAACGATAAAAAAAAGTGTTCTTCAAGGCTTCAACTTTTATAATAAATCAGGTTATTAGAATCAAGGACGAGTAACATCAATTCGCGCAGCGCATATACTGAATATAGATTCACACATAAACGTTACTAAACATAATCAAACGTCCAAGTTTTTGAAAGTTTCTAGAACGAAGAAGAAGAAGAAAGGATAACCAGAAAATTTTACTTTAAAATCAAGAACGTACCTTCTTCATTCATCCAAGATCTTCAATTGATCTTCACTCTTGATCCTGAGATAAAAAGATTTATTTACTCATCTCCATGTATGGAAAAACTTAAAGTAATAGGCAAAATATTGACAACCTAGGGCTAATATGCAAAACGAATAAGAACTTGAAGTTGAATTGAATGAATCAAGAAAACTTGAATTGAGATTGGTTTTGATTGAATTCTAGTTACAATGATTACAAAGAGCAATTGAATCTATGTTAATCTAGACTAAAACCTATAGAAAACTCTTAAAAATACTCTCAAAGTCGAACCCCTTCTCTAGGAGATAAGAACAAATATATACACTCAAGCTAGAATCCTAAACCTAATAAGAAATAACAAATTTCAAAGCAGGTCTGGGGTCGTCGTTCAAACGGTAAGATTAATTCAAACATGGTCATCTGAATGATGAGATCTTCTCCCTTGGAATTCCTTCGCGAGACGTCTAAACGGCGTCCAAATGGCCAGGCATCAACGTCCTAATGGCATTCGAACGCCTATTACATGTTCACAGCATCTCTTTGAATCTCGACCCATCATCTGAACGACGTCTAAACAATAGGTTCAGTTACAACTTTTGCTCTCTGAATCACACTATTGTAACAGACGTTCAAACGGTGTTGAACGATGGCTTCAGTTACTTGCCTCGAACAGTGCTTTAAGCTTCATTTCCTGTGGACATAAAACTAAACCCAATTAGTACTAAAATATAACTAAAGCAAAACTTACAATGCTAAACTAAGGGTAACAAAACACACGTTAGAGTGTTATGATTGCACTTTGTGAGTGCAATCACTCATTCAGAAGACTCATCATCTTCAAAACATGATCCCTCACTAGGGTCCCTTTAACCCTAGTCGTGTTCATTGGGTCTCTCATGGCAACTAGCCTAGCAGCACGATTTTGATCCTCAAACATGTCTTTGAGGCTTGTCATCATGTCATAGGCAGTGCCTGATGCTAATGTTACAGAATATTTAACATAGACACCAAAATATAACACCGCGACATGTCATTAGCCTTTATCCACTTCTGGTAAGCCCAAGTTTCCTCATCGGTAGCCCCCTCACCAGGTTGCTGTGGACAGGCCTCTGTGAGTACAAACTTGTACTCTTCCGCAGTCAGCATAATATCTAAGTTCCTTTTCCAGTTAATACAATTTGGTCCAATCAGTTTGTTTTCTTTGAGAATAATAGCAAGTGGATTGAAAACCATTTTAATCTTGAGAATCACATATTATAACAAAATATGATAAGTAATAATAAATTTAGAATTCAATCATTAAAATATGGTTACATCTACCAATATTTTAAAAGAATCCACTAGCAGTCTAGTATGCCGTAAATAGCATGCCTCGATGGGAGGTCATCTACTATTCAACATTTATTTAGATAAGTCAATACTTATTAATGTTACTATCTGAGCAAGTGACTATGCCAAGTAAAATTAAATAGCTGACTTAGTTTTGATCTTATAAATAATAACAGTGACTCAAATAATGATGATATTATTATTTATAGCTAAGTGTATACCATCATTAAATTCTAGACCTATTTTTGCCTAATGAGTTACTCAGATGGAGAGTTGACCCAATATTAATAACTACTAGAGTTTATACTTAGTGAGTCCGCAACTTATTTCATCTGATGGGCAGGTTGGTACTAAAACCAACACAGAATAAATTACTTCACTTATAATCTAGTGATGGAGACCATGGGATCTATACGTAATAAATTTCTTCACCCACTTAGATATTTAATACATGAGGGATGTCATGGTTTTAATTAACCAATAAATATAATATTTCAATGTTAGTGACTCATATATGTGCAAAAAATAAAATTTCAAATTCCCTTAATTTAGAAAAAAGATTTAAATTAAAACATGGGAATTAATTTTACTCTCTGGTTAGACATTTATAAGCTGTCATGCCCCGATTTTCTCACCTCGGGATGATAGGTAAGAAACATACGTCACTCTCTCGTTAGAACTCATCTTCCTAAAAAGACGAGTGCGACTAGGTTTTGAATTGAAAATTGACTTGAATAAAGGGTTTTGAAAAAGGTTTGGAGCCGCTCCCTAACATTATTAAAGTGAGTTAGGTCACCTAAAACTAAGTGCAATTCAAATATTAAACTTAGGATTTTGAAAAGGTTTTAGAAAACTTCTTCAAGAGAGAGTTTTTTTTTGTTTGTTGATAAAACAGGTTGTTTGGTGACCTTTGGAAATATTTAAGTCTTTTTTAAAAATAACTCCATTTTTGGTCTTTTGAAAACAGTGATTCTAGGTTTTGAGGTTGGTTACATATAGGGAAGATGCACTAGGCTATCACCCTATCCTGCCTTTGTGGTACCTACATGTCTTTTCACCCTAAGTTCACTCATTTAGAAATTTTGATTATCTAATGTCCACTTATATCTACCTTAAGAATTTTAGAAAGAGGTTTGAGTCATCATTTTAGGGATAATATGATGCATGATATGCAAAGTCTATGAAAATAATTTGAGAAGAGATTTTGGAAAAAGGAATTGAAATTTTGAAAAAGTTGTGACCGCACCCATGAGGGTTGTCTAAGTATCCTTTTGTTGGGAATCGGGTCAATTGTAGTTTGAACTCGAAGTCTGATTGAAAATAGACATTTTAGGGTCTTGTTTGTTTTGAAAAGACACTTTGGAGCCTTTGAAAAATTTGACTTTAAAAGGTTTTTGTTTGAACCTTGATTTGAAGATTTGAACTTGAATTTTTATTTGAAATTGACTTTGATTTGAAATCGAACTTTAACGTAGAACTTGGACTTATTTTAAAAAGATTGAATCGAACTTTGAAATCAACTCGATTTAAATTGAAGTCTGAAAACTATTTTAATTTAGACTTGAGTTTTAGGAAAGAGTTAAAGCTTCCTAATTTAGGGTTAGGGTTGAACTAAGGTTTTGACATCCTAGGACTTAGGTAACCTAGTATTTAAATTAGCACTTGAAAAGTTTGATTCTAGAAAGTTTGATTTTAGAAAGTTTCGAATTAGGAAAGTTTTATTTTAGGAAAGTTCTAAATTAGGAAAGTTTTATTTTCAAAAAGACTTGATTTTAAAAAGATTTGATTTAGGAAATGTTTGAATTAAGAAAGGTTTGAATTTGAAATTTAGAAAGTCAAGATTTAGAAATATTTAATTTAAGAAACATTGAATTTGAAAAGTTGGGTTTGAAACGATCCGACCTAAGTTTGAGGTAACTAGGGATTTAAGCAACCCTAAGATCTAGAGTTTATGCAATTCATTGGAATTGTAAAAAATTTTGATTTCAATTGAAAAATAAAAGTTTTTTTTAGAAGGTTTTGAAAATTAGGAAAGATTGGAATTAGGAAAGATTGAAATTAGGAAAGATTTGATTTCTATTTCTTAAAACAAAAGATTTTATTTTATTTCAAAAATAGGGTATTTAACTTGGTTTCCTATTTGAAAAAGATTTGATTTGACTTGAAATTAAAATGCTTTAGTTTTGAAAATCTATCACCTTATGTGACTTTTGAATTAGGAAATCTATGATTTTATGTAGAAAATGATTTTCAAAATCTATGATTTAATGTAGATAGAAAACCATGATTTTATGTGAGAAAACTAGCGTTTCCTAAACATGGACTCTAAGGTTTTGACTTGGACTTCAAGACAGAGTTTTTGGAAAGTAAATCTTTGAGAAGAACTTTTAAGAAGTGGATTTGCAAAACAATTTCAGAAATGTATGAATATAGACTTTTGAAAGTCTCTTGAATATCTCATTTTTCTAAATCGATTCTAATCATGAGAAGACTAAAACTATTATAGGGTTGTGATTTTGAAAACAACTAGGGTTTGAAACCCGAATATGAACTTTGATGGTTTCTTTGAATGTAACACTTTCCTAAAACAACCTTAACCATGAAATGGCTAGAAGCACCTCAGAATTGTGATTTCTTGAAAAACAATTTAAGACTTGAACTCAAATTTGAACCTTAATGGTCATATTAAATATAACACTTTCCTAAAAAAACCCTAACCGTGAAATGGTTAGAATCATCTTAGGTTTATGGTTTTGAAAACAACTTTGAAGGAAAATGTTTTGAATGTAAGTTTTGAAAGCAACTTTTAATGCAAGTTTGAAAATAGTAACAATGCAGTAAGGACATGAACATACAAGGTTAGGCTTCACTACAAAATCAAGGGGGCCGAACCTATATCGTCTTAGGTGGAACTCAAAGAAAATCCCCGACACGGTGTTTCTCTCTAAGGCTTTCCTAGGCATGAATCGGGAGGTCTGTTGTTTCAAGCATGCAAGAAGAGGAGGTAGAAGATGAGGATTATAATAGAAGAAAACCTAAGTGGATTAGGAGAGAGAAGAGAGAGAGGGGGGGATTACATAATTTAACTAGAAACCCTACCTTGTCTTCTCTTTGCTTTGATGTTTTGATGGTGGACTTTGCTTGGACTTTGAGTTGATCTTCAAGTGCTTCCAAAGGTTGGACTTGACCTTCAATGGATGCTTGGAGGCAAGGATTTTGAGTGTATAGATTGTATGGAGGCTAGGGTTTGAGGGTGTTGACTCAATGCCTCAATTTTTATGATAACAAAACTTGGTTCAATGATCTAATAATTCTACTTAAGTGTGCAGATTAATTATTAGATTTCTATCATAACTTGAAGCTTATCATGATGGAGAACTTGTGATGCAAGTATTAGAATGAAGGTTGATAAGCATGATGAGAGAACATATTCAGCAAATCTAATCTTATGGAGAATAAAGGAATCTCAAGATGATGGATGTCAAGAAAGAAGATTGAAAATGCTCAAAGCCTTGAATAAAAAGAAGAAGCCATATCTACAGAAGATGTCTCAAAAATTAGTTAAAATGAAAAGATCTTAAGTCTTGGAAGCTTTCTTGAAGATTTTGAAGCAAATTTGAATCAATGGATGAATCAATGATGGTTGAAGAGCTCTGCAAGAAATGAAAATGGAGTTGATTTCATCTTGAAGGATTAAAGATGTTCTTGAAGTCATCCAGCCTTGAAAAAGTCTTTTCAAGCCTTAGAAGCCTTATTTGGATGCTCCTTGAAGAGCTTGAAGACATTGAAGGAGATTAAAGAAATATTGCAAAAGTTAAGGACTTTGCTTGAAAGAGTTGACCTCTCAAGCTTAAGAGTCGACTTACTGAAACAGAGGCTGAAAATTCTGAAGACTGCTTAAAAGAGTCAACCCCTCACTCCAAAAGAGTCAACTCATTGAGACAGAGAGTTGAAATTTGAGAATCAGGCCAAATGAGTCAACCCCTACCACTCAAGAGTCAACCCTTTTGGACAGAGCCTTGAAAAATTTGTTGAAACATAAAAAGAGTCAATCCCTGCAGCAAAAGAGTCGACTCATTGACAATAACGGCTCTATTTTTGAACATTATACTTTGCCGTTCTTGCATCAAATAGTCTTCCATCCACTACCAACGGCTAGAATCAATCCATGGCTATAAATACAAAATTCCTACAGCTTCTAAACACAACACAGAGTGATTATATATGCTGAATCAACATCTTGATGCTGAAATTTTCTATGCTCCAACTGTTATATCTTTTTGCTGAGTAATTAAGGTTATCTATTGAGCTATTCTTGTTCATCTATTCACTAGGAGAGTTATCCTTTGTATAACCTTTATTCATTTCACTTGGGTAGGTTTGTAAACCTGTAAGTTTGAGTGTTCTTGGATAAAAATACTTGTAAGTTTGAGTAAAACTTGGACAAAATCACTTGTAAGTTTAAGAGAAGCTTGGACAAAATCTCTTGGGTAATGAGAGCTTGGAGAAGAGCTCTTGTAAGAGTGAGCTGGACACTTGCAGCAAAACCAACAGCTGTGTAAAGGATGTTACATAGTGGAATACCTTTGAAAGGATTGAAGAAGAGATGACGTAAGCAAGGTTGGCCGAACCTCTATAAATCTGGTGCTCTTTTTTTCTTGCTCTCTTTTGCTTATTTGCTCACTATACATGATTGCATAGATATATACTTTGATATATACTTTACTTGCTTGATATATACTTTGATTAAATATTGTTGAAATACATAAACTATTTTTAGTTGCATTATTCGATATAAATTCTGTAAAACCTAATTCACCCCCCTCTTGGGTCAACAAAGGGGGCTTGAGAGAATTAGGGTTTTGAAGGAATTCAAAATACCGCATCACGTTCTTTGAATTTTTTCTCACGTCTTCAGGGTTTTTCCATTTTTCTACCCCAGTTCTTACACCGCTACTGTTCTTCCATATTCTTCAATTGTAATAAATCGTATTCTCCATAACAGTGGAGTTACAGAATACAAGAAATCAAAATCTCCAAAACAGTAGAGTTCCCATGCTTGGAAAAAATAATTATTACATTCGATTCTATGCCTCCTTAAACTGGATCTAAAAATCATGTAAAAACATAATCATACAACATACATTCATATGATCATAATAACAAGGCAAAACGCTACAAAACAGAGGCTAGCACAAACCCACGTTCTACCATAAACATGCATGGAACTGATTTTCTGAGAACATGGCAGGTATTATAAGTATACAGTATCAACCGAAGCTCTGATACCAATTGTTGGGGACTGCAGAATTTCTCACGACTTGGCTATAATGCAAACATATAATATCAAAAATTCTAATTTGATTAGCAGAAACTAATCTATGTGATCAATATCATACCTTCGAGATCTGTTTGATTTGATCTCGAATAGTAGTAAGTATGAATTTTGAAATTCCTCTTCTTTGATCTCGAACAACAAGCAACAACAAGAAGAAAGACTCAATTGCTCCTTACTTTAGAGAGAGTGGGGTCATAGCTGCTAGGGTTTCTTTCTCTCACAAAAATGTGTATCTCTCAATTATGATTAAGTGCAACCCTAATAGCTCTTAGAGTGCGTAAATATAGAGGGTATAGTATGGACCACATGATTAGTATGACTAAGGCTTCCTACGCAAATAAGGATTCGTAATCCAACCAGAATTAATTCATATTTATGTAAATTATAATTTATACTACTAATGAATTATAATTTCATTTCCTGTCATACTAGGAATTATATTTAAGCTTTATATTATTAAATACTTATTTATCTCCCAACGTTAAAGTCATAGATACTCATTTATTAAATTAAATTACTGAAAATTAAATTTAATAGACTTATTTAATTCTTTGAGACCTTCCACTTATCATATTTGATATGTCAGATTCATAATTCACCTATAGGGTTTGACATAATTAAAACTTATAAACTTCCTCAAGAGGGTATCATCAATCCCTATATCGGGACGTGGATTTCATCAATAATTAATATTACCATACACATAATGTTATTGTCCAACTCACTAAGTTTATTGACCTACAAAAAAATCTCACTCTTCTGTGAATTAAAACAAAAAAACATTATATGCACGTTTCTATTTACTATATTAGGATTAAGAGTATAAGCACTCATAATAATTATGAAATATTAATTGTTTTATCTAGTTAGTAAAAAAAAAATTACCTCAACACTGTCCTGTTCAATACACACAAAGTGTACTAGTGCAATGAGTTAGAATTATACCATTCCTCATAGTCAAGACATATCTATTAAAATTTTGTGCTATAGTCCTACTGATGGTGTGCCCAGTTTCATCTAAAAATGTAAATGATAAGCTTATATTTCATAAGTACCAATGATCTGATCTTCTGTTTGTAAGTTGTACTCTACACACCAAATCATCTACTATATAGAATAAGAGACACACATGCATAATCATTAAATAAATAACGCAATGCAAACATTACTCACACAGATTCTCATTAAAATCAAATAACTAATTTATTAATAAATACTAAAGCAATTACACAAAGTATGTCTTTTAATATAAATCCCTAATACATTACCATGAAAGGGTTAAGACCACCTTAGGGTTGTGAGCTTTTGGAGAATATTTTGAAAAGTTGGTTTCGAAAGTGTTAAGGGTCTAGCCATTTTTGGTTAAGACAAGTTTAAGAGAGCTCTTGAAAACATTTTTGAGATAGAGTATGGAAGCATTCGAAAAGATTTTGAACTTGATTTTTTAAAACTCAAGAGAGTAGTATGTTTTTTTTTAAAGCATGCTATGAAATTGGTTTTGAATTGAAAGATCATTTAAAAAGGGTCTTTGAATTGGAGCCTTGAAGTTTAACTTACTTTGGTTAGGTTAACTAGGGTTAGGTTATCTAGGGTTAAGTTGACCTAAGGTTAACTAACTAGAGTTAGGTTAACCTAGGGTTTGATGAACTAGGGTTACCTAATTTGGGTTAAACTAACCTAGGGTTGGATGGACTAGGATTAACTAACTTGGGTTAGGTTAACCTAAGATTGGACAAATAGGGTCAAGTTAACATAGGGTTGTGTCACCCCCGGTTTTTGGACCAAGTCCTTTCGGCTCGAAAAAAAACACGAAACTCTGTCATTAGAACTCTTTCTCCTAGAAGGAGGAGTGCGACTAGGTTTAAACTTGAAATTGATTTGATGAAGGGATTTTCTGAAAAAATAGGAGTCACCACCTAACTTGATTAAGGTGAGTTAGGTCACCTAAAACTAAGTGTTAATCTGAAGATTAAACTTAGGATTTTTGAAAAAAGGTTTTGAAAAACTCCCTCGAGAGAGGGTTTTTGGGAAAATAGGTTGTTTGGCAACCTTTAGAAAGTTTTAAGCACTTTTTGAAAGTAACTCCATTTTGATTATTGAAAAAC
Source organism: Euryodendron excelsum (assembly GCA_033060915.1). NCBI lineage: Eukaryota > Viridiplantae > Streptophyta > Magnoliopsida > Ericales > Pentaphylacaceae > Euryodendron > Euryodendron excelsum. Next base: position 35,762,673 of record CM065388.1, read on the forward strand.
AGAAATCTATGGTCTGGGGATTGGTTACGTGCAGGGAAGATATCCTAGTATCATCACCCTATCCTGCCCTTTTGGTACTTACATATCAAGTCACCTTTCTTTCACTCACTAGAATAACCGGTTACCATTGTCCACTTAATATCCACTTTAAAGTTTTGAAAACGAGGTTTAGTCATCACTTTTTGGATGATGGTGCATGTTGCAAGTTTTGGGAGAAGTTAAAAAACATGGGAGTTTTGAAGGAGTTTGAATAGAAACTTTGAATTGATAGAAATTTTTGAAAAGGGGATTAGGGTTGAAATAGAAGTTATGACCGCACTATTTTAGGTTGCCTGCGTATCGCATTTGGCGAGAATCAGGTCATTTGTAGTTCGGGTAAGAGCTCGATGGAAAATAGGCGCGTTAGGGCCTTTGGAAAGTTTGAAGACACTTTTAGGTCTTTGGAAAGAGAGAACTTGAGAGTTTTGATTTGAAATCGGATAGTGGAGTGTTTTGAAAGAGAACTTGGAACTCTTGAGAGGGGGTTTTGAAGTGTTTTGAAATGTTTTCAGAACAACTCAAGGGAGCTTTGGGAATACTTTGAAATAACTCAAGAGAGTTTTAAAAATGTTTCGAAGTCTTATTTTGAAAACCTTGGAGGTATGATTTTGGAGTGTTGTAGTAAATTGGTATTTGAAAAGTTTTTGAAAGTGGTTTTTGAAAACACCTAGGACTTTGGAACTCTAATATAGACAACAATGAAGGTTGAACTTAATGTATCACCTTCCCTTGGAATCCCTAACCATAAAAGGGGTAGGGACACCTTAGGGTTGTGAGTTCTTAAAAATATTTTTGGAAATAATTTAAAGATAGAGTGTAGGAGTATTAGAAAAGGTTATGGAGTTAGTGTTTTGAAATCTCAAGAGAGTAGGAGGTTTTTGAGAAAATGGGTTATGAGAATAGTTTTAAATTAAAAGACCATTTGAAAAGGGGTCATTGAGTTGGAACCTTGAAGCGTACTAACCTAGGTTGGGTTGGCCTAAGGTTAGGGATGACCTAAAGTTAACTAACTTGGATTAGGTTAACCTAGAGTTATGGTGACCTAGGGTTAATTAACTAGGGTTTGGTTAGTCCTAGGGTTAAGGTGACCTAGGGTTAGGGTTAACTAACTTGGGTTAGGTTAACCTAGGGTTGCACAACTAGGGTCAAGTTAACCTAGGGTTGGATTGAACTAGGGTTAACTAACTAGAATTAGGTTAACCAAGGGTCAAGGCGGCCTAGGTTTAACTAACTTAGGCTAGGTTAACCTAGGGTCAAGGTGGCCTAGGGTTAACGAACTTGGGTAAGGTTAACTTAGGGTTGGGCAACTAGGATCAAGTTAATCTAGGGTTGGATAACTAGGGTCAAGTTAACCTAGGGTTAGATTGGAAGATGGTTTTGAAATGTGGTTTTATACATTCTTGAAGAGAGTTTTGGAAAACAAATCATGTTATGCAAATGACTTTAGTAGACAATCCTTTTGAAAATCATTTTCATGAAAATTTGTCGCTAGCTAAGAATATGGTTTATATGGTTGGTGTTTGAAAACCATTCTGAAGAAGGTTTTTTTAGAACCATTATAACCTTTATCTTGAAAAGAGTAGGAATTTTAAAAATCAACACAGTAATGACAATTTTTTGGAAAACCATTTTTAATGCAAAGTTGAAGAGAATGAACTTTTGAAAGCCATTTTTGAGAAGAAGATTTCGAAAACCAATTTTAAAGGAAACCGTTCCAACAAGTTAGGATTCCTATGGCCAATGTAAAAGGGAAACCACTCGAGAGAGTCCATGGGGTCATTCCAACCACTAAACTTGAGAGAATAACAACCTTAGAAGTTAGAGAGTTTGAAAATCATTTTTATGCAAGTTGGAATGCAAGAGTACAAAAATGTGAGTTAGGGGTTAATGGGGAGATTTTCTGAGGCATGATTACCTAGGGTTTCATTATAAGCTTTAAGAAACCAACTCTTAAAATATTGAGCTTGAAAATGGTAGGAAATGAGAATAGTGTAAGTTTTGAAAAAACATGGTTATAAACATGAAAATAAAGCTAAGCACACAAAACATGAACGAGATAGCAATATGCAAAGGGGGTCATGAATTCATAAAAGGCTTTAGGTTACACCACATAATCAAGGGGCTCCAAGGCCATACCATCTTAAAGTAGGCTAGTGAGAGATCCTCTTACACGATGGCTCTCACTAACTTTCCTTTAGTCATGAACAAAGACCCCTTTTGCTCTAAGCATGCAAGAAAGATGGGGATTAAAATAAAGAGTAGCCTAAGTAGGCTAAGAGGGAGAAGAGAGGAGTGGGGGAAGGCAAAAATATAAAAGAAATACCACCTTTTGCCCTCAATACACTTTTAATCTTCTATGTATGCTTTGACTTGAGCTAGGAGGGCTTTAAGTATGCTTGAGGGGCTGGAAGGAGGTATTCTAAGCATGAGAGGCTATGTAGGTGAAGTGTGTGGGTTAGGGGAAGGTGGAATCTAGCCTAAGTGTTTGAGGTATGGGATGTATATAGCAATTCGAGGTTCTGGAACAGTTTTTGCAGAGCTTTGCTATCAATTTTGGATTCTGGAATATGCAAAGGGGGAGGCCTGTATTAATAGGCAATTTGGGAGAAGCCTGGCGCATGTGGTACATGCGCTTGAGGAAAATTTGCCCAGGTGCATGTAGCACATGTGCCAATACTGTTTCATTGGTAGAATGCCACTTGGCACCCAGTGTACTGGCTAAATCTGGACGGTTAATCAAAGTTTGGCTGATCTGATCAAAATCTAGGCGCATGTAACATACCCTCCATCATCGGGAGTGTTGGTTTAAACTTTGTCTCGATAATTATGCCAACTGGGAAGGTTTCAGAGGAATCAATTACATCCACGGTGTTCTCCTAGGGTTTCTTGTGAACTAACTTTCGAGTTTTCAAAAAGTCTGAACGATGTTCCGAAGTGTGAGATATCATCTCGGGAAGTGTGCATAAAATCGCATCTCTGCGGAGCGTCTGTGATACGCTCCGTGGGGGTTCAAAAGTGGTTGTTTTTGTATCGCAAGATTGACGCCTTCGGGAAGCGATCTCTCCGATCGGACCGTATCGATGGAAAGTACTCTGGAAATACTTTTAAAAATTTCCCAATTTACGCATTTTTCAAGTCATTTGACGGTGCGTTATAATTAAGGAATTGAGAAAAAAGTCAATCTTGTCGGAGTGTCTGTGAGACACTCTAAGGGTTACTGAAAGTGGCGATTTTCGAGCCACGTAATAAAGGGCTCCAGGAAGCGATCCATCTGATCGAGCCGTATTGATGGAAAGACCTATGAACCAGCTTTCGGGAATTCTTGAGTTTATGCATTTTCCAAGTCGTTTGACGGTGTATTATAACCAAGGAATCAAGAGAAAAGGCAATCTCGGCGGAGCGTCTATGAGACACTCCAGGAGGGACATTCATTGAGTCAAGAGTATTTAGTGTCTAAGGTCCTCCTTTGGTTAAACAGGGGTATATGACAAGACCAACCGTTCAATATTTTAGGACCGATGTAGTTTCGGGGTGCGCTTGGGTCGCTAGGGGCAAAATGGTCATTTTCACTGGGTTTAGTTGAAAAAGGTTAGGAATGGACTGGAGTGTTACGTTAAGCATGTCGGGTCATTCAGGGATGATCCCGAAAGAGTTTTTCACTGTTTGGTGGGATTTGTGCGGTGCTGGAGCGTCTAGGGGTAAAACGGTCATTTTAACCGGAGTTAGCCGAAATGAGACCAGAATTGGACAAAATGGCGTGCTGAGTATACCTAACTGCTTAGTAACACTTTGGAAAGGTGGACTTACCATCTCGAGGGATTTTGAACTTTCTCAAGACGTGTCTGGAGACCCAAGGGGCAGGTTTGGTCATTTTTCACCGAGTCGGGCTAGTAGGCGCCGGTGTTGACCTAGGTGTTAGTTCTCGAGACCGTCCGGTCTCGGAAAACTACACGTGCGGTGTTGGTCCCTGAGACTGCCTGGTCTTAGAGAGCTACTTGTAGGGTGGTGTTGGTTTCTAAGAACGCCTGGTCTCAGAAAGCTACCTGCGATGGTGATGTTAGTCTCCGAGAATGCCTGGTCTCGGAGAACTACCAAATGATGGATATTCTACATTGGTGGGCTAGTAAGCACCAAAAGTAAACCGTTTGGAATTTGATAAGGTGTTGGTCCCTGAGATCGCCCGATCTCGAGAAGTTACTTGGATGACATTGGTCCCGAGACCACCCAGTCTCAGAAAACTGCCTGGAATGCCTAGGGGCATGATGGTGTTTATGGTTTCAGTCAGGATTTATGGGTTTGGGAAGCAACTAGTTGACTGGATTAGAGTTTGAAACTCATGTCTTGGGCTTGCACGCACTATGGTATTTGAAAATTGGATCCGGTTAGGCTGGAGATTGCCGATCGAGCAAAAATGGGGTGCTTGTAGGTTGGACGAGTAGGGTCAAGTTAACCTAGGGTTTTGAAAAGGTGGTTTTGAAGTAGGGTTTGGTTCTAGTGGTTTTAGAAGACGGTTTTGAACTAGGTTTTTGAACCTAGTGGTTTTATGCATGAAACTTTGAAAGGAGGTCTTGAAAACCATTTTGAAAAAAATCACTCAAGTAAGTGTAAGGTTCATATGGTTGGTATTTGGAAACCACTTAAGAGATGATTTCCATGGGACTATTATAAACACTAACTCAAGAGTATAAAATTTTGAAAATCAATATTATGTAGGTAGTTTTTGGAAAGCATTTTGAATGACACTTGAAAGAATGAACTCTTAAATACTACTTTTGAAAAAGGTTGTTTTAGAAAATCATTTTTAGGGTGTTTAAAATTATTTTAAAGAACAAGGGTTCATATGGTCAATTTGAGAGAAATCACTCAAGAGATGACTCTATGGACCATTTCAATCACAATATTCAAAAGAACAAAACATTGAGAACCTCCCCTAAGGGAGGGTTATTTTTGAAAACTTTGAAAATTAATGAAAACCTCTCTTAGAGAGGGGGTTTTGAAAGCCATTTTTGTGCAACATAAGAGAGTAGAAATTCATTGATGCAAAGTGAGGGTTAGAGTTTTAGGAATGGTTTCCTAAGACTTGGAAATCTTGGGTTCTTGGTACAAACATCAAGAAACTCCAATTTGAAGACCTTTAGAGGCACTATTTGAAAATCATTTTGACATAGATTTTGAAAACCATTTTGAAATAGAAGTAATGATAGTTTTGAAAAAGGGTTTACGCATGACAACAAGACCATCACAAACAATACAGGAATGAGGTAACCATAATAATGCAAGGGGGTCATGAAGCATACAAGGTTGAAGGCTACAACATTGCAAGAGATTCTAGGGTCATACTATGTTCAAGTAGGCCTATGAGAATCCCTCAACCAATGTTTCTCATAGGCTTTCCTCTAAGCATGACCTAATAGCCCTCTTGTTCCAAGCATGCAAGAAAGGGAGGTTGAGGATGAGGGTTAAAAAAGAGAAAGTCCAAGAGGGCTTGGAAGGAGAAGAGAAGGAGTGGGAGAAAATAAATGTAAAGAGAAACCCCACCTTGGTCTTCAATCCACTATTGTTGAGTAGCTTTGGGCTTGAGTGGTCTTGAATGGACTTGAGAAGGCTTGAATTGGCCTAGAACTTCAAAGAACTCAGGGTTTTCTTGAATTTTAGAGCTCGGATTGAATTTGACAGAGCTTTGCTATTGTTTGAGTGCCACATGGCATTTCTTGCACTACCCAACTTGGGCCGCAAGGTAATTTTTGTTTGATCTGATCAAAATCTGGGCCCATATAGCACATGCTACACTGTTGGAAACTTTTATGTTGACTTTTCCTCAAAATCCGTGCAATCTAGGAAAGAGTCAAAAAAATCAGTTACATTCAGGATGTTCCCCTACTGTTTCTCATAAATTGGGAGCATTCGGGGAGCTCTAAAGCATTCCGAATGACAGAGATATTTTATCGGGAAGCGTGCATGAAATTAAGCTTTTCGAAGCGTCTGTGAGATGCTTCAAGGGTTTTTGAAAACGGCAATATTTGCGTCATATGATCGTGGCCTCCGGGAAGTGACCTCCTCAATCGAACCGTACCGATGGGAGGTACTCCCGATAAGTTTTAGGGAATTATCTAATTTATGCATTTTTCAAGTCGTTTGACAGTACATTTTAATTAGGGAATTGAAGAAAAAGTTAAACCTGACAGAGCATCTGTGAGACGCTCCAAAGATTTTTTAAAGTGGTAACTTCCGAGCCACACGATTGGTTGCTTCGGGAAGTGATCTTTTCAATTGAGCCATATCGATGGAAAGACCTATGGAAAGGCTTTCAGAAATTCTCTGATTTACACATTTCTGAAGCCATTTGACGATGTATTTTAATCAGGTAATCAGAGAAAAAGATAACCCTTGCGGAGCGTTTGTGAGATGCTTTAGGAAGCTTTTGTTGACTTAGAGGTGTTTTGAGTCAAAGGACTCGCTTGGAGATGGACTGGGATGTTCAACGGGGCATCCTGATGAATGCCGGTTTGGTACCCAGAGCTAGTGTGGTTTAGGAAATGCTCGGGTTATCAAGGGCAAAATGATCATTTTGATCGAAACTTACCGAAATGGGGCCGAGATGGACTTAGGTGGCATATCAAACATGCTAGATTGTCTAGAGACATTTCTGGAAGGGTGGACTTACCGTCTCAAGGAATTTGTACTTTCTTGAAGACGTGTTATAGTGCCCTAGGGGTAGTTTGGTCATTTTGATTGGATATCACCAGAATTGGTCTAGAGTTGACTGGAATGGCATATTGAACATGCCGGACTGTCTGGGGACAATCTTGGAAGGTGAACTTACCATCTCAAGGACTTGGTACTTTATCCAAAATGTGTCGGGTTAGATGGACTTAATGTTTCGAGAAGTTTGTACTTTCTCGCAAGATGTGCGAAGTTGGATGAACTTATCGTTTTAAGTAGTTTGTACTTTCTTGCAAGACGTGCTATCATGCCCAAAGGGTAATTTGATCATTTTTCACCAAAACAAGCTAGCAGGCGTCGGTGTTTACCTGGGTTTATGAGTGTTTTCGTTACTCTGACGGTTGTGAATGGTTGGTTTCCAAAGGTCTTTATTTTCTTCAGTAAACGTGCCACACCCAAGAGGCACATTCGATCTCGTGACAGTGAGTGATTTAGTGGCAAAACATGTGTTGGCTTGGTGAGTGTTCTCGTCACTCCAACGGCTTCAAGTTTTGTGAGTGTTTCCGTCACTCTCACGGTTTGGTGTTGGTTCTGGAGATTGCCTAATTTAGGGAAACCATTGGATGCCAACAGGCATAATGGGCATTCTATAGTGGATGGCTAGCAGGCACTAGAAGTGAACCATTTAAAATTTGTGAGTGTTTCTGTCACTCCAACGGTGGTGATTGGTTTCAAAGGTTGTCCGGTTTCTGAAAGCCACCTAGAGTGCCTAAGGGTATTTTGGTCATTTGACTTTAATTAGGCCTGACAGGCTCAGGAAGCGACCGGTTAACTGCATTGAATTTTGAAAAGCCGGTTTGGGCTTGGTAGTGTTGTGACGTTTTATTGGAAGATTAAATTAAACTGAAGATTGTCAAGTGGACAAAAATAGGATGCTTACAACATACAAGAAATTGCTCTCCATATCTATCATAACTTAAATGAAAGCTTTTGTTTAGGGGGAATGAAGGTGGAACTTGATTGGTAGATTTCCAGTAACACCACCAAGAGATCTTATAGTGAACTCGTAGTTTGTTTGTACATAACTAAAAGAGGCCCCTCCGTGATATGTTTCAATATCTTCAATAACATGCTCGTAGTCGGTATTCTAACAATTTGATACTAAACACAACTGAAAATTAAAAATAATTTATCACACATTTATGTTAGTCTACCGATTTCAATTAATATTATCCTTCAAATTAATGATATGTATTCGTTACTTAAGAAGGATAATATTAGAACATAAAAAATTGCATAAATATTATAAACACTATCAGTTTATACCATAGTTATCATTATTCAGCGGTGTGTACCGACCAATAATAAAACAATACAAAGAAAGTTGAATTTCGTACCCATCGATACTGGGCGATACCGGCCAATACTGAATTTACTGAATAGTACCAGCCATATTTGTGTAATGTATTTTAAAAACTTTTATTTTTCTTGTATTTTATGATTAATTTTTATTCAAAATTGTGTTAATCATATACTAGACAATTAATATGTATTTAAATATTTTCAAATATGTAATTGGTTAGATAACACGTTTATATTATGTTTTTGTAAGTAAATATATATTTTTATAAGTATATAATACTTATAGCGATAAATCTGAAATGGTATCTGGTAATGCACCAGTATCGGTACGTATCGTACTAATGGCAAAAACGATACACTGGTTGGTACGATATTGACAACTATGATTCATAGTATTCCATATAAATATTTTACAAATTAAGAAAGACACAAGTTTGTAAATTTTACATTTAGATTTCAAATTTGATAACTTACATACTTTATTTAATTCCTATTTTACTTTACTGCTAATTCAACCAAAATTGCTGTGACAGATATTAAGGAGTGAAGATAAATGATAATGAACAGTAGAAGTAATTGAAAATATTGTGATTATTAATTAATCTCCACTAAGGATAAAGCAAAAAACAAACACGAATAGTGACATGAGTGAGAAACAACACATAGAGTAACGGTGTGTAATTGCAAGTATAAATCAATATTTTAAGGGTAAAAACTTTCAGAAAAACTATTTCATAGCATTTTTTTATCATAGTTGTTATGTTAAGTGTTTTGTTCTATAATTAGATCATAGTTAATGAAAAATTCTCTTTGAGAAAGGAAACTTCCTTCCAGTACGAAGACAGTACTCTCATAAAATTTTAAAGAAAATTTATAGGAAATATTTTCAAGACGTTTCAAAACTCTAACATAAATTAAAATAACTTATTAGATACTCTTAAAGAGTGTCGTTAAAATTTTTTAGAAACTCGCTTCTAAGAATTTATTGTATTTTCTATGCTCTCAATCTTACTTTGTAACAATACTATACATCTTTTTTTAATAAAACTTGCATAGAGATTGTATAATATTAGTATTTTTTTTTTGTTACGCGGTCAATGTTATCTAGACCAATTTATGCGCACCTTGACTAATTTTCTATCTCAATCTGATCAAATGCAATTCATTCAAGCCAGAATTAAGAGATTCACAATAGATAAGTTGCACTCAACCTAGGAATGTAAATTCAGCTCGAGATCCATGGGCTATCAAGCCCGTCAGGGCAAAGCCTGGCCCAAGCCCAAGCACTCTATGGGCGGGCCTGGGTCCCCCTTATGATAGCTCGAAACCCGGCCCACAAGCCCAAGCCCAAGCCTGCTTGTGAGCCCAAACCCTCCCTCCCCTCGGCTCTTTCCCTTTCAAATTCAATTTGAAATTTTTTTAAACACCCCACACCCACACTGTGACCGCCCATCAAATTCATTTTTCTTAAGAATGTTCATTAATTTTATAAATCTAATTGTATAAATAATTTATCATAGTAATTCTAATTAATTATATATAATAATAAATGTAAGTGTAAAGTTTTTTTTTTTTTACATAAGTTCAAAGAATTTAAATATATATAAGCTTACAAATAAATTTTTGATTCATAAAATCATAGTGTATAATTTATTATAACTAAATTTATTAGTTTTAAAAGCATAATTATACAAAAAAAAAACTTCGCCAAAGAGGCCCGACCCAAAGACTAGCCCAAAAAGCTCATTAAAACTCGAGGCCTGTGGCCCAAGCCCGAGTTCGCCCCTAGGGTTGTGGGCTGGGCACGGGCTTGGCCCTTCCCCTTTACATTTTGGTTCGGCTCGGCTTGAAAAATGAGAGGAGCCCACAAAGCCTGGCCTGAGCCCGATGGGCTATGACCTGGGTCGAACCGGCCTGGCCCAATTGACATACCTATCTCGACCTATCCCCAAAAAGATTGCCCAGTTTCGAACTTAGGACGTTGTGATTTATAACTCGTCCCTTTTTCAACTTGATCATAAAAGTATTTTAATACATTTGTTTTTGACAAAGGGAAAATTCTAAGTCTAGAAATACACACAAGCTCAAATCCAAATTACAATCCAGTGAGTAAATAGTCATTACACCAACCAAGTTTATGTTAATTTTTACGAAGTTTTTAATAAATTTTCTTATAAATATCCTATTTAATTTCATATCACGTAGCGTTTTTCATTTTTCATAATCCTTTTAGGTCACTTTTCACGCTTTCATTCCTTTATGGTTTCTACTTTTGCTTTCCTTTCCGACAACTGTGGATTAGATACTTTCATTTAGATTAGTTATGTCCTCCCATAGTTCTTCTTTAACAGTATGTCTAAGGCTACTCTCTAAAATAGATAGTCAAAATATACTTAAAAAGTCTATTTTTTTTATTTTAGCTAGTCATTTTTTAAAAAATATTCCAACAATACTCTCTATTTTAATTAGCCACCTCATGAATTATTTCTTTTTTTAACATTTTCCTGAGAGAGAGAGAGAGAGAGAGAGAGAGAGAGAGAGAGATTTGTGAGTTAAATTTTAGATATGCACTTTTGGCTCTCTACATTTGAAGAGCCAAAATGAGACTCTCTAAAATAGAAAGTCAGTCGAAAGACCATTTTTTAAGTTTGACTCTCTAAAATCGATACGATAGTCACTTTAGAAAGCTTTTTGAATATGCTCTAACTAATTAATAATTTGTTGTGAGTGGAAATTCATATACGGAAGCTTGAATTGACTTCCAGTATTAATTAGAAATTTTTTTTAGGTACTTGTATTTTAACATGTCATCATCTAAAACATTTTTGAAACGCTTATACGGAAATCTTTTGAAACCTTTTTAAGTTTCCACAACATATGAGACTCAATAAATCATGCATGTTGACAAGTTCATTAAAACAATGAATTTGTTCTCTTTAAATGATTGTTCATCAACTTAACGTTCATGTGAATAAATTTTCTATTAAGGTCACGATTGACTTCTTTTTTTAAACTTACATATAAGAAGTGCCTTCTTAAAATAAAATTTAAGTAGTATATAATTTGAGTTTTATTTGATGTCTAGTCATTGAGTTAAAAATGTCCCTTATATATCCCATGCATTGCACAGGCTTACATTTTTTTAACCTATCAGCTTCATTGTTGAGTTAAAATGTAAAAGAAAATGAAAAAAGAGAAAGAAAACAAGCTACCCAAACTTTTTATCTCTACGCTGAATCTATCCCACCCCTTACCCTATGTTATTCCACCTTTTTTTGGTACACGCCCTTTTGTGAAATCCTTTCAACTCTTTAAGCCTTCTTATTTCTCCCCCTCTCTCAAATAATCCTTTCAAATTGATTATTTTGGCAAAATTTATAGAGACCTTAACGTTCTGCTTTGTTTTGTTGAATTTGTTAAGAGAAATAACAAAAGAACGAAAAAGTAAAATCAAATGGTCAAAGAAAGCAGTTGTTTGGTAGGGAAAATGAAAAGGAAAGAAACAAAAGTAATTCAAAATTTTTTGTTATAGTAATTAAAAAAAAAAAAAACATAGGCAGTTTCATTTCTTTTTCTTTTATTGATCTCAAAAAATCCCACAAGGAATTGTGTGTGTGTGTGTGTGAGAGAGAGAGAGAGCACAGTGGATTTGGTCTCCTATAAACAGGGATAGTGGTGGTCCTGGTGGTACGTGGTACCCTCGGAATATCCTAATTGAAAACAATTGTTTGGGCATGAGGGAAGCCAAGGAACACAAAAGAGAGAGAGAGAAAAAAAAAAGAAAAGAGAGCAGTGTATTTTGTTGCTTACGAAGAGGGATGGTGAGTGTCTCTTAGGGAAGGAAACGAGCTATGGGAGGAATCTAGGCAAAAAAGAATGCAAGAGACATAAACTGAAAAAAAAAAAAAAAAAAACATGGCCTAATTTTGTCAGTTAAAGAATTTTTAGGTTCATAATGGAATTGAATCAACACTTCATATAAGGTAGAGTTGATTCGCATTGCGGGTTATTCAGTTCTTTTATGTACGTCCATATAAAAATAGATGTGAAAGAGGTCAAATAAGTGTGAGATTATTAATTAGGTCTAATTTGATACAATATCAGTGTGAATTTTTTACACAAGTATCAAAATGTGATGTGTATTCTTTAAGAGCTTAAGTACAAAGGCATGGCCACCAAAAACTTAATAGGAATAAAAATATAAGCACGCACGCCTTAAATTAAAATGTAAGCAACTGGAGCGATCTCGGCATATTTTGGTTTAAAACAGATGATTTTTGTTGTTGAAAATGTCAAAGGGGTTATCTGTCGACTTTTGAAACACATGAAAGTCATGTATTTCTGGGTCAAACTACAATGAGGTAAAATACAATTACCTCATTATTTTAACTCTTTTGTGTGTATGATTCCTATGTAAGAAATCGCATGTATTGAAAAAGTATAGAAAAGAAAAAATGATCTTAAGTTACTTATTATTTAGGGTTAATTACATCAATATCCCTTAATCTATCACTAATTTTTACTTTACTCTCCTCATCTTCAAAACTCTACAAGTAGACCCCCTGTTTTTTTTTTTTAATCATGAATGGCCATATTACCCTTCTATTTAGTATATGTTAGAACAAATGGATGGAATTAAGTCGTGTGTTGCACATGATCAAAAGTCTCTATTTTATCTCTAAAATACCTTTCTTTTACCAAGACACTATTTTGAAGACCAAATTACCCCTTTTTAATATATATATATATATATACCATGTATGTATATGTACACATTACAGAGAGAAGAGATTCATCTCCCTTTCTCTCCTTCATCAGCTCCTCTCTCTCCCCAACTCCATCTTCCCCTACCTCGTCTTCACCTCTCCATTCTATTTATCTCCCAAACTCCATCTCGAAGCCTCATCTCTCGAACGTCATACATTAGCAATGCAGTGCTACCAAGTTATACTTCCTCATCATCTTACAGTAGTCCCAACCTAAGATAATGCTCTCTATGATTGCTTTCAATTTTTTCAATAGCCTTTCTCTTTGCGCTGTAGATTTTCATACTTGTTTCAATCATTGGAGCCTAGCAATACTTAATCAATTAAACCCATGGAACATATGGTGTTTCCATGCAATGCATAAATCGCCAACAAAATCACAGAATTAGACCTAAGATTTTAACCATGGAATTTCAAATTTCATTAATCAAACACAAGCCATAAACATCTCATAAAATCAGTTATAAAAATAACAAAAGCCACTAAATTAGAAAAAACATAGCATAGTATATTAAGTCATACATACAACAATTCAAAATAAATAAATAAATAAATAAGGTTATGAATCATACCAATGCTTTTCTATGCTTTGATTTGGCTATTATGAAAACATATGATCTTGGAAAGGTTGAGAGATAAGGGCTAAAAGATAAGATGAGATGAGAGAGACGGTGGAGATATTGGGAGGAAAACCATCACTTTTTTTCCTACATTTTTTAAGGGTAGATTGGTTATTTTACATTTCGTTGATCGCATCCCAAAATATCTATATTTTATGTCTTATAGTTCAAGGTTAATAACGTCATTTTGTTTTTTCCATGAACTCCGTTAGTTTGGGTAAGATCTTTAATACTTGAGTGGGGGGATTAGGTAGTGTTGATGTAATTAATCCTATTATTTAGTAATGAATAATATTCTTCAGTTGGTTTGAATATTAGATTTTTGTTTTTTTTTTTTTTGAGAAGGGATTAGATACAAGTATAGTTAACAAGAACTGATGAGTTAGCAAGGTGGGGGAGTTAAATTCTAGTGAGACGAAGCATTAAGAGGAGCAAATAATGTCTAGCCCATGCACCATGTTCTTGCTGCGGTTCGAACTCCTGACTTTGCCTAAGTCAAGGTTGGGTCATGATCATTGGACCAAAGGCCCTAGTCTTGAATATTAGATTTAGTTTAGACTAAAATTAACAACTAGACTACTATTAAATACATATATGTACGCATTTAAGACAAAAAAAATTCCCCTCACACTACAATGTATTGTTTGTTTGTTGGAAAGAAATGCATGTCTTAGAGCCTGTTTGGAAAGAGTTTTTCTATTTTAATAAGTTGCTTAAAAAAAATATAAAGAATAAGCTAACTTAAAAAAATTTTGGTTGGAGTGTTTGGTAACTAGCTGAAAAAATTATTATTTTGTTAAATTTTAATTAGGTTGTTTGACACTTTTTTTTTTTATGTAAAAAATAACAATATTACTCGTGCTGGGTGGCGACAACGGTTGCTGTTTTTTTTTTTTTTTAACGGCAAAAGAGACCAAAATTCATTCAAGATGAATAGAATACAAAAGAAACAGGGGAGCATCCAAGACTGAACAAGCTGATAGAAGCTTGACAGAAAAGGGGCCACCTACCTACAAGAGCAAGACAGCAATGGCAAGAAGGCATTGCATGGAGGAACTGAAAAAGATAAAGAACAAAAGACAGGGATCTAAGCAAAATGATAAACAAAAAAACACAACACCCAGGTGAAGGCTAAAAAGATTTAAATCTCAGCTCTTGAACTCCTTGTGTACTATATAGAAAGTCATTGATGCTGAAGGTTGTTAATCCTTCATCTACTTTAACCCAGCATGCTGTGAGGAGCTTGATGCCTTCCACTAATGCTGATCTGTCCAGGAGAGCTTGGTTGAAGATGAGATCATTTCTCATTAACCAAATCTTCCAGGTAGTAGCAATGAATAAAGAATGCCAAATTGATTTCTTCAGGTCATTGTATTTGAAACTGAACCACCACTCCATGTGATTTCTGAGGCTTGAAGAGCAAACCCATTGAAGGCCCCACCATTCTAGAATTTCAGACCATGCTTTCCATGAGACAGGGCAAGATAAGAGGAGGTGATCAGAGGATTCAAGTTTGTTTTTGCAAAAGCCACAAAGATTATCAACCCCCAGGGCTAGACACGATCTCTCTGTAAGCATTACCTTTGTTTTTGATCTTCCTAGTAGAGCCAACCAACAAAAGAATAGAGCTTTCGTTGGAGCTTTGATTGACCATAAGAATCTAAATTGGAATTCATTCAAACCTTGACCAAGTTCATAGGCTCTGTAGAATGAATTGCATGTGAACACGCCATCTTTTCCAGCCAACCATAATAGAGAATCCTGCTTGCTAGGATTGGGATTAGCATTTAAGAGGGATTGATTGAGATTTGCTAAACTTTCAAGTTTCCAGTGCAATAGTGCTCTCCTAAAAAGCAGATTCCATGAGGTTCCGAATGGAATACATGGTTAACATGAGCATTCTTTTGTGTAAAGACGGAGAAGAGTCTTGGAAATGAGAATTTTAGAGGCTAACTTCCCAACCAATTATCATGCCATAATTTGATTAAGTTTCCAAAACCCAGCTTGAGATGAAGGTTGGACTTCAGGATAGAGCTCAGGGAGCTCATACTGTTGCCAACTAATAAAATGTCTCTCCACATGTGAGAGCAATTCATGAGACTTCTTTTGGGGGGAGCCACTCATCATTAGATAGGTTGTATTTTGCACAAAGAAATCTTTTCCAAAGAGCTTATTTTTCATGACTGAACCTCCACCACCATTTGGCAAGAAGTGAGTGATTTCTTACCTTCAAGGATGGGATGCCCAAACCACCATAATGCAAGTTTGTAGTTACAATGTTCCATTGAACACATTTGGTCTTCCTTTTGGAGCCCTTGTCACCCCATAAAAATTTTCTCTGTAGTTTCTCTAACTCCAAAAATACCTTTTGTGGCATCTTGTAGAGTGATAAGTAATAGATTGGTAAGTTTGCCATGGTTGCCTTTATCAGTGTAATTCTACCACCCATGGAAAGCTATTTTCTGTTCTAGGTAGATAGCTTCTTCTTGAAATTATCAATAATTCCATTCCATGACTTTACTGATCTGGGATTAGCCCCTAGAGGAAGTCCCAAATATTTCATGGGTAAGGAAGCATGCTTGCATTTAAACAGGTCTGCTACTTTCGATAGAAAAGGATCTTTTACTCCCACTCCACTTACTTGGCTTTTGTTAAAGTTTATCTTGAGCCCTGACATTAATTCAAAACATCTCAGCAATCTTTTCCAGTTTGCTAGCTCCTGAATATCAGCATTATAGAATAGAATGGTGTCATCTGCAAATTGAAGATAAGAGATTGCTAATCTGGATGATTCATTTGCAGGATTTGGACCAATCTCAACCCCTTTGATGGATCCTTGTTGGATTGCTCTTTGGATTAATATGTTGAGACCTTCAGCTGCCATGTTGAATAGGAATGGAGAGATAGGGTCACCCTATCTAAGCCCCCTTTAAACTTTGAATTCCTTTGAAGCTGAACCATTTATAAGAACTGAAATTGTACTGGAAGATAGGCGCTCTTTTATCCACTTGCACCTGTTAAACCAAAACCCATTCCAATCATCATGTCATTCAGATAATCCCAATTCACAGAATCGAAGGCTTTTTCAAAGTCCAATTTTAAGATGATTCTTGATGACTTATTCTTTCTCCAAAGATCAATTACTTAAATTGCAATAAGGACCCCATCTAGAATCTGTCTTCCTTTTATAAAAGCTATTTGATAATCACTAGTAATTTCATGCATTACAAATCTTAATCTTAAAGCTAAGGTTTTAGCTAAGATCTTGTACATGGATGAGATCAAACATATAGGTCTATAATCCAACAAATTGTCAGGGAATTCAGATTTAGGAATTAAAGAGATGAATGAAGCATTGGTACCTCTGCATAGCCTCCCGTTTGTGTGGAATTCACAGATGAATTTCATCATGTCTACCTTCATAACTGGCCATAATTTCTTAATGAAGTTGAAGTTGAAACCATTTGGTCTAGGTGCTTTATTGCCTTTGCAACTTTTAATAGCTTGCCAAACTTTCTCTTCAGAAAAGATAAGTTCCAAACCTGCACTACTCTCATTTTTTAACTTTAAAGGAAATTGGCCTTCAATTCTAGGTCTATCAATTCCCTTTTCAGTGAAAAAATCTGAGAAGAAATTTGCAACTTCAGTTTTTAGGATGGCTGGTTCACTGATGATCTTCCCTCTAGAGTAGAGTTGACCAATGTGATTTTCATAGCATTGTGGAAGAAAGCTGTATTTTTGTCTCCTGCTTTCAGCCATAATACCGTTGATTTTTGCCTAACAATGGATTCTTGCATTCTATATGCCTTCCATAATTGGGATTTGATTCGGATCTCTTTATTTTATCATCATCATCATCATTTAATGGTTCTTTTTCACTTTGGATGTCAAGCTTATGAACTAGATTTTCCAATGAGTGAATCTTATCAGCTAGATCACTGAAGTTTGTGGATCTCCAAAATTTTATGGCCTTCTTCAATTCTTGAAACTTCTTTTGTAGCATAAACCCTTTCCACCCCTTTCAACTGGAGCCTTCCAAGTTGAAGATACCAAATCTTTGAAGCTTTCTTGGTTCAGCCATACATCAAAACTTGGGCCCCAATCCTTTAAAACATCTATTAGGAGAATAGGACAATGGTCTGAGAGCTTTTTCTGTAAACCCCACTGAGAACAATTCCATTTATCTGTCCAAATAGTGCTTAACAGAAATCTATCTAGCCTACTCCACTTCTCATTCTTTTGCATATTTGTCCTGGTAAATCTTTTGTCTTCCATTGGTAAGTCTGATAACTCCATTTCATTGACAAAGCATTTAAAATCTTTCATCCCTTTTGTCAAAGCTGTGGATCCCTTTCTTTCACCTATCCTTAAAACTTCATTAAAATCTCCTCCAATAGCCCATGGCAGTGTAGATGAGCTCAATATTCTTTGTAAATCGATCCATAATTGAGCCCTTTGTCCTTCATCATTTGGTCCATAACAGTTTATGAGAATGCAGCTAAAAATTCCTAGCAACTGACCTTTTAATAGAATGAAGTTCTGATTACTTTAATGGTGATCAAGAGTAAAGAACTTTTTGTCCCAAACACAAAGTAGACCTCCAGAGTTCCCATTTGAATTTGAAGATACCCAATCAAAATCTCTGTTTCCCCATACAGATTTTACTTTCTTTTCACATCAGTCTTTCCATTTTGTTTCTTACAAAAACAACATGTCAATTGATCTCTCATTCACCAACTTTCTAACCATACTCCTTTTTTCAAATTTTCCACATCCCCTGACATTCCATGTAATTATCTTAATTTTCTCACTGCACCCTTTTAGGAGATCATGCTTTTAGTTGACGGTGTTGGTGCCATTCCTTTTCTTCTTTTTGAAGTTCTCCATTTCATACCATTATGATTTCATAAGGTTTTGAAGAGTGATGCTGTCATCGGCCTTGAAAGAAATGCCCAGGGATTTACCTAAGAGTAGAGTGTTTTCAGCTTCCTTGTGAATGTCTTCTTCAATCTGGTGCAAGATGATTGAGTTTCTGTTAATGATGTTTTGAGAGGGTAATGATGAAAGTGATAAGAAGATGGCTTCTTTTCTTTTTGCTGCTCTTGGTTTTGTCTTGTAATAGGCTCCCACTTTCTTATACCCGAGCTCAAACAATGATTTAGACTTTATTCTAATCTTGTTTTTCCTTAGAACTTTGGTACCTACTTGCGTGACCTCTTCCCTGATTCCATAAGCTGTATTGTTCCGTTTCTCAATGCTTGAGAATTTGCTTCCATCAGACTCCTTTGAGAACTCATGTGTGTCACCTATATAATTGTCATCGGTGATTCCATTTGTCAATGCCTTGGAATGAAGTGGGTCCTCGTCCTTGTCCTTTAGTTGCAAACTGGGGATAATAGTGTTTTCTAATGTGTAAATCAAATCTTCTGAGTAGGTTCCTTTTTGATTCCTTGAAACTTGTTGTGAGTTCGTTGAACTTAATAGAGATGAAATGTCATTAGACATTGAGCCACCTTCTGCCTCCATGTGTGAAATTTTCAAGGCGGTCTTTATGTCATGCTTAATGTATCCATTACTTGGTAATGAATTAATTGCCTCAATTGACTCAAGTATACAGCTTCCTTCCATCAGATTTGAATTATGATTTCTTGAAGAATTACCTGGAAGTGAAGTTGAGATGGGCCTGTCTGAATCCTCCACGTGGCTTAGCAATGCCAGGTCATCATTCTCTTGCATTGCATTAGGATGATTTTCTCTCCATTCTTCGTTTGCAGTGGATGATTTAGAGTGATGAAGATGGTGGAACTGTTGGAGTTGATTGCTTCTAACTTCAATAAGAGAGTCATTAGATTCATTTGGTTCCATTGAAGAAGGAGATTCTGAGCTTTATTTTGCTTCCCATGAACTAACCTAAACATGAATTTTTTGGAAAGTGTCTTCAGTGACTCTTATCTTATAAAGGAATCTCCCCACTTGCAGTTTGCAATGACCAATGATGGGTAGCTCGTTTGATGTTTCCACAAGAACTCTTCCAAATTCTAACTGTGATTTGTTTAATGTAATTGAATCAACAGTGGTTGAGGATTCCCAATGATTTCCAATTTTTTGAAAGTTTGATTCAAACCAAGCATTCAGAGGAACACCTTCAATAACCAACCAGACCCTTCTTGCTAGGTTGAATTCGCGATAAGACCATTCATAAATTGCTGAGAACCATCTATATAACCATTCTTTTGCATCTTGCATCATAACTTTCTTTTCTTCCTGATCTGAGAATTGGATTAACACTTTCAAGCCACCCAGTGGTTTGATGAGTACATTAAAGACCCCTTCACTTTCCATTGCCTCTTCAATGCCTGATATGATGTTTAGATTTTTTGTAATTCTGACGGAGCAATTTTTGATCCATTCTTTGTTAACTGCCTGTACTTTAATCACCTCAGCAATCTCCTTATACACTGATGTGGTTCTTTGACAACCTTCCGCAACCTGTTTATATGTTTTTTCTCCATTGCTTTGCCTTGCGTGGAGCCCTCTTCTTTATTGTTTGCCTTTACTTCATTGGATCTTATGTTTTTGAATATTTTGTTCGGGGATGCTCTGTTTTGAGGATCGAAATGTGCATACTTCACTATCAGTTTGTAGCATAATAGCCATATTCCGTCCAACATTTTGATGGCGTTATTTGCCTCTTTCTTTTGCGAAAACTGAACAAAACCATATCTTGTGGTGAAATGCTTCCTGATTTTTCTGGGTATGAAGCAATCCATGACATAACCACATTTCATGAAGATCATTCTCAGCCAGGCATTGTACATGTCAAGTGGTAGGTTGTCCACAAATAGGGTGTACGAGTTGGTATTTGATGAGTTTTCAAGATCCATTTCGTCCCTTCACTACAATGGCAGGATGCGACGTGGATACCTTGAGGATGGGTTACTGAAGGAGATTGATGCTAGCGGTGATGAGAACGGAAAGAGCAGGATTTGAAAGGAGGATGAACGGAAAGATGAAGAGATGATAATGCTTGTTTATGTGGGGGAATAAGCCAGTACAAAGTGGGCATAAAGAGAAAAATGAATGAAGGTTAACAAGCTAAGGGAGGGCAGGGGAGATTAGAAGGAATGGAGAACAGAGGTGACTAAGATGGAGGAGGGGGGATCAGAAAGAGGACTTGGCAGTTCTGGCAGAGAGAGAATGGGGGAAAACAAGTGAAGGTCAGAGCTTCTCAAGGAAAAACTAGGGGTTTAAAGAAGCCTTTACCTAGCCCTTGTCCACAGGTTTTAACCGATTGTCAGCGGTGGATGTCGAACCAGATTAACAACTATGCCTACTCCTTGGAAACGATCGATCTGTCACCTAAACCTTCCTTTTTTGCTTTAGATTTTCCAAACAACAGCTTCGATCTACTTCCATCAGCTCCGATACAGAGACGTTTCACCAGTTCTAGATATTGCATGTCTAGTAGTTTTTTGTCATGAACTTCCTTGATTCCTAAAACTTCTTCTGCATGCGAAACTAGTCTACTAAAGAAGAGAGGTTGGTGGAGGCGATAGTGGTGGTGGTGAGTGGAGGCGATTGTGGTAGCGGGTGGGGGTGGTGGGTGACGGTGGGTGGCAGTGACAGTGGTGGTGGGTGGCGGCGATGATGGTGGTGGTGGGGGTGGGGGTGGGGGGGTGGGCAGCGGCAATGGGTTGGTGGTGGGTGGAGTGGTGGTGATTGTGGTGGTGGTGGTTGTTGGTGGGGTGGCAGTTGACAGTTGGTATTGGTAACGGACATTCTAAAAACTCGATAAATTTTATTAATTTTCACTATACTGATTCAAGCACAAAAATTATCAAATTGTTAGACTTTTGCTTATAAGCTTATTAGGCTAAAAAAAAGTATATAAAAAAAAATTAGCTTTTTTTATGTTAAAAAGACACTCAACCACGCACTCCATGCTTTTTTTAAAGTAAAAAGCCAAAGAAGTTCCAAAAATAATTTGCAGGGCACAGTTAATTGGAAAAAACTTCTTCAAATCATTTGTTTTTGTATGTACGATTGTTTAAGGTCATTGTCTTCATATTGCTTGTATTTGGGATTTTTGCTTGTTTACAAATGGGATTTGCATGATTTGTTTGTCCATGGTAAGACATTTAACTTTGTTTTTGAAAGTTCAACGAAAGATGATTGAGTCATTGCGAGGAGTGTGCAGATAATGATGATACAAATGCTACAATTAGTCAGTTTGACGAAGAGTGCCGTAGAAGAGCTGAAAATGCATGATTTGTTTGTCCATGGTAAGACATTTAACTTTGTTTTTGAAAGTTCAACGAAGATGATTAGTCTCTATTTATATCAAGAAATTACATCAATCATGCATCAATTAGTTTTTGGATTTTATGGTGATAAAAGCTCTCTCTCTCTCTCTCTCTCTCTCTCTCTCTCTCTTTTCGTTCTTTTTCTCTTTTCATTTGTTTATATAGTTTTGGCTTGTTGATCACGTGTACTTGCACACATTGAATTTTGTGATAATTACATTGAAATATTTGTTCAATTCGATGATAGATGTAAAAAATATTTGACTACTTTTTTCTGGAGGCATTTTAACTTCTGTTGCTAACTGTTCTTCTTGGCTGCAATCCATTTCTTTTGATGGATATGCCAGCACTGCTAATGCTTCTATAACCATTTTGTTACTTTGAAATAGTACTTGAAAACTTTCCTTTTGGATCACTTTATTTGCTTCATAAATTAGCCCCATTTTGTAGTAACAGTTCGAAGGGACGACTATCCATGTAAGAGAATGTGTCTACAAAGTTGAGTAAAGATATAAAAGCTATGTACAAATGGTTAGTTTACATTTTCACCGCAAACTATATTTTTGGCTTATCTATATTATTAACAAAATAAAGAATGTCCCATCATAAATTTTTTTTTATATAATCATTTTTCCATGTAATTCACATAAATTGGAAGCCTCAACTAGTGTTTACTAAGAAAAGCAATTGGATGGTTGACCCTCTATAGCATCTACCTCCGTCGTTCAGTGCGGTACAAAAGAACAAAAGATGAAGCCCATGTGCATGGGTTTTAATTTGATAAAATCATTTATTCATATAATATGATGTTACACCTATAGTAATAAGGGCTTTGCTATTCATAGCCACACCTACTAAGCACGTGCCGGTTGATGGATAGCACATCAACCTGATCCCATCAAAAGCAGATGGGCTCGAGCTGATGTGTCACTGGTAAACTCTTTGGATAGTTTTTCTCATTTTACTAAACGATAACGAAATATAACATAATATGACAAAATGTAATGTTTTATTTAATCGTGGTAGGTGAACAAACAAAAACTTTATTGGCTGGCGTCAAGTGAAATTGATCGTGTTACAAAAAAAAGAAAATTTGAAATTAATCGCTCTTGGGCACAACAAATGAAGGGAGTATTTGCAAATACCATTTGTTACATTCCAAAATTTGGGAGTGATTTTAATGAAAATAAATCTAAATTTTCAACTATCTCAAAATAATAATGTCTAATATAAAACAGTCCAACAAAGCTATAGTAGAGCTCTACATGTCTCTCATAATAATAATAATAATACATTTGATCTGAATGTCCCAGGCATTTTAATATAAAGCAAAATATAAAACCCTCATACTACTGATGAAATGACAATAGAAAAAATCTAGTTAATTTCTAACAATTATTCCAAACAATTAATAAGCTTTGAACAATTCTCTACAACCTTTCCATCTGAATTATCATTTGTAAAGTCTGGTGGGGTATGAGCTTACGTTCAGTAGTCCAAAACATTCAACATACAAGACATAACAAACAAAGTAGAGTATAGGCATGTGAATAATATATATCAGTAATGCAACATAAATGTAATGCATATAATATTCCTTCTTTCACGCTAATATGACAATATTCTTATTTTTCCTTTACTTGGGTTCATAACCATTTATTTTGCTAAATACTATGCAGTCTCATTATCTAAGACATTTTTTACAACTTTTACATTTTCTAACTCACTGTCATATATCAGTTTGGAAAAATAATACTTTTGGAGCTCTAATTCATAGTGTCACCTACCAACCCCATTTTCAAAACTTTCATTTGTGATACAAGTGGAGCAGCATGCCTTTAAGTACACTAAACACGCTCGGTCAAGACTCGATTTCGGGCTTTTCACCTGAGGCAGGAACAATCCCTAATTGATTACATCCACATGCTTGTTATTATTTTAGTTTCTAATATTATCTTATCCGTAATAGTTCATCTTTTCTTGATGTTACAATATCACATAATTCTAGTTCAACTTCTAAAAATTAGTATTCTCATATCTTATCATGAGTTATGCGATTCAATGTAATGCATGCCCTAGTAATCACTATATTCAAATCATCATAATCTAACAAGTTAATGCATATAAAGATAATATTGCCATTCAAATCCTGCATCACACAAATAACAATAATTATGCATTATATGGAATTTTAGTCATAAACAAGAGTAATCCTGTTGAGTAAATTATGTAGAACAAGATAATAAAATCAGTCTTCACAATTAGTGAAATAACATGTAACAATTGACTATCATATAAATTCCAGGAACACTGCAAATACCTAAGATATCAAGCAATATCATTTCATATAAATAAAATGTAGAACATCTTTATACCAAATTCAATCTATTAAATCATTAACATTTATTATCAAGATCAACATATTAAAATTTTATAGCAATCTGAACACATTTGATTATCGATCAATCACATAATAGCCGTTCATCCTTTGTTCTTTATCCATTCGTGATCACCATTCAAGGGTCAGAATTTAAACAAATTAACATCAAAAATAGATTTAACGTATCGAACAACCTAACGTATGGCAATTTACACAGCTTGAAACCTACCCGCATTACCCGAACAAACTGAGAGTGCATTGTAACTGCTGTGAGCTTGCTTGTACTAGATTTGTGCACAGTCATCTTCTAGTCTTTTACCTAGTGAAGCAGCGGTTTTTTTTACCAAATAAGTTAAATTTTAAAATTTATTCTCCAAATATCAAATTGGCAAACCTTATTCCCAAATAATGTACAATGCATTTCAAAGCTACATTTTTTGAAGAAACGCTGTAAAAAACGCAATAAGGAATTGCGTTTTATGACAAAAACTTGAAAACGCAATAAGGAATTGTGTTTCTTATTTAAATAAAGTAATTAATATTTAAGTTTTATTTACTTCTAAATACATAATTGCTAAATTTAATTTATATATGTTATAAACTTGCAAAATTAATTTTAAATTATTTACTACTTTTTACAAATTGTTAAAATCATAGTTACAATAATTTATAAATTGTTTAAATAATTTATGAATTCTTTAAATAATTTATGAATTGTTAAAATAATTTATGAATTGTTTAAATAATTGTTAAAATAATTTTATGTGAAATTCGTAAAAACTATTTACTAATTTAAATTAACATATTTTAATTTTTACTAATTTAAAATTATTTACTAGTTTTTATGAAATTAACATAAAATTATTTTAACAATTATTTAATATTTGTAATATCTATTTCTAAGATCTATTTAACATAAAGTAAAAAAATTATTAAGAACATGTTTTTAATAATTAATGAAAAATATTAATTTGAAAACATTTATTATGAACATGTTTTTGGTGGAATGTCGTACAACTTTATTAGCAACCAAAATCCTAACTGTAGCAAACTTAAGGCACCAATGCCTTAACCGGAGCTCTAACCCTAGAAGTAAGAACAAACTTTATAGACCATGTTTGTAACAATACAGTAGTTTGCCATTAATGCAAAGGCTACTAGGTAGATAGTTAACAAAGTCATCGTTGTCTTCTTCTTCTGAGAAATCTGAAAGTTCTGGGTCAGAAACCACGAACGGATCTTCAATAATTTTCATTATTCATTATGTCAGATCAACATATTGTATCTTCACATACTCTGTTAGATGATATCTATTCAACATTCATTGCATTTGATCAATCTCACGTTCGAGCACTTTTATGACCTCACTGTGAGGTGATCTTCTGCCAAACAGCTTAGCTGACTGGGTCTTTGGGACATGAAGGTCATGCCATCGGCAATACATCTTTTGTTCACACCATTTATCAAATAAGTCTTCCCACGACAACTTCTTTTTGTCAACGGTCACCCCGCGGGGAAGTTGTAAGCATGCATCGCTAATGAAGATATGACTAACTAGACCCATCGTATCGTGCATTAGGATAGGTTTATTGAGAAAGTAACACTTTTGGTCATACCATTTATTACCGATTGGCTCCATGAATGTACGCACCATATGGATGATTGAGATTTGGTATTCATCCATATCGGCGCTTGGAACCGAAGGACTCGACGATGCTCCATCCATGACTTTTCGCTTCGGCATCTGTGGAGGAATGGTTTAGCACTTCATCACGTAATCGCAACATTATATAGGTAATGTGAAATCACAACATTAATGAATTGATGTGAAGAGTTAAGACATGATATAGCTATAATTTATTGAGTTACAGACATGACAATTGATTCACGTGAAAGCTTAAGGACAAGCATTCACAAGCAATCACGTGAATGCTTGTAAGGAGAACCACTATTGCCTTCATAAGGACAATGTAAGAGTAAAGTCATTAACGTTAAGGCTTAAGGGTTTTGGATTGTCCTTTATAAATACCTCTCATGCAGGGGAGGAACTTCAACTCTCAAACTATGCACAAGAGTCATATGAAATATACCGTTGATGACATTTTAAAGGTTGTGGGTTGTCATTAGGTTGCACACGATGAAGAAGTTTTTTAATATCCTTTGAATCCAAATAAACATTACATTCATAGCACTGTAAATACAATATTAAGTGAGCTATCACACAGAACTACGAGAGCTAAGATTTTGGTTGCAGACTTACGAGCAGCCAATCTCCTAATTCTTTGTCGATTGGCAATGGATATGCCTACTAATACTCCTCAGTTGTTGTAAAATGCATTACACCATTTCCTTGAAGAGGAGAATCGCATGCAAATACAATTGTTTTGATATTCCTTCAGCATATTGGAGACTGAGCGTGCTGAAGAGGGGTTTATAGCTGAGGCAGAATTTTATTTACGTGCTAGCAATAATGAAAAATATCAACCTGACATTGATATGTCCGATGAAGATGAAAATCTATAATGACATTTATATATGGGGTTTGTTATTTTACGTATCATGGTCATGTACATTTGTTTACTAAGTATTGCAGTTTTATGAACTTCGTAATAAAAGCTTTCTTTACATCTTAAAGCAGAGAACACCTAATATTTCAATTTCAAAATATGAACATAGTACATCACTTTACACATTCACGAAGTAAAAACATAAACATTACGGTCTACTAATACTCGTTGTAAACAAATAAACATCAACATAAATACTCCTTTAAACTAACATAAGTTCTCAATTCACTCCTCATCAGACAAATAATAGTTTGACAGATACTACTCGTTACTTAATACATTACTGCGTTCTTTCAACGTAAGTTCTCTTTTTGTGGACTTTGTCATTTTAGTGGCTAGTTGGAGCATGGAGTAATGACATCGTTGCATCAACATTCGGTTATTCTTTCACCTTATTCTTGTTATTGCTTTTTCATAATTTGCCTTGCTCATCCTTAGCATTACCTGAGAGCGATGATGCGGTATCCGAACATTGAAATTTTGCAGATCTTTTACCAATCTCTCCTGCTTTTTCACCCTAAATGGCCATTCTTTCCGTAATCCAACATAATACTTCTTCAAATAAGAGTATTTTTCCCACCAATACTCGTTGTGGAATAGAGGTATGATCCACACTTGAGCATGTTGGCTACTATTTAAACTGTCTGGACCTTTGGTGGCCATTGATTTAGAACTGAGAGTGAAAGATGACAAGGTTTTGTTCCTAGATGATGAGGCCTTTATTTATAAACAATCGTAATACCCAATCGACAATACATTAATGTAATAGCCAATGGACAATACAATTTGAGAAATTTACAAATAACACACTTTTGAAAATGATGACAATTGCCCTAGCCGTAACCCTAACCCTAACCCTAACCCTAACTGTACCCCTAGCCCTAACCCTAATGGAATTCCCAAACCCTACCCCTAAACCTAACCCTAACCCTAACCCTAGCCCTAGCCCTAACCTAAATCGTAACCCTAATCCTAGCCCTAACCCAAATCCTAACTTTAGCCCTAGCCTTATCCCTAACCCTAACCCTAACTCTAGCCCTAACCCGAATCATAACCCTAATCTTAGCTAAACCTAACCCTAACGCTAGCCTTAACCCTAACCTTAACCCTAACCCTAACCCTATCTCTAACCCGAACCCTAACCCTAACCCTAACCCTAGCCCTAACCCTAACCCTAACCCTATCTGTAACCCTAGTCCTAACCCTAATTATAGCCCTAACTCTAACCCTAACTCTAGCCCTAATTCTAACCCTAGCCCTAACCCTAACCTTAGCCCTAATTATAACTCTAATCCTAGCCCTCACCCTAACTCTAGCCCTAACTCTAACCTTAATCCTAACCCTAATCCTAGCCCTAACCCTAATCCTAGCCTTAACCATAACCGCAACCCTGACCCTAACCCTAACCCTAACCCTAACCCTAACTCTAGCCTTAAACATAAGATGAAAGAATACAATAGATAATGCATGCAAATAAAAATGATGCCACATTTGCATATGAATAAAATCTCTTTTATAGTGCAAAAGTCTAAATGGTTCCCAGTATAACATATTCGACTTTGTCTGTTTCTCCGTCCTCTACGACGACTCACCTTGTGCTACTCGTCCTGATAAACCTGTGCTCCGCTATCATTAACTGTGTGATGGGTACCCACAACATCAATATGAGGACTATACACTTGGGATGGATAGAATCTGGGTACTTGTGACAGCCCGGCACCATAAGTCGAAGTAACATATCCACTGTGAATATCGTGGCCCCCATAATCGAAATTACTACCTACGAATGGATCGTAACTGTGACCCGTGTCAGTCTGAAAAAAACTGGAGATATGTTGTGGGGTGGCCGATGATCATGTGTGCCAAAGTATGCCTTTGTAGGAAAGGAAGGCCTTGTGCTGATGTGCCGGAACTCTGACTAGGATGGTAATAAGGCGCAAGAGTGACGTACCCTATACTATACCCACCATGCATGGAACAAGGTATCATAGAGGTGGATCGGCGTCCAGAGGTGGCAAGAGGTTGCATGCCATATGGCACAAAGGGTGATGGGACAAAAAAAGGCTTGGCCTCGCTAGAAGGCCGTCGGTCGTATGGGACACACTGCGACTTGTCTAGGATGGATAAAACAACCATGACACGATCTTGTAGATCGTATATGTGCTGCAATGCCTCGCTCCTAGGAAAGTAATAAATAATACGGTCACCTAAGTTGTACACCTCCGCCCATGCCTGCGTCTAGTAGTGATCCTGACAGCAATAAGCATAACACCCTTGTGTTTCCCATAAAGGTGGGTGTCATTAACTGATATGACTGGTAGACTGTGTTTGAAACCCTCAATACATGGGCCGAATGCCCAAAATACTAGATTAAACTCAACTAGGTGACCTACATCTTGAGAGAAGGCCTCTAAAATTTGTATAGTTCTGGGGTTTCTTGACTGCAATGCCGACAGATATCTAGGAAGCTTTGAGAACGACTCTTTTCAATTCCCTAATATCATCTATATCGATTTTGTTCTTACTTGCCATGCTTTCTTGTATGACACCTAGTGGTGGTGATGTGTTTTCACATCTCCAACTATCGACACGATCTTCTAGTCCGAATCTTTCTATACAAATACAGCACAGTTTAAGTACATTATAGGAAATGCTTATGTAACAAACTAATGAATTATTGTGACTAAATTCGCATGAAAGTTAAACTCACCGCGACTTATGCCATGGTAATGTGCACTATGAAGTTCTCATCTAGATTACGATGGCCCATATTTGTCATCCCGTACAAGTAGGTTGAGGGTCAGGGTATTGTGTAACCCCCCACATCCCATGCTTTTTTTCGAAAACACGAAAAATCCAAGGACAGTCATGTGCACACTTAATTTTCCACAGTTTCTTAGTTGAGTTGACAACCAAGTACTCCTTGTTGTTGTGCAAGTGATATGCCTTGCATATAATTTTCAAAGTAACCTTATCATTGAACAGCATCCTTAATTGAAAATTATGGTTGTCCCTATCCCATATGGACGAAACTCATTCCTGCTAGGTACCGGTGCATCGTAGCCCTCCAACAATGTAGTGAAGTAAGGAACTAGGATCTCTTATTGTTGTTGAACAACATCATCAGAATTGTTCATCAGAGCAGCATCTATATCTTCATCTGGTAGTACCGATTGTGTACCCAGAGAGCTTACATTCAAATCAAAATCCCTAGGCATGGACCGGTGGCTTGATTCAACCATATGCTGCATTGTATCCATACAATCACTATGTCCCATTATGGGCCGAACTGTTGACATACTACTCAACCCAATGCCGCCATCCACGAATAAACCATGGCGACCACTTGGTTATGTGTCGTGCATCTGAAACGGACTACCATGTTGGTCCATTTGTTGTGGATATGGCATAGTATGGCCTACGGTGTCCTGCCCCAATGTCAACATCGTTAAAAAATTCTATGTCGTTGACATACCTTCCCTATCCACTAGTCTTCTACCATCCCCCGGAATGTGACCCCACATTCGATCTGCTACAAGGTCTACAATTACTGGTGTATCCTCTACTTTAATGTAAAGCTTGATGCATTGCAACCACGACTTTTTTTGTGGTAGCCGTAAGGCAATTTGCAATGTTCGGTCATTGTTGATCAGCGGTTTTCTATTTTTTCAATAACTTTTGTATTTTTACACTATTTTTACAATAAATTTTGTAAATTTCAATAGTTTCCTGCATAAATATCATATTTTTACAATAATTTCATAAATAAATTTTGTAAAACGAAATTAAAAAGCTTACTACATATTTTAATAATATATTTTTTTGCCACGACATCTTTTTCAATTAAAATATTTACTTATTTGTAAATAAATTTCTTATTTTTACATTAAAATTTTTAAATAAATTTCCTTATGTTTCAAAAAATTTCATAAATAAATTTCCTATTTGTTTTAATTATTTCATAAATCATTTTCCTATTTTTTTCTTTAAATTTTGTATTTTTACAATAATATTTTTATTTTTACTATAATTACATGTTTTTAAATAATTTCTTAAATTAATATTTACTTGTAAATAAATTTTGTATTTTTAGAATAATTTTGTAAATAAATTTCTTATTTTTTCAATAAATTTTTTAATTTTTCAATAATTTTGTAAATAAATTTCCTAATTTTTCAATAAATTTCGTAAATAATTTTCCTTTTTTAAAATATTTTGTAAATAAATTTTCTATGTTTTCTATAAATTTCTTATTTTTACAATAAATTTTTGTATTTTTACGATAATTACGTGTTTTTACAATAATTTCATAAATAATATGTACTTACTTGTAAATAAAGTTTGTATTTTTAAAATAAATTTGTAAATAAATTTCCTAATTTTTCAATAAATTTCTTATTTTTTCAATAATTTTTTAAATAAATTTCCTTATTTGTCAATAAATTTTGTAAATAAATTTCCTATTTTTTAAAATAATTTTGTAAATCAATTTCCTATGGTTTCTAGAAATTTCCTATTTGTACAATAAATTTTGTATTTTTGTGATAATTACGTGTTTTTTACAATAATTTCGTAAATAAAAAGCTTACTACATATTTTAATAATATGATTTTTCACCAAGATATTTTTTGTCAATTAATTTTTACTATGTCTCTTAAAATATATTTACTTGTAAATAAATTTCGTAAATAAATTTCCTAGAAAATGAGATGTTGCTCTTACATATTGTGTATTTATAACTATTTAGTAATTACTAATACAAATAACATGACAACAAAAATAAATAAAACACAAATATTTTAACAACTTTAATAAAATAATTTATCTATATATATAATAATATTATACACCTAAACAAGCTAAACAAGATAAATTTCAAAATATATTAGAGCTTATCAAACATGAGGGTGATTGCTTGAGTATAGGGAGTATGAGAGGTGTTTGCCGGAGTGACGACACCTACGAAGATCACTATCAACAAAAATACTAAACTTAGTGATCTTTAAACTACATTATAATATAATTGTATATTAAAAAATAATACATTTACTACTATAATAATGTGTAAAACTTTGTAGTTAAACAAGTTACCAGTGAGAGGAGCAAGGTAGAGGACGATGAAAATGATTGAGAGAACGAAACAAGCTTGCTGCTGGGAGGGGAGGAAATAGTGGGGAGGAGGAGAAAAATGGAGAAAAGAGAAGAGAGAGTCGGAGAGAAGAGAAGGGGGCCGGCGGAGTTAACATGGGAGAAACGCAATCTAAGATTACGTTTTGCAAAGAAAGGAACTTTAAAATTGCGTTTTTCAGTAAAACGCAGTATTGGATTGCATTTTATAGGTGAACGTTGTTGTGAATTGTGTTTTTCCAATTTTTGAAACAAAAAACTCAAGTTTGTATCACGTTTTAAGGTAGTTTGAGAATAATATTTTCCAAATTCATATTTGGGGAAAAACTTTGTATTTTTGAATTATTTTGAAAAAATAACCCAGAGCAGCTAGCTCTCTCTCTCTCTCTCTCTCAAATTATGGGTTTCTCTCTCTGACCAAGACTCTTTTTCCATTATTTTTTTCTCTTTTCATATTTCTTCTTACTTTGCTTCTTCTCCAAACTTTTATTACACTGTCCTTCACAAAGCACACAATACATATATATCCATGCACACACATAGACAAACCCATTAATTAATACGTATGTTTCCACGCACTTACGTATACAAATCTATCAATATATACATTAGCATTCACCACCCATATTCTCTTTTCTTTTGTTTGTTCATTTATTTTCCTTTTTGCCGACCCACTGCCAAATTACCTTTCTTATGATTCAATAACTATGGCCGAGAATCTCCATGGTTAAATCACCGTGACTGTTGAGCATTACCTACCCTTTTTTTTTTTTTTTTTCCCTTTCTTGCTATTCCCTCCCACAAAATCTAGGTTCCATCTTGAACACCCGAAGACGCACAAATAGATCATTATGTATATATACATAAATATATATTATATATGTATATATAAATATATCCGTATCCTTATATATGTGGTTCCTCTCATGGATGAACAGACTAACATAAACACCACCAGTCATAGCCCTTGGTTACATAGACCAATCACACATATGACACTCACGAGAAACTTCGTGAATAGTCACTAACTCGCACACATACATAAGTATTCAAGTACACCAGTTATCCATTTATACCTACTCAGTCTTGTTTATCGCTTGTTTATATCCTCTGTATCACTTTCGCAACAATTGACCCATTATAATATGTATGTATATGGTCACATTGTTACAAACACACACACATATATACATAGTTTCTGGGGTTTCACGCTATTTTCCTACAGCCCAAATTCGGCTACCAAGAACGACAGCAGTGGTCTGCCTTCACAACACAATAAAACCTAGCCACATACAGTCCACCAACTTCACCGTTTGATGCACATACACAACACAAATATAAACATACATGAAGCAATTGTGTAACACAAGGGGTATATACATCACATACAAAGCAAGTAACAATTGCTCCATCACCCTACCTTATTAATCGCTGGAAATCTCATCAGAGAAGTCCACAGAAGCAACAAAGCTCCTCTTCTCCCACAGCCCCTCCCTTTCTCGCACACGGTGCTTCTTCAGAAGTCCCAATTAAAACTCTCTTCTCTGATAAACAATTATATACATATGACAAGCCTCACAAAATTTTAATATTTAATTAGTTATAACACAATTACCAAAATAACCAAATGCATAATCAAAAGTACTGACGTGCCCATAAAGTCTTATTTAGTGTGAAATTATATAAATATTAACTTAACAAATCAAAACTTGTTTATTTTTATAAAAATACAGAGTTTTACAGCTTTTCATTCTAACTTATATATTTTTTTTAAAATATTGTTTGGTTCACCCCAAAAAGCTAATTAAAAAAGTTACTTAAAAAAATTACTTAATTATTAAATCACCATTTAAAAAAGCAGTTTATAGACTTTACACATTTTATAAAAAGTCACTTAAAAGGTTGTTTTTAAAATTAGCTTACAATTTGTATCTTATAACTTTTAAGTTGCCGTCCCAACACCACCAAAATTTTTCAAAATCAACTTGTAAAATACACCAAATGATTTCCTCCTTGTTCGTTTTTTCGTATGAACTCATATCTAGGGTTGTACAATGAACCAAGTTATTTGAGCTCGTCTTTTGTTCAATTTGTTAAAAACTTTTAAAGACCAGTTCATTATTGTCGCGGCCCGATTTTTTGGGTGTCCAAAATCCTTTCAGTTCGGAGACCCTAAAGCACGGAACTCTGTCACTAGAACTCGTTTTCCTAAAAGGACAAGTGCGACTAGGTTTGAAAATTGATTTGACTAAGGGCTTTTTTTAAAAAAATAGAAGTCGCCACCTAATTTGATAAAGGTGAGTTAGGGCACCTAAAACTAAGCGTTAATCCGAAGATTAAACTTAGAGTTTTTGAAAAAGGTTTTTGAAATCTCCCTCAAGAGAGGGTTTTTAGGAAAATAGGTTGTTTGGCAACCTTTTGAAATGTTTAAGCCCTTTTTGAAAATAACTCCATTTTGGTCTTTCGAAAACAGAAATCTAAGGTTTGGGGGTTGGTTACGTGTAGAAAAGATATCCTAAGATCATCACCCTACCCCGCCCTTTCAGTACCTACATGTCTAATCACCCTTGGTTCACTCACTAGAATAACCGGTTACCATTGTCCACTTAATATCCACTTTAGAACTTTGAAAAAGGGATTTAGTCATCACTTTTTGGATGAATGATGCATGATGCAAGTTTTGGAAGAACTTTGAAAATAATGGAGGTTTTGAAAGAGTTTGGAATAGAAACTTTGGATTGTTTGGAATTTTTGAAAAAGGGATTGGAGTTAAAATAAAAGTTATGACTGCACCATTTTAGGTTGCCTACGTATCTCATTTGGCGAGAATCAGGTCATTCATAGTTCGGGCAAGAGTCCGATGGAAAATAGGCGCATTAGGGCCTTTTGGAAGGTTTGAAGACACTTTGGGTCTTTGGAAAAGTTTAAGACACTTTGAGATCTTTGGAAAAGTTTAAGATACCTTGAGGTCTTTGGAAAAGTTTAAGACACTTTGAGGTCTTTGGAGGAGTTTAAGACACTTTGGGGTCTTTGGAAGAGTTTAAGACATTTTGGGGTCTTTGGAAATGGAAGACCCTTTGTGGTCTCAGAGGTTCTGACTTGAAATTGAATGGTGGAGTGTTTCTTGAAAATGTTTTTGAATCAACTTGAGGGAGTTTTGAAAAAATGCTTTGGCATGTCTCAAGAGAACTTGGAAGTGTTTTTGAAGCCTTGTTTTGAAAACCTTGGAGGCATGTTTTGATGAATTAATTTTTAAAGTAGTTTTTGGAAAGGGCTAAGGGTTTGGAATCCTAATATGGACAACCTTAGAGGTTGTTCTTGATTTATCACTTGTCTTTGGAATCCCTAACCATGAAAGGGCTAGGGACACCTTAGGTTTGTGACTCTTTGAAAATATTTTTGGAAAGGTCTTGAAGAGGGAATGTAAGAACATTTGAAGAGTTTGTGGAGTTGGTTTTTGAAATTAAAAAGAGTAGGAGGTTTTGGAAAAAGAAAAAAAAAATAGTTTGAAGATTTGAAAGATCATTTAGAAAATGGTTCAAGAGTTGGAACCTTGAAGTATACTAACCTAGGTTGAGTTTGCCTAAGGTTAGGGGTAACCTAAAATTAACTAACTAGGGTTAGTCAACCTAGGGTGAGTGAACTAGGGTCAAGTTTTTCTAGGGTCAAGTTAACCTAGAGTCAAGTCAACCTAGGGTTGATCAACTACAATCAAGTCAACCTAGGGTCAAGTTAACATAGGGTCAAGTTAACCTAGGGTTGGTCAACTAGGGTCAAGGTAACTTAGGGTTGATCAACTAGGGTGAAGTTAACATAGGGTCAAGTTTACCTAGGGTTGGTCAACTAGGGTCAAGTTAACCTAGGGTTGATCAACTAAGGTCAAGTCAACCTAGGGTCAAGTTAGCCTAGGGTTGGATTGGAAGATGGTTTTGAAAGTTAGTTTAATGCACTTTTGGAAAGAGTTTTGAAAAACAAAACATGTTATGCAAAGGACTTTGGTTGACAACCCTTTTGAAGATCATTTCCATGAAAATTTTGATTCTAGTCAAGAGTATGGTTTATATGGTGGTGATTGGAGACCATTCCAAGAAAGGTTTCCTTATGACTATTATAACCACTATCTTGACAAGAGTGTAAGGGTCAAAAATCAACATAATGATTGCAATTTTTGAAAAATCATTTTTGATGCAAAGATGGAGAGAATGCATTTTTGAAATCATCTTTGGAGAAGGATTTTGAAAACCATTTTTTCAAGGGAACCATTCCATCGAGAGAAGGTTCATATGGCCAACAAAAGGGAGACCACCCAATAGAGGATTCCATGGGGCCATTCCAACCACTAAACTTGAGAGAATAGAAACCATAGAATTCAAAAAGAGATTGAACATCATTATTTGGTAAGCATAAAGAGAGAAAGGAACCATTCTAACAATTTAGGGCTCTTACGACCAATATAAAGGGAGACCACTCAAGAGAGGGTTCCATGGGGCCATGTTAGCCACTAAATTTGAGAGAATGGAAACCTTGAAAATTAAGGAGTTTGAAAGCAACTTTTGTGCAAGTTGAAATGCAATGATGCAAAAGTATGAATTAGGGGGTTGAGAGGGATTTTCTAAGGCATGACTCCTAAAGTCTCATCCTAAACTTCAAGGGGCCAACTCTTGGAACAATTTTTGAAGGACATGTAGAGTTTGGAAATGTCATGAAATTAAGAGCAATGTAAGCA
Source organism: Euryodendron excelsum (assembly GCA_033060915.1). NCBI lineage: Eukaryota > Viridiplantae > Streptophyta > Magnoliopsida > Ericales > Pentaphylacaceae > Euryodendron > Euryodendron excelsum. The sequence continues at coordinate 35,799,226 of CM065388.1, forward strand.
TTGTGGAGCATGACAATAAGCATAAAATAAAGCCGAGTATACAAGACATGATCAAAAAAATAATATGCAAGGGGTCATGATTCACATACAAGGCTTTTAGGCTTCACCATACAAACAAGGGGCTCTTAGGTCATACTATCTTAAAGTAGGCTAGTGAGAGGTCCCCCTACATAGTGGCTCTCACTTGCTTTCCTCTAGACATGATCTATGAGCCCTCTTGGCTCAAGCATACAAGAAAGGGGGGTTGAAGATGGGGATTAAAATAGAGAATAACCTAAGTAGGCTAGGAGGGAGAAGTGAAGAGTGGGGGAGAGCACAAATGTAAAAAGGATACCACCTTTTGCCTTCAACACTCTTGTAGTCTTCAATGGATGTCTTGATTGGAGCTTGAGTGACTTCAAGAAGACTTGAGAGGCTTAAGTGGAGTGTATAAGTGCGTATGAGGCTTTGTATATGGAGTGAATAGGCTTAGGAGAGGTAGAATCTAGCCTAAGTGTTTGAGGGGAGGAATATATGTAGACATTCGAGTTTCTGGAGTGATTTCAGTAGAGTTTCGTATCAATTTCGGACCTGAAATATGCAAGGGGGAAGGCCTCTATTTATAGGCAATTTGGAACAGACCATGAGCATGTGCTACATGCGCAGGTACTGTTCCATTGCCAGAATAACACGTGGCACCCTATGTACTGATTAAATCTCGACCGTTGTTTGAAATTCGGTCGATCTGAACAAAATTTGAGTGCATGTAGCATACGCTCCATCACCGGGAAGAATTGCCCAAACTTTACCTCGATAATTGGGCCAACCGAGAAGGTTTCAGGGGAATCGGTCGCACTCGGGATGTTCTCCTAGTGCATCCGATGAACTTTCATATTTTCGAAGAGTTTGAATTATGTTCAGAAGCGTAGGATATCGTCTTGGGAAGCATGCCAAACAGGACACTTTTGTGGAGGGTCTGTGATACGCTCCGTGGGTGTTTGAAAGTGGCTGTTTTCGTTTGATATGATCGAGGCCTTCGAGAAGCGATCTATTCGATCGGACCGTTCCGATGGAAAGTACTTTGGAAATACTTTCTAGAATTCCCAAATTTACGCATTTCTCAAGTCGTTTGACGATACGTTTTGATTAGGGAATCGAAGAAATAGTAAACCTTGGTGGAACGTCTGCGAGACGCTCTAGGGGTTGTCAAAAGTAGCAATGTTTGAGCCATGCGATGAAGGGCTTCGGGAAGCAATCTATCCCATCGAGCCGTATCGATGAGAAGATCTATGGATGATCTTTCAAGAATTCCCTGATTTACGCATTTCTCAAGTCGTTTGACGGTGCGTTATAACTAGGGAGTCGGGGAAAAAGACAATTTAGGCGGAGCGTCTATGAGACGTTCCAGGGAACTTTTATCGAGTCGTGTGCATTTAGTTTCGTAGGGTCTTCCTCAAGTTAAAAAAGGGCATGTGATGAAACCCTCTGCTCGAAGTCCCAAGGCCGGTGCTGTTTTGGGGCGTTTTTGGCTCCCAGGGGCAAAACGGTCATTTTAACTAGAGTTGGCTGGAAATGGTCAGGAATGGTTTGGTGGGTTGTGTTAAGTGTGTAGGGCTATTCAGAGATGGTTTTGAGAGAGTCTGTCGCCGTTCAGTAGGGTTTGTGCCGTGCTGAGTTGTTCAGGGGCAAAATGGTCATTTTGACCCGAGTGAGCCGGAATATGACCGGATTTGGACCAAATGGCGTGCAAGGGACGCCTGATGGTTTGACAACATTGTGGAAGGATGGACTTATCGTTTTGAGGGATTTTGAACATTCCCAAAACGTGCTTGGAGGCCCAAGTGGTAGGTTTGGTCATTTTTCACTGAGTCGGGCTAGCAGGCGTCGGTGTTGACCTAGGTGTTGGTTTCCGAGACCGCCTGGTCTCGGAAAACTACATGTACGGTGTTGGTGTTCAAGAACGCCCGTTCTTAGAGAGCTACCTGTAGGGGTGGTATTAGTTCCTGAGAACACCTGGTCCTAGAAAGCTACCTGGAAGTGTGGTGTTGGTCTCCGAGAACGCCCGGTCTCGGAGAACTACCAAATGACGGACATTTTACGTTGGCGGACTAGCAGGCGCCAGAAGTGAACCGTCTGGAATTTGATGAGGTGTTGGTCCCCGAGATCGCCCGATCTCGGGAAGCTACCTGGATGGTGCTTGTTTCCGGGACCACCCGGTCCGAAAAACTGCCTGGAATAATGGTGCTTAAGGCTCCAGCGGATCCTTGTGGGCCCGAGAAGTGACCAGTTGACTGGATTGGAGATTGAAAGGCTCATCTTGAGCCTGCATGTGTTGTGATTTTGGAAAACTTAGCCTGGTTGGGCCGGAGATTGCCAAGCGGGCAAAAATGGGGTGCTTACAGCTACCCCTCTTTTTCTGTCTTTGTTTGTCGAAGACAGAAAAATAATAAGGAAGGATCCCATGTTGACTGCGAGGCAATCGGAGGGACCGGAGTGGTTGGAATTTGGAATTTTAAGTTTTGAAAACTGGATTGTTTGAATTTTGGAGTTTTGAAATGGTTTTGAAATTTTTCCTGGACTGACATTCTGACCAATGGAATGACACTCCTTTAGGTAGATTTAGGATTTTTGAATTTTGAAAAGGATTTTTTTTTTTTTCAAATGATTTTGAAATGGCCTTCTGTAATTGAGGGATTCGGTTTTGAATTGGAAGGGTTTGGAAAAATTTTAAAACTTGGAATGGAACTTTTGAGGATAAAGGTTTTGGAAACCTAGAATTTGATTTTGGAATTAAACTTTTTATGGAGAAAGTTTTGAAAACCCGAAATTTTGAAAGTTGGGCTTTTTGAGGCGAAAGCTTGAAAACCCGAGATTTTTGGAAAAGCAGAGCTTTTGAAGGAGAAAGCTCCAGAAACCTAAAAAGATGTTTTGAAAATGGAGCTTTTGAAGGAGAAAGCTTGGGAAACCTGAAAATTTTGGAAAGCTAGGCTTTTTGAGGTGAAAGCCTAAAAACTCGAAATTCTTTTGAAAAACAGAGCTTTTGAAGGAAAAAGCCCGAGAAACCCAAAGAATATTTTGAAAATGGAGTTTTTTGAAGGAGAAAGCTCTGGAAACTCTAAAAATGTTGGAAAGCTAGGCTTTTTGAGGCAAAAGCTTGAAAACCCAAAAGTTTTTGAGTTAAACTTTTTGAAGGAAACTTTTTAGAAAACATTATTTGACTTTTGAAAATTTATTTTGAATTTGGAAGAAGGCAAGAGCTTTGATCTTTTTTACTTTGAAAGTTTTTGTAAAAAAGAAGTTTTGAAGGTTTTGAAATTGGCTTTGAAATTTGAAAGTTTTTGTAAACGAAGCCTTGGAAGTGTTTGGACTTTTGAAAATTGAATTTTGGATTTGAAAAAAAGCAAGGCTTTTGTGTTTTGGAATGGATGCTGAAACTAGAGTTGAAAAAGTCTTTGTAAGTTTTGGAAGTTCAAAATTTGATTTTAACTTTTGAAAAAAAGAAAAAGCAAGAGCTTTCGTTTTTTGAAATATTTTGATTTGACTTGGTAAGAATTATACCTTGACTTTACCTTTTGGAGATGGTTGAGTCTGGGAAATCATCCGAGACTGCTTCGTGCTTGTAATTCTTCTGTCTTGGAGCTTGAAAGGGGGACATTTGTGCCCTCATGGATTGAGATTTCTTGAGATTGGAATACTCGGTGTTTGCTTGACTCTCGAGTTTTACATTTGTGGGCAAAATAAAATTTTTGCTGATGTAGCTTCTGAGAGGCGGTTTAAGGTTGATATCCTGAAACTAAGTCTTTTTGAACAGACGCTCTGTCTGACGGAATGCTGCTTCTCTGGGGAGGTTCAAGGTTGATATTTCCTTTTAAAGAGGAAAGCTCGAAAACGTAATATGCTTTTTCGGAGGAAGCTCTGAAATCCAATTTGCTTTTTTGGAGAAAGCTCTAAAACTCAATTTGCTTTTTCGGGGGAAGCTCTGAAACCCAAATTTATTTTTTCGAAGGAAGCTCTAAAACCTGAATCTGCTTTTTCGGAGGAAGCTCGGAAACCCAATCTGCTTTTTCAGGGGAAGCTTTGTAACCCAATCCGCTTTTTCGGGGGAAGCTTTGAAACCCAATCTGCTTTTTCGGAGGAAGCTCTGAAACCAATCCGCCTTTTCGGGGGAAGCTTTGAAACCCAATTTGCTTTTTCGGAGGAAGCTTTGAAACCCAATCCGCTTTTTTCGGGGGAAGCTCTGAAATTCAATTTGCTTTTTCGAAGGAAGCTCTGGAACCCAATTTGCTCTTTTGGAGAAAGCTCTAAAACTCAATTTGCTTTTTCGGGGGAAGCTCTGAAACCTAATTTGCTTTTTTGGGGGAAGCTCTGAAACCCAATCTGCTTTTTCGGAGGAAGCTCTAAAACCCAATCCGCTTTTTCGGGGGAAGCTCTGAAACCCATTTTAGGTTGCTTGCGTATCTCATTTGGCAAGAATCAGGTCATTCGTAGTTCGGGCAAGAGCCCAATGGAAAATAGGCGCATTAGGGCCTTTTGGAAGGTTTGAAGACACTTTGGGGTCTTTAGAAAAGTTTAAGGCACTTTGAGGTCTTTGGAAAAGTTTAAGACACTTTGAGGTCTTTGGAAAAGTTTAAGACACCTTGAGGTCTTTGGAAAAGTTTAAGACACTTTGAGGTCTTTGGAGGAGTTTAAGACACTTTGGGGTCTTTGGAAGAGTTTAAGACACTTTGGGGTCTTTGGAAATGGAAGACCCTTTGTGGTCTTGGAGGTTCTGGCTTGAAATTGAATAGTGGAGTGTTTCTTGAAAATGTTTTTGGATCAACTTGAGGGAGTTTTGAAAAAATGCTTTGGCATGTCTCAAGAGAACTTGGAAGTGTTTTTGAAGCCTTGTTTTGAAAACCTTGGAGGCATGTTTTGATAAATTAATTTTTAAAAGTAGTTTTTGAAAAGGGCTAAGGGTTTGGAATCCTAATATGGACAACCTTAGAGGTTGTTCTTGATTTATCACTTGTCTGTAGAATCCCTAACCATGAGAGGGTTAGGGACACCTTAGGTTTGTGACTCTTTGAAAATATTTTTGGAAAGGTCTTGAAGAGGGAATGTAAGAACATTTGAAGAGTTTGTGGAGTTGGTTTTTGAAATCAAAAAGAGTAGGAGGTTTTGGAAAAAAAAAAATAGTTTGAAGATTTGAAAGATCATTTAGAAAATGGTTCAAGAGTTGGAACCTTGAAGTGTACTAACCTAGGTTGAGTTTGCCTAGGGTTAGGGGTAACCTAAAATTAACTAACTAGGGTTAGGTAAACCTAGGGTGAGTGAACTAGGGTCAAGTTATCCTAGGGTCAAGTCAACCTAGGTGTTGGTCTCCGAGATCACCTGATCTCGGGAAGCTACTTGGATGGCACTGGTTTTCGGGACTGCCCGGTTCGAAAAACTGCCCGGAATAATGATGCTTAAGGCTCCAGCGGATCCTTATGGGCCCAAGAAGCGACCAGTTGACTGGATTGGAGATTGAAAGCCTTATCTTGATTCTGCATGTGTTGTGATTTTGGAAAACTTAGCCCGGTCGGGCTGGAGATTGCCAAGTGGCAAAAATGGGGTGTTTACAATTATGTAAACAAATTAACTTTCACACATTCTAAAACTCGAAAATTTTTTGAACTTGACTTAAAACTTAATAAGGTTATAGGCACTAAAAACATTATGCTACTCAAGCTTAGTTCAATTAAACTATGTTTAAAATCAACTCAAAAGTTAAACAAGTCAAAGCTTGAACATATTTTGAAACTCATTACGGTTATCTAATCAAGTTTGAACAACCTATTTCTCAAGTCGACTCGTTTACAACCTTACAAATAGTTGTGTTCCTAATTATAATTGATGTCATTTAAGCTGTTTTAGTCATTTATTAACAAAATTATTACAGAGAGTGGTCACCCATGTAAACTTTATAGTTATTTGAGTATTTATACCCTAAAGTAAGGTTTTTTACTATGAACATCGACACCCGAGTAAAAGGTACACCGCATGACGATCATATTGAATAATTTATCGAATTATTATATTTGGATGCGGAATATTCCATTTAGCATAATTAGAATTTATTTCAAGGACAAATTATACTAATGGTTCTTATAGTTTACCTTTAGTTTTGCTTTGGTCCTTGTAGTTTCAATTACAACAAATTTGTCTTTTAATTTTTAAAAATATGAAAAACTAGTCCAATTAGCAATGATTGTTGCTAAATTAGACGAAAATGATCACTGAGTGATGCACTTGAGAGTATATTTGTATATTCACATCATATTTCTCCATCCCTCCTTCTCCATCACGGGCCACTCCATCTTCGACTCACCTGCCGATGCACCCTCTTTTTCCACTCCGTCTCTGTGTATTCTGATTTGGGGGGGGGGGGGGGGGGGGGGGGGGGGGGGGGGGGGTGAAACTGGTTGGGTTCCTAGTTTGGCTGTAGCCTTGTTTGGTACTCCCTCTCAGCCTTTTTGATGGGGGGTGAAACTGGTTGGGTTCCTAGTTTGGCCGTAGCCTTGTTTGGTACTCCATCCCAGCCAAGAACCCCATGGTTGAAGGATTATGGTCGTAGCCTTTTAACCCCTCATCCCACATCCGGTAGAGAGTCGTCTCCCCCACCGCCACATAACCCTTGGGTCATGGGCCGCCTGGCTGTTGGGCTACTCACTCCATATGACATACAGACATATGGATTCATTCGGTATTTGCAAGGAAAGCTGCCAAGAAAGTCATTCGGTATTTGTAAGGAACCAAGAACTACAAGTTGACATACAGACATATGGATTCATTAGAGGTGATTGGATATTCAGATTTTGTTGAATGTTCAGACACTAGAAGGTCTACTTTAGGATATATCTTTCTTCTTACTGGAGGAGCTATATCTTGGAGAAGTATCAAGCAGTCCATAACTGCTTCATCCACTATGGAAGCAGAATTTGTTGCAAGCTATGAAGCTACTTCACAGGCTCTATGGTTAAGAAATTTTATTGTAAGATTAAGGGTCATTGATTCTATATTGAGACCATTAAGACTTTACTGTGATAATTTAGCTGCAATTTATGTCTCTAAAAATAACAAAAGTAACAGCTGAAACAAACACATTAACATAAAGTATCTTGTTGTCAAAGAGAAAGTAAAGATGCAAGATGTAGCTATTGAGTACATTAGCACTGAGTTGATGGTTGCAGATTCAATGACTAAAGCATTGCCGGCTAAAGTATATCATGGTTATGTGGAGCATATGTGACTTATTAGCTCATTTACTGTTTAATTTGGCTTTCTTATTTTGGTAATTCACAATTTGTAAACAATTTTTAAATGTTTTTAGAGAATAAAGGCATGACTTTAATTGTGCACATAAAATAATTGTCATGTATGATATCCATTGAGATAAATAAAGTAGGACCTCAAATAACTAGTATGTAGTCATTGATAAAGTATTAAAGTACCTCATTAAGAGCTTAATTGGAACTGCTATACATTGTAATACATGGAAGGGAATAATTATTAAAGGTACAAACGCCATGATTCATGATTGGTACTCACTAATAGAGTAAGAGGTTTAAGGATTGGACATTTTGTGGCCATAATACAATATCTATCACTTGTATGGTTTTCATGTGTCTAGTGGATCAAGTGGGAGAATGTAAGACAAGTCTCCTTAGGGTGGCCCACTTGCCATATGTATAAAGTATATATGTATATATCTCTGATATATATTGTATATTTATCTATTTGTTAATTAATTACGTATGATGATAGGGATAGTTGCCCACTCCATATGAAACACTAGTGGTGGTTGGTTAAGGCCTATCAAGTCCCCACTATTAGATAATGGTTCCTTGATGGAAGGAACCAATAAGAATAAAGATAAGGATCCCTAGCCTAACAGTTATATATTGCCTGTGATATCCATCGTTCAAGGAATTAAGTCCAAAATAGGTTAGAAGATTCTATCTACAGAGAGTTCTATACACAAGGATTGAGAGAGGGAAGCAACTTATATTTCCAGAAGCACAGAAAGCAAGTTCACTTGGACCACAATGGCTGGAGGTTAGCACACATATATTTATTAATATATGATTAATATTTTTGCTGCGAATACAAGCATATATATTACAGTTATCATATTTGTGTATGTATAATTTATTTTACATACTGGAGATAAAATACACAAACCACTGAAGAAAATAACAAAATAGAGTAACATATGAAGTTTGGATATAGACAAGCGAAATCACACGACATGGATGCGCCAGTATGGTAATTTTAAAAAGATGTAGGATACGAGATGACAAGAACACGAAACAAATATATATTTCATATATTTTATTATATGTCATATAGAGTAATATTTTACTCATAAATAATAAATTATTTTTCAAGATAACATTAATTGAATCTAAAACTATGTATTACATAGCTTAAATGTAAAATTAGATATGAATCACATAATTTTTATTTTACAATTAAATTTTAAGTTATTTCTTTAAACTTGTAATGTGTTTTTTTATGTCTAAGTGAGGGCAAGTGTGTCTCTCAAGTGTTCAAAACATATTTGGATGTATATCCGACATGTGTCAGGGGGTGTCTCAATGAGTATTGTATCCGTACTTCGTATAGAAACGACACTTTCTTAGAATTGTCTATGCTTTTTAGAGAGAAACGAACCCAAATAAATAAATATCACCATTGCAAAGTTTATAAGCATCTGTAACCATATAAAACTTCTCAAAAGAGAATAAAAGCTAGAAGAAAAAAAACTAAAACATAATTAATTAGCATACTGTTAGGTTGTTTTAGTGTTGGCACATTTCTCAGATAAAAACACTTTAATTGTAATTGTGTTTTGAGTTGTATTTGGGCTAATTTAGAATAAGTTTCAAGTGGATGCTATTAGAGTACAAGTTGCTTAAGATATGGTACAAGTTGCTAAAGCACGTAAAACTAAAACTTTGGAAGGCTGTATCTCTCAAACCAGAAGTGCTATCGAGATCCATAATATATTGATTTCATATAACTTTTTGAGATTTACTTGAGGGCGTTTGAACGGGCTTCCTTTGCGTTCGAACGGATGGCAATAGCATTCAAATGACGAGATGGACCATTCGAACGCTAGATAGAATCCAAGACTTCCAAATTTAAATCCTCGTTGGGTTTGGAAACTTCATACTTTGACTTATACTGCGTCCAAGATTCTCAAAACACTCTAGACTCTATATAAAGGCTCTGAAGACTTCATAATTGATATGCACACAATCAGAGAGATAATCTAGCTATTCAAAGAGCTTTATTGTGCTTCAAAGTTTATTAGAGTGTCTTCTGGTCAAAAAACAAATTTCACACATATCGTCTTTAGTAGACTCCAAAGGTTGACATCGATAGTACGAGAGAACGGTGAATCGTGGGTGTCTAGCAAACAAATCTGAAACTTCTATCATAGTTGTGGATCAATGTATTGGGTTATAAGTTTATTCTTATAACTATTCAAATTTAAAGTGCTAAGTACATTAGTGACTGTGTATGGCCCCGTGATTTTTTTCCTAATTGATAGGGTTTCCACACTAAAAATCATGTGTGCTGATGTAGATAATTCACCTATTGTTATAGTTGGATAAATTAGGTTAATTAATCTATTTAGACAAATCCACCTCTCGAAACAATTTTTCATACACAAATAAAAGTTGTAAGCATTGAACAAGAATAACATCACCTCTCAATGGACCTAGTTTCAGTGTGAGCACAGAAAATGGCTTAAAAATCATTATGCATCTTGTAGTTCAAATAGGTTAAGATGAAATTCCAATAGTAGACCCCTCTGCATAACAGTCTTCTCCTCTGTTTGGGTTTTAAAACTAAATGTGCAGTGCGAATATGTAAAAACAGAGTTTCTTAACCGTACATATACATGTATGTAGAGAGAGAGTGTGTGTGCATAACCTGCATTTGGAACTTGAATTTTGGTAGGGAAAGGAGCATGAATTTAGAAAAACAGTTTTCTTGTTCGATCCCCTAGATGTTCGATCCGTGTCCCCTCTCCTCATTTCCCCATAGCTTCGAAATCAGTGACTGACGTCACCAAAATCTGATCCATCTCGCCATTGGCAACTTTTGACTGATGACTACCCTCTATGAGACCCTTGATTTCTTCGATCTGTTCCGAAACTTCTCTCTTATCTTCTTCCTTGACCTCCCTCTTGTCACATTAACATTCCCCAATTCTTCTATCATGCGTGAGCTCTCTCTCTTCTATATTTGTATATGTGAGTACTTTTTTTTAGTATACAATGATTCAGGGATTTGATTCTTGTTTTGAAAAGTTTGTGGCAATTGTACAAAACATATGAGTCTAATAAGAGTAACTCAAGTAGTGAGGTGTTGCGAAATGATTGGGAAGGAGAGCTAATGGTGTATGTTTTAGTGGAGGAACAAGTATATGAGATAATGATTTTAAAGGTTTTAAGCACAAAGAACGAAGCCATTTTCAGATTCTTGAAACTTTGTTCATGTTTTTCATCCAACTGTTTTGTTTTCTATTTTTTTAAATGTTTTCTTCACTTTTCCCATGCCACCAAGGGTCTGCTTCTTACTACGCTAAGAGATAAGAGAATTGCCTCGAAAAAAGTAGAAGCCAGTGGTAGAACGTCGATTCGTAGGATCCCTGGCCTAATCAGCATCAAAGTAGGCATGGAGCTGAAGAGAGGACTGACGGGAGAAATGTAGACCATGGAAAAAGGGTGCCCTTGACATACCAGAGGATGCAAAGAATGACAACATAGTGAGTGGAGCGAGGTCTAGACATGAACTGGTGGACAAGATGGACAACATGAGCAATGTCAAGATGAGTAACAGTGAGATAAATAAGGCTGCCGACGAGCTATCTATAAATGTAGCATCGGATAACGGTTCACCATCAAGAAAAGTAAGGCGAACATTAGGTTTTAGAGGAGTAGAAGTAGTCTTATTATCTGAAAGCCCTGCACGGGTAAGAAGATCTGAGGCATACTTAGCCTAAGTAAGAGAATATCTAGTAGAGCTAGATGAAACCTCAAGACCAAGGAAGTAGCTCAAGGAACCAAGGTCCTTCATCTCAAAGTGAAGATGAAGAAAGTCCTTGAATGCAGAGATACCATGAGCATCATCTCCCGTAAGAATCACATCATCCATATAGAGAAGAAGAAGAGCAATACCATGGGTAGACTGACGAATAAAAAGAGCAGAGTCATAGGCATTAGCAGAGAAGCCAAGATTACTGATGGTAGAGCTAAGCTTGGCATACTAGGCACGTGGCACTTGCTTAAGACCATAGAAAGCACGTCGAAACCTGTATACCTGATGTGAAGAGGGTGAGAGACCAGGAGGGGGCTGTATATAGACTTTCTCAGTGAGATCACCATTGAGAAAAACATTCTTAACATCCATCTGATACAAGGGCCAACTGCGAACAGCAGCAACAACAAGAAGACTTTTGACAAAGGTAAGTCTAGCGAGAGGAGCAAAGGTCTCCTCATAATTAATCCTATACTCCTGAGTAAAGCCCTTATCAACCAGACGACCTTTATATCGCTCCACAGTACCATCAGATCAAGTCTTGATCTTATAAACCCAGCGACACCCAATAACAGATTTGCTAGGAGGAAGATGAACAAGGTCCCAAGTGTGAGTCTTATCAAGCGCCTGTAATTTCTCAGTCATAGCTTGCTACCAAAGAGGGTTAATACTTGCCTCACGAGGCTTATACTGGGCTAAAATAGAGGAAAATAATGATAATCTTGAAGATAAGAAGGAGCTTCCCTTACCCGAGTGGAATGATGGATAGGGAGATCACTAGATAGAGGGACAGAAAGTGAAACTAGAGAAGCAAGATCAGTAGACGGGGACTCCATGGGATAGACAATAGCCGGTGGCGCAGCATGGGGAACATCATTAGAAAGGACAACAAGAACATCAACAGCCACATGAACAAGAAGGGGAACCATAGCAGGAACATCTACATCCTTAGGAAAAAGCTTAATAGAAGGATCAGTAAGATAGGGAGGAGCAAAGAAGAGGACAACTGAAAAGAAGACAAAGAGGAAAACATCGTATGTTCCTAAAAGACAACGTGACGAGAGACTCGAAGGCAGCAAGATAAAGGATCCCAACAACGATAACCTTTATGCTCAATCCTATACTCTAAGAAGCAACACAGACGAGATCTAGGCTCCAGTTTAGTGCACTCATGTGGCTATAACAAGACAAAACAAGCACAACTAAAGACACGAAGGGAATGGTAATCGGGAGGAGTACCATATAGACACTCGTATGGAGTGAGCTTACCAAGAAGGGCTGATGGTACTCGATCAATAGTATAAGTAGTGGTGAGTGTAGCTTCCCCCCAAAACCTCTCGGGATAATTAGATGAAATAAGCAGGGCACGAGTAGTATCAAGAAATGGCGGTGTTTCCGTTCTGCTCGCCCATTCTGTTGAGAGGTACCAGGGGAAGAACGGTGGGGAAGAGTGTCGTGGGCTCATAGAAAGGCATAAAAGGAGGTATCACAGTATTCTTGAGCATTATTTGAGCGAAAGACTTTGATATCACATGGGAAGTCGGAACAAGGCCAAGGCGGGTCTTTTCAGACAAGAGCTCAGAGATAGCTTGCTCTAGTGTAGGAAGAGGAATATGATGAAAGAGAAAGGCTTAGATCGGATCATATACATCAGAGAGGCTCATGAGAAACATAATCAAATCTTGTTGATTGCGATAGGTGGCAAACAAAGCAGCATCAACAACACTGACCCACTTAGGCTCGGACGGAGTCAACTGGTCCCATATAGAATAAATCCGAGGCAAGAAGGCACTGCTAGACTGTTCAGGGTCTTGTCTTAGTTGACATAGGGAAGTTAGAAGCTGATACTGATAAACCAAATCAGCAGTAGTATATCTGGTGGCCACAAAATCCCAAATGGCATGAGTAGTATCAAATTCCCCAAACTATAGGCTAATAGAGGGAAGAGAAGTATTACGAAACCACGTGATAATCTGATGATTCTTGTTATCCTAATCCTCAAGATGCTCAGTGCCCTCAACAGCTATTTCAGTATCACTCTTAACCGGTGACTCAATATCTCCACTGACATAACGCCAAAGTTTCCTTCCCTTGAGGAAACTAGACATCGCCTGAGACGATGGTATATAATTAGGACCCTCCAAAGTGGCAACAATAGGTTTGGAAACCTCAGATCGATCTATAGTGAACAATCAAAAGCAAAAACAATCCAAACAGTAGAAAAGAGTGCAAAAAATAGTAGCTATAGTAGTAATGAAGTAGAAATAGCCAAAACTGAGTGCAGAAACAGAATTAGAAGGCCTAAATTACACAAGGATCACTGTGAATCGGACCAAAATAGACAAGAAGAGTAGTGAACTGGCCTAAAAAGTGACTAATATCACCAAAATAGTAAATGCAGTACATAATTTGGCAAAACCGAGGCCAAAAACAGATCCAGAAGGTCCAAATTAACTAGGAACCGGTCTAACCGAGACCAAAAGTGACCAAAAAATAGATGAACAATGCAAAATAACCCAAAAGAGAAACCTGAACCAGTTCAAATGAGCCTGGGGTGAACCATAAACTAATGTGGAGATGACACAGCAGCTGACGTGGTAGGCGTAGGTCCTGGTGGTGACGTGGTAGATGACGTGGTAGTTGTGAGTCCTGCGGTGACGTGGCAGTTGATGTGGCAGATGACGTTAGTAGGGTGATGCCAATGGATGACGTCACAGACTGTGTGTGGGTGTGCACGCGTGGAAACGCGTGACACATTGACCGACGCACCTTACACGCATGTGAGCGCGTGGAGGGTTTTCTGAGAGTGAATCTTACGCGCCTAACTTTGACTGGTGCGTGGGGGCAAGTGCCAAGCTTTTTGGGGCCGATTTTTTGAGAATCTGAAAAGAGAATTCCGATAGGAATCTAATGATGTTTTCAAAATCCAATTTTGAGAACTTTCAGTATTCAGCAGTGGCAGAAAACAGGCTGAAATTGAACAAAAAGTAGATAAAAACAGTAAAACAGACTTAGAATAGAAATAAGTGGATCAGATGCAGGAAAATGAAAAGATTAGAGACACCAAACTATGGCTCTGATACCATGTTAAAATAATGAATATATATATATATATATATATTGTTAAAGGTGGAGAAAGAGAGAGAGACAAAAAGAGTGACAGAGAAAATATTCTCTTGATTAGAAGAAAGTTGTACAAAGTACAATGAATAGAAATAACAATATATATAGTCTAGGCTAGAGTATTGCCTTAGAAAAGGTAGAAAAAAGACTATACTACCCATAACAACCAGAAAGACTAAACTACCCCTAGCACATATATACAAATATACATCTACGTTATTCATAATTTACATTTTTAGCTTCTGAATTTGACGACAAATTAATATGACGATTTTTTTATATTAATTGTTTTCTTCAAAATAAAGCTGCCTGATCAATTTGTACATAAATTTAATTTTTTTTTGTTAGAGATAATCTGTTCAATGGTTAGGTAAAAAATTTTCAATTAGTTTGTCCATATTAGTAAATTTGTAATTTAAATTAAAAAAATGTTTAGATTAATCATGCCTTGAAAGAACTATTCACCAAACAATCATCGTCTTCGAAACGCTTTTCCAGGACGGCTTTCTTATGATGCACTTTTAGTGGAAGCTACGCCAAACAAGGCATCGATCATTGTGTAAGATTTGAGCTCAATGTCTTTGGTATCGGAAGAGCACACCCACCCAACGGCGGACGGACTCGTGGCAGTGAAAACCTCATTAGATGCCGTACTTTGATTTTCAACATTGTGTTTTGACCGGGGCCGGACGGGGCAAAGGTATCTGGAATGCCATAATTCAAATAACAATTTAATAAGAATCAATGACATGGCTTTTCTTAAAAAGCGTGCAATTATTGCAGTTTCATAAAATATCTGAATATAATTTAGCACATGCAATGCACGTCCATTGTCACTAGCAATAAAAAATAAAAATAAAAATGACAAAGTTTATGTAAGTGGAGGAGAGAGCACCAGAGAAAATGGGTGCTTTCTGTTGCTCGGTGCTTAGAGAGACGGAGAGATGGACCGGACTTGACTTGTTTTTGAAAGAGGAGTCAACTAGCTATATTAAAAGAGACGTTGATATGACTTTTGTATTATCAACCAAGTTGTTATATAGTTCTTATTAATGTCTTAATCAATTTTTAAACGAAAGTTGGTTTTGTATTGATGTCTTAATTTAGAACAACATCTTCAAACCAAAAAGGTAATTGTCCCTTCCACCCAAAAGGGAAAAAGAGGTAATTGTCCCTTTTACCCAAAAGGAAAAAAGTATAGCAAATATTGACAATCTAAAATCGATGTTATTAGAGGATGGATCCTAGTTATTGCCAATCCTTTTATCTCATATGCTCAATCCTCATGACATATTCTACCATAGATTTATTACTATTAAAAAAATAAGAACCCCGTGTTATTACCAAAGCAACCACTAATCTCTTACATGTGCATTCACTAAACCTATTGATGCCAACCTCTGCCAGTCCAATTTAAATGGTCCCAACGATTGTCATTAATAAAAGGATAAATTACAGTGACTACCTTTGAGTTTTTACAAAATGCAAAACATTACCTCTTACTTACTAACAATTATACTAGCCTCTTTTCTTTTTCAATTTTAGTACAAGATTCCCCCTCCTCGTTAGATCAACGGTAGTCAACAAATTGAAGTTGACTAGACTAACCTCAGATGTTATATAATTTTCTAATCTACCTTTAGGAATATAATCAACAAAATAATTAAATCAATTATTAAACCAAAAATTGAATACACTTGTGGCTGAATGCAACTCAATCAAATAATTAATTAAAAAAATGCTATAACACAATTAAGAAAATCAAACAATTAACAAACCTAATCAAATAATTAAATAGTTTATTAAACCGTGTGCGTGCATCCATAAGAGAGAGGCGGAGAGAGAGAAAGAGTGAGTAATGATAAAAAACAACAATAATAAAAAAAATTATTCTTTTGATTAAATAATTATGAATCTATCTAATAAAACAGAACGGATTTTGAAAATGTCCCTCTTACAATTTGTAGCTAACGGTTCACATTTAATTTTAAATTGTATTCAACGGTTAAGATGGGTTAACCGTTTTGCACTCCTGCTCAAATCCCGCCCAAACTCACGCGCCTCTTCAATCTTGCTTAAAATATTCAAAGTCAGTGGTGGCACACCAACACCTCTTTCTCGACTTCTCTCCACACCATTACCACTACTTCACCCAAAATCCAAAAAATCCAATTACATAAAATAAAAAATAAAAAATTCCATAACCTCATAAAGCTGCTGGCGTGAATGTCAAATCCATCCAGCACAATTTGAATAAAAGTTACTTTTTTTTTTATCCTTTCTCTTTTACGTTTTATGCTTTTTTTCACACAAGCACAATCTCTCTTTCTCTCTCTCTCAGATTCCCATAAGAACCCAACGCCTCTCTCTTTCTCTCTAGAAACAACATAAAAAAATAAAAATAAAAAAACCCATAAACGCACTTGCCGACAATCCTCTGCTTAAACCCATACCACACTCAACTCGAGAGAGATCGAGAGAGATCGAGAGAGAGAGGTTGGTTGGGGTTTCATTTTTCAATTCGCCCACTTTTAAAGTCCATAAAACCCATTACATCTTGCTCATGCACAGGTCTCCAAGCAATTGCATTGGCCAAAAAAAGCTGGCCAGCATGTGGGTCTTATACACTTTCGAACTCAACTCTCATTTTTACCATTTGATCTATCTAAATTCGCTCCCTCACATCCCTCTTTCTCTTCTCTATTTGAGACCCAGCAAATCAACTTGGGAGAATCCATCTCACGTCGCACTCCCTATTCTCTCTCAAAGGTGCAGCAACCACTATGGGAGAAAACCCATTTCGCCAAACTGAAAGAAAGCGGAGACAGAGGGCCAAAAGCAGTGGAGAGGCCATGGCTGATCCGACCCCTTCTGCCCACCCTACTGTCTTCGTCCCTATCATCCTTTCTTATTTCTTTGTTCTTTTTTCTTCTTTTCTTTTCTTTTGCTTCCTCATCTCTCACCTTCACGGTTAACTCGCATCTCTTTGTTTTTTTGTTTTTTGTTCTTTTTTCTTTTCTCTCTTCTATTTCATCTCTATGTACGGTGTAGAAGTGTTTTATGGTAGAGAAGAGTAAGAGAAGAAAAGCAAGGAAGGTGGTCTTTTCTTTTTTTTTTTTAAAGATTTGCATTCACCTTTTCTCAATCATCTCACATTCATAAAGGTTTGACTTTTTCTCCACTTTTATTATATGTTTGGTTTAAGTTTCACCTTTTTATGCTTTTTATTTGCTTTAGGAATTTATTTATTCTATTTTGTTATTTTTTTGACATTGTTTTGAAATTTCTGGAGGTTCTGAGAGTTAATATGCATGTTGTTAAATGTTTGATTTTCTTTTTTTCTCTTTTTATATTTTTGGTTCAGGTTTGCTCCATTTATGATTTTTATTTGCTTCAATAATTTATTTGTTTCGAGTTCAAGCTAGCTTTACACATTTATTTATTTTGATTCAATTTTGCTTTTATTTTTTCTTAAGCACTTATAGTTGATTTCTTTTAGTAGGTTTTTTTCACCATGGGTAGATGAAAAAGAGGAATTAGTATTTCCGTAGGCTCCGCAACAAGAAATCAAAACGCTTGGCTGGGGCTAATGTGTCTCTGCAGCCAACCCACCACTAAAACAAACTCTCATCATTTTTTTTCCTCGTTATTTTTGTATGAGACTTTGATTCTTGAACTTTTATTTGATTTCCTTGAAATTAATCATGAGGTCTCTCATTTTGGCTGTCTTTCGATTGTAAGTATCCTACAAGAAGTTCTACAATATATTTTTGTTTTATATGTACTTTTTTTTCTTTTTTTTTTTTGGTAACTTATTGTTGGATGGGATAAACTTCCTTCAATTTAGACAATTTCTTGGGCTAAGTTTATGATCAATTAATGGACTTGCCTTCTTCCAGGCCTTATTTGTCATTTTTTTTTGTTTTTAACATGAAAGAAAACAAATTAAAACCTGTCATGGCACTTTTTTGCCTATGGGCTGAGTGAACCAAGGTTGCGCTACCTAATTGGGTGTAGTCTAGCTAAGAGATAAACCTCTATAGCCTTCGGTATGAATTGCTTTAACATTAGATTGATGCGAAACCTTCTAATAATACTACCTCCATAACTTTCAATATAATTTGCTTGGTATAGTTTAAATTTCACCATTTGTGAATTCAAATGAGACTTACTATTAGTTTAAAAGTTTGAGTAGTTCCGTAGGCACATGTTATTATCAATCATGGTAAAGTTTTTAAAATTATATAAGTTGAAGGGCCGACACTAAACTTTTTTTAAAATTGATGTTCATTAGTTTTATCAGCAATAGGTGGAAAGCAAAAAAATATATATGGAGAAGTCAGAATTTATTTATGGATCAAATGTATATAAATTTAAATTTTATCAGGGAGTGCCGTAGGCACGGGTCATCCCTAGTACTTACATATTATTTGTCAATTTTAATTTTTGTATATAGATCACATGTTGTGAATGATATACAATGTTTCATATGTTAATTTTAAGATAATGTGCAAGATGTAGTTATCTGGGGGTTTTATGTGATAAATTGAGAATACTTTTTGAGTCGTATAGGGCCCACGGGTGAGGTGGGACCCAAAAGATATTTTAAAATTTTAAACAATGTTATTTTGATAATTGTATGTTTGGGATTTTATTTTGTGAATTGTGTGTGTCTCGGGACCTTTTTCGGCATTGTAATTATTTGAAGAATAAGATGGTTATGTTACAGTTAAGTAATATAGATAATACACTTAGAGCAAGAAAATTTAAATTTGTGCTCTCTGTCTTTCAACGTAATGTAGATGTTTTCTCTCCGACTCTTCATCTCTTCACTTCTTCCTATGATTTGAAGATCAAGGCTTATGACACTCTTCAAGATCCAAGAATAAAAAATATTTTTCACAACTAGCTCTACACATCAACCGGTTTAAAAAGATAATTTTGAGACCTAGGGTTTGGTTGCACCTCAATTGAGGTAGAGTTTCTCTAACATAACTGGTTGATATGTATTACATACGTTTTTATGTGTTAATCTCACAAAATTTTGCATATGTAGATGAATGTGTAAAAACCTTTGCATATGATGTGTTGATAATGATTATGAAGTATGAAATGAATTATGAATTTGTAAATTGATGATAATTAGTATAATGATTTGAGTTAGTATGTTGCATTTGATAAATGCATTGATGAAAATAAAAAACCCCAAGTATGTTAATACATGTGATGTCAAATTTTTGTACATAAGGTGTTTGATAAGAATATTGAATGAACTTTATTTAAAAAACAATTATTTCTTTATGATAAGTTGCATAATTGTTATTAAGATAATGCGTGGAAATCTTATTTAAATGTGAAATATGACGTGGGGCGAACATGACATAATGTTAGCATGTAGATAATACTTTTTTTTTTTTTTTTTGCTGAGAGCATGTAGATAATACTTACCAAGTGTTTGAATAAATGTGAAAATGAGTATGTAGTGGATTTCATGAGCTACATACTAAATTTGCGTATTATACGCGTATATTATGCATCCGTACGACTATTTAAAAAAACTATACGCGTTATGTACAGGTGGCGTTCCATTAAGACGCAAAAAGTCAGCTAATAAAAGGACAAAAAATCCGCCTCTTTTCAACATCCTGTAAAGACTGCAAATTCTATCCAATCTATCACTTCAAGTTTTACTCTCCCAAACAAGTCTCTCGCCATATATTTATGTGTAGGCTATATAAGTAACATTACGCAAAAGTGAAAAAATGTACGTCAGAATTGAATTTTGAACGCTAAATATTCCATGAATGAGACGAGATTTAGACCGAGAATTTTTTACGTAACTTGGAGATTCAACTACCTCTTAATCGTACGGGGCCTTTGTTTTGACTTACACCATTTATTTTGATTTGAAAATAGTCATTAATTGTAAAAAAGTCTTAGAGTCACCACTTGACAATTAAGGTGTACTAGGATATTATAAAGTGTGTTTTCACAAATATGAGTTTAGAAGCTAAAAATATGTTTTTAATGCAGAAAACATGATGCGTAGTTTTGAAAAGATTCCAATTGATTTGAAAAGGAATTTGTGCAGATTTTAAAAAGCCATCGATAGTTTGACTCCATATTAGTCTGCTTAATCAGATTTAGGCTTGGGAATCCTATTACGTGTTGGGAAGCGTATGTATTTTAATCATAAACACCCAACTCTGCCCAAAATTGGCATCACCCTCGCTGTAAATACCTCTTTTTCAATATCTATCAAATTCAAGATCATCATCGTGCTTGTATGCATGTATCATGTCAATTGTATACAATTGATAATGATTTTACTTATATGTGTATGTATGGTGAATGCACAAATGTGGGTAACATAACTGCTGTACTTTTTATGGATGCAATATGAATGCAATGTTGTTATTTTGAAAAGGGCTTAACCTCAGCTTTGAAAGTCTTGTCGCCCCTCTGAGAGAGGTTTTGAAATGCTATTCCAATTAAGGAATGAAAATGTTGATATTTATGATGAGTTTTGATCGAGCTTGAAAAGAGAATTCAGACTGTCTACTTATCCTAACTATATAATAGTCAGGCCAAACATAGTTAGACTGACTTTGAATGGCATGGGTATTTGAACCCATTTGTGTTGGATAGGGTTTTTCGTTTTGTCGGGTAAATGGCTATTGATAGTTTCCTGCTCCTAGGGAAAAAGTTGATGCATGGTTTCTCATTCTTCGAAAAGAAGGTGACTGAGCCTGGGAAGAAAACCCAAACTGCCAATGTACCTTGGCTATGTAGGGATCAGTTTGAACGTAATTCTAGTTGGTTTGGTGACCCAGATTTTATGAATAGTGCCCCAGCTTAAAAGGGTATGACTCTTCACATGTCGGGAGAAAGGTGACCGAGCCCTTACATAGACTGCTTACGTATCTCAACGATGCGAGAATCAGGTCGGGCGTAGTTCAAATTGCTTGGTGGCCTGAGGTTTATGGATATAACTCCAGTTTAAAATGGTAGGGTCCTTTCTTACTCAGGAATCGAGCCTGGGAAGAGAACCTAGACGCCTATGTATCTTGATATGGTAATAATCAAGTCAAACGTAGTTCAACTTAACTTGAAATGGGAAGAAGCCGACGCCACAGAGGGAGGCTTTGACAGAAGAGTTATAAGAAGCTTATGTTTCTTTATGCATGAGTTTGATGAATGGTATAAAACTAGATTCTTGAAAAGGCCTCTTTCCCAATTTTATACCAATTTGGCCAATTTGTATCGCTTTTGAAAATGCTGACTTAGTCTAAAGAGGAGTTTGGTATTTCTAGTATGGAAGTTTCAGCTAGCGGCGACCGTAGAGTATACGTACACAAACTCAAAATTAAAGTTGTGGTCCTTTTTGAGAAAATGAGCATTTTTAAAAAAAAAGAAGGGATTTTCATCATTTTAGCAGTTTTAGCATTTCTAGTAGGTGTAAGCACCTCATTTTTGCCTTTTCGACAATTTTTGGCCCAACCAAGCTCACTTTCAAACATCACATGCACATTTAGACTCCAACCCACCCTCCAAACTCCAATCCAGTCCACAGGTCACTTCCTAGGCCGTCGGCCTTGCTGAAAGCTAAATGACCAAAATGTTCATAAGGCATCATCCCTAGTCCAATTCAATCCAGCACACTTATTGAGAAAGAACTTAAGACCTTAAAGTAATAAGTCCTCCCTTTCAAGATTGTCCCAAAGATAATTTAGTATGTTCTAGTGCTTTTCAGTGGCTTCTAGATCTATTCCAAGAGCATCTGGTCAAAATAACTATTTTGCCCCTAGATATCCAATTGCCTTCGGGAGCCACACCGGCTCTGGGTATCAAACCGGTTATTCCCTCGGGATGCTTCTAACAGTATTCTCAACCTTCCAATACCTTTTCAGAATATTTCGAGTCCATTCCGGTATACCTGGTGCGAAATGACCATTTTGCCCCTAGTAGGCCGGTCGCCTTTTCCAACCATACCGGCTTTGGGTATGAAACCAAAAATCTCTAGGAACACTCCCAATAGTGTTTCCAACCTTCTAGTTTTCTCATGGGTCACTCCGGGTCCATTTTGGTGTTTTTTTGGTTCAAATGACTGTTTTACCCTTAGTGGGTTGTCAACCTTTTTAACTATTCCGGCACCAGTTCTCAAGCCATCTACTTTCAAGGCACTCTTACAGGGGTTCCTATCCATCCTTAACCTTTTGAATTATTCTCGAACTTTTCGGAGTCACTCCTAGTGGAGTTAGGCTAAAAATTGCATGGTAGTCATTAGGATAGACACTCAAATCTTCTGCCTTGCATCCCAAGGGCCAAAGATTTGTTTCTTGCCAACTTAACAACTTTTCTAAGGGGGTGGCGTGACTAGTAGTGGTGCCAAGGCAAAATTAAGCCTAGTGCCACTAGTAGTGACGCCAATGGGAAATTAACTCTAGCAACAAGCACCAAGGTCAGTTCGATTGTTTATGAATATATACCACCCCCTACATAGAAAGGATCCATAAACTTGTTCTAGAAACGCTGCCTCACTGAAAACAAGCCTTGAAACCCTAGTTTTCTCAAGTCTCCTTCAAGCCCTAGCCTCCCTTCAATCCATACACTCCAACCCTAGCTCCCATACACTCTATACACTCAAGTACAAGCCTCCAAGCATTCATTGAAGATCAAGTGCTGCATATTCAAAGCTCTCAAGGCAAAGCAAACAAAACAACCAAAGTAAAGAAAAGACAAGGTAGCTTTTCGATTTACTTTATGCAATTTTCCCCTCTCTCTTCTTTCTCTTAACCCACTTGGGTTTTCTTCTATTTTAATCTCCATCTTCTACCTCCTCTTCTTGCAAGCTTGAAATAAGAGACTTCCTGGTTCATGTCTGGGAATACTTGTTAAAGGTCACCATGCTGGGGGCTTTCTTCAAGTTCAATCTAAGACGGTGTGGGTTCGGCCCTCTTGATTATGTGGTAAAGGCTAACCTTGAATGACTACGACCCTATTGTGTTGTGGTTGTTATGTTCATACATTGCATTTAAAATTGCATTCAAAGTGTTTTTCTAAACTTGTATGAAAGTTTTCTTTCAAAACTTGCATTCAAAACCTCCTTCTTTCAAACTTGTTTTCAAAACCACAATCCTAAAATGATTTTAGTCATTCTATGGTTAAGGTTGTTTTAGGAAAGTATTATATTCAATGTGACTATCAATGTCTAAATTTTGGGTTCAAGCCCTAAATTGTTTTTCAATAAATCACAAATCCTAAGATAACTCTAACCATTTCATGATTATGGTTGTTTTAGGAAAGTGTTACATTCAATGTGATCATTATGGTCTATATTTCAAACCTTAGTTGTTATCAAAATCACAACCCTAGAATGGTTCTAATCTTTTCATGGTTAGAATCGTTTTAGGAAAGTGAGATATTTAAGAGACTTTCAAAAGTCTATATTCAAACTCCTTTGCAAATGGTTTTGCAAATAAATTTCCAAAAAGGGTCTTTCCAAAGATTCACTTTCCAAAAACTCCTTGTTTTGAGAGTTCAAGTCAAAATTCTAGAATCCACGATTAGGAAACCCTAATTCATTTTTTAAAATCATGACTTTCTAGTTTTCTCCAATCATAGATTTTTAAATTTAAGATTTTCAAAGCTCAACATTTCCAATTCTATGTCAAATCTTCTAATTTAGGAAACCAAATCAAATCCTCTATTTTTGGAAATAATATCCAATTTTTAATTATAGGAAATAGAAATCGAATCTTTTTTCATTTCAATCTTTTCTAATTTCAAACTTTCAAATCTTTCCAAAATTCAAACTTTCAATCTTTCCTAAATTCAAAATTTCAAACCTTTCCAAATTTCAAAATCTTTCTAAGTTCAAATATTTCTAAAGTCAAACTTTCTTAATTCAAATATTTCCAAAATCAATTCTTTCCTAAAAAGGCGAACTTTTCTAAAACAAAACTTTTCTAATTTGGAATCTTCCTTATTCAAAACTTTTTAAAATTAAAACTTTCTAAAATCAAACCTTTCTATTCAAAGTGCATGTTTCAACCCTAGGTTGAATAAACCCTAAGAGGCCAAAACCCAAGTTCCACCCTAACCGTAAGTTAGGGAACTTCAACTCTTTTCTAAACCAAAATAGTTTTTAAACTCTAATTCAAGTCAAGATGATTTCAAAACTTAGCTCAATCTTTCCAAATCAAGTCCAATTTGTACTTCAAAGTTCAATTTCAAATCAAATTCAATTCCAAGCTCGATTTCAATTTTCAAAGTTAATTTTAAATCAAAGTTCAATTTCCAATATTTTAATCAAAATTCAAATCAAACTCTTTCAAGTCAAACTTTTCAAAGACCCCAAAGTGTTTATTTTTAATCGGATCTTGAGTCTAAACTACGATTGACCTGATTCTCAACAAAGGGGTATGTAGGCAACCCTCATGGGTGTTGTCACAATCTTTTTCAAAATTCCAATTCTTTGTTTCAAAATTAATCTCTTCTAAAGTTCTTTTCATGCACTTGCATATCATCCCTAAAGTGATGACTCAAATATCTCTTCCAAAATACTTTTCAAAGTGGATATAATTGGATATTGGATAATTGAAGATTCTAAATGAGTAAACCTAGTGTGAAAAGGCATGTAGGGCGGGATAGGGTGATAGCCTAGTACATCTTCCTTATACGTAACCAACCTCTGAACCTAGAATCACTGTTTTTAAAGACAAAAAAAGGAGTTATTTTCAAAAAGGGTTTAAATCTTTTCAAAGGTTGCCAAACAACCTGTTTCTCCACACAAAAAAACCCTCTCTTGAGAAAATTTTCAAAACTTTTTAAAAAATCCTAAGTTCAAACTTTAGATTGCACTTAGTTTTAGGTGACCTAACTCACCTTAACAAAGTTAGGTGACAACTCCAATACTTTTCCAAAAGCCCTTATTCAAATCAATTTCTAGTTCAAACCTAGTCACACTTGTCCTTCTCGGAGGATGAGTTCTAATGAGAGAATACTGTGTTTTTTCCCATTATATTTTCTCGAGTGCGAAAAATCGGGATGTGACAGTACGTAAGATCTATGTGATGACAACTGTAGAGCATAGGTGATATGCCTATAATGTTGGTCTATGGTTTTTAGAGAAAATTGATGTTTTTCTAGGAAAGAGTTTTTTTGTTATTTTAGTGAGCCACATATTTTTAGTATCAAAAGATCCGTATAACGGTAACTGTATAGCATACGTACAATGGCTCATGACGATGGTTTGGACATTTGTTTTGAAAAATTCATTTTCAAATTTTCAACCGGGTAGTATAACGACTTATAACTGGCAAAAAATGTAGTTTCGAGTTTGAAAATGGACATTATGACTACTCAAATGAGTTAGTATGTAATTTCATGATTTTTGAAAACGGCAATTATGACGGGCCAAAATGCAGATATGTATGAATATGCTAGTACAATATGCCAATTAAAAGCCTAAGTATGCCATTGAAAATTGAGAAGGAGTAGAAGCAGAAATGCATAATTCTTGTGCCTCAGAATGCAAATTTGTGTAACTTGAGTGATTTCAGCAGAGTTCCAACTTAGTACAGATGCAATTTGGTTGTCGAAAATAGGGCAAAGTGATAGCTAGGCAAGGACCTATTTTGAGCCATAAATCAGACAAGAGTAACTGCTAGGCAGGAGCCTATTTGGAGCCAGAAATCAGACAAAGTGACGGCTAGGCGAGGCATTATTGGACCCGTTGGTGCTGGAATTCACCTTAAGTAACAGTTTAGATACCTTCTAAGCCATGCTAGATACCACAGCATCGCAATGGCTTCAGTTAGAACCTGAACTAATCGATTTGAATTACACCTTGTTACTAGTGGGATTTTGGTAGTATTTCAGCCTAGCCAAAGGCCATTTTCACTGTTCCTGTCGGGCAGAGTTCGGCTATTCGGAAGCACTATCTAGTTTCAGTCAGACAGGGAGTAGGTTCTGAATCCCTAGACCCAAAAATTGAATAGAGTTCCGGCTCGGCAAGACCACTATTGGGACCCGTTGGTCGGGTAAAGCTTCGGCTAGGATCGGGTGATTTCAAACTGGTCAAATGAATAGGGGTTTGGCTAGGCTGACGTTGACCAGGCTGGATTTGATGGCGTGAGGCCAGAAAAGGCTTTATTAGAGAGAGAGAGAGAGAGAGAGAGAGAGAGAGAGAGAGAGAGAGAGAGAGAGAGAGAAATAGCTTATAGAAAGAGAAAGTGAAAGTGTGGAAATGAGGGGTGAACAAAATGGGAGGGGGTGCCTCCTTTATATAGGCAAATTTACTACGACACTAAAATGCCACAAAGCATGACTTTCTTTTTTATGGCATTATAATGCCATAAAGCACAAATTCCTTCTTTATGGCATTGCAATGCCATAAAACATGATTTTATTCTTTGAGGCATTCCAATGCCTAACCCTGGGAGGGGAGAGATGTGGCTCCACTAGAATTTTGTCATTTAAGCAGATGATAATGTCAACCTGGTGACATCAGCATGATATGGGTAGATAAGGCACAATTGTGCCAAAAGCCTACATATTGTGCTTCATGACATTGCATTACCATGAGGCACAAAAATAGCCTTCATGGCAGTCTAATGCCGTGAAGCCTTGCGCCTTTGGTTTGTCTTGTTTTGGTGTTCTCTAACGAGGGTTCATGCTCTCAATTGATGGACCAGACTTCAGAGTGTGATACCAGGGATTACTTGCCTCTGGCTTAAGATATCAGAGCTCCCTCGGGCTCTAATCTACATGTTTTGGAAGCTTCGGGCTTCCGATTTAATGATTCGGAGTCTGACATGGTTGCGATCATTGAGACTTGAGCTTAATGATGCTAGGTGATGTTGATAGAGATTGGAGATAGAAGATCTCCGGGACAATGTCATCAGAGTCCAACTAGGATGTAGTTGCCTGGACTTCGATTTAAGGTGACCAGAGATGATTAATCTCTGGGATGATGTCATCAAAGTCTGACCGGGATGCAGTGCCTGGACTCCAGTTTAAGGTGATCGGAGATGACTGATTTTCAGGGATGATGTCATTAGAATCCGATAGGGATGCGGTTGCCCGGACTCCGGGTTAAGGTTATCGAAGATGACTGATTTCTGGGATGATTATCATAATAAGACATTCAATCCAATGCGAAGAAGAATATCTTAAATCCCCACAATCAAGACCAACATTAACATTAACAACAACACTACAATCAATACCAAAATAGATAATAAGGCATCCAATTCGATATGAATAAGATTATCTTAAATCCGCACTTGTTGCCACTTTATAACTATGATTGAATCACTTCTTAGGTTGAATCGGAGTATCCTAAGCCGCTTCTGAACCTATCACACACCATCACATCAAACATGATAAAATAATTGTAATAATTCATATCCAATGCATGTTCATGGCTTATACTATTTAAACATATAATTAAGAACATCAATGATGCATTAGAACTTAATGGGATATGTTAAACGCTTCCCCAATGCAATTCAAAAACAATTTTAAACTATAATATCTCACAATTTATGAGGAGTTAGAGTACAAAATTTATATAAATAGAAAGATCTATGAGTTTACTTTTCAACGCTTCAAACGGTACAGTGTTTCAAGTTTTCTAGAGTGAGATATGGCAATTTTACCAAAGTGTGGTGTAGTTGTGGCCGGGAAGCGCGCCACTAGGTGCCCCCTGGCACCCTCTTGGCCGCCCATTGTGCCACTAGGCACCCTCTAGGTGCTAGTACGCCCCTCTCCCTCCTTGATCCAAAATGCACTTCTAAAACATGGTTTAAACCTCTCATGACATCCCAACACAACAACAAGTTCTCCAAAGGTTCAAAATAAAGTTCTAAAGCCACAAACAAGCTCTCAAGCACCAAAAACATGTATAACATAAGAAAAAGCTTCCTCCTTGGAAACCCTAATCACCCTTCCCCCTCTCCACTTTAATTCAACCTCCATGGCATGAAATGATACGCTAGTATGCAATAATTGACAAGAGTACAATAAATCAAGCATAAGCATGCAGATTCTCACCTTAAACAATGAACACACAAGCTTCCCCTTCAATCTCTTCTTCCTTTTCTTCCTTTTTCGCTTTCTCTTTTCTTTGCTCTCCCTTTCTCTCATTTTCTTTCTCAGCAAACACAATTATCTACATAAGCTCCTTCATTCTCTCTCTTCCCTTGACTTTAAGCCAACTATAGATACAACTTTGTATTTATAGCTACACATGGCACACATGCACATGCTAGCAACAAGCACAAACCACACACACACACCTTATGCACGCAACTCACTTAGGTGAAACACACACTTAACACCTCCTTACTTCACTAATCCACCACTAATTCACATGATTAACAAAATTAATCACACTTATGATAATTAATCATCATTAATCTTAAGCAAAGCATAAAGATTAATTAAGCTAATTAATCAAGAATTAAAATAGTTAATCATGCTAAAAAAAAAACATAATCCCTCTATGACATGTTCTCATTAAAACATGCTAATAAAGCTTCTTAATTAAGGAAATCGTGTTCAATAACATATGCAATTAAGCTAAACATGATGCTAAGTAAGATAGTATTTTACAATTCTTCCATTCTTTAAGAATTTCGTTCTGAAATTCACTTACCAGACAGAAATAGATATGAATACTCATTCCTTAAATTTTCAATACTGCATCATACATGTCACCACTATAGGAGTTGCCTGAGCATCCCTTTGAGTCACAACATACACCTGTGCCTGAGTCTGTGGTTCAGAACTAGTCCCTTGTCCTCGTGGTGTACTTCCAGATACTCCTCTTCCACTACCGGTAACATTACCCACATAAGAAGCTATTGCAGAGCTCTGAGTACAATTCCTAACCATATACCCTGACTACCCACACTGATAACATTTCTCACTCCATAGTGCTGGACAATCTTTTATCACATGTCCCATTGCTCCAAATCTATGACAAATAACTCCTCTACTTCTATCACTAGAAAATCTCAAATCTGAGGGTCTCACTGAAAGCCTCCAAGGTTTTCGACCCGTTGGACTTCTCGATCTCGGACTTCCTAGTCTATGACTGGATTGTGCTTGACCCTGTCCACTAGTCATCATAGATTCTGATAGTTTTTGCCTTGAAGTTTCACTCACTACCTTAAACCTTCCCTTTTTGAATTGCTCCCGTTTTCCCGATAATTATTTCACAACCTATTCTTGGCGTCTTTGCCCCCTGGCTAGAGCTAATAATGCCTCCTCATTCACTTTCCTTGATAAATCCCTTTGGGTCATTCTCTTTGCATTAATTCAGGATTAGTACATAATTTATATAACCCACACATTCCTACCAACTTAGACAGACACAACAACACCCTATAGTCCACTGTAACTCTAGACACCTCTCAACAATATAGCATCGGTCTTAAACCTTGGCCTTAAACCATAGCTCTGATACCAATATGTCACGTCTGCTCCTAATCAGGAATTATTAATGCCATCTAAGGACGAACGTGATCGCACAGGTCACCAATCTGTAAGCGAAATCTCACAACAATTTTAAAGATAAATATCTTAAGAGGATAACCAATATTATTATATAAATAAACCATCCTATAATCCTTCACACATACATCATAAAAAGACTACTGAATCAAGCCCATAATAATTACAAACTGAAATGTAAATAAACTCTCAAACTCTTATCCAATATACAACAAACACAAAACCAACAAAACTAAAAGAGCTCCTAAAGCTCTCCAACTTGACATCAACAATGACAGTGATAGCAGTGGACTAAACCTCCCTTTCCATCTCACTTGTAAAATAATCTGTATGGGTGTGAGCTATATATCAACGTGTTTACTAAGATAATCAAACTCGTAAAGAACGAATGATAGATAACGACTGAGTCAATCACTAATACATAACCACTAAAACAACCACCAAAAGATAAATCACCACACAATTATGTATAATCATCCACTCATCACCATCATTAATGGTAAATGCCTTGTGTAATGCAATGTTTAATGTCACCACAAATGAGCATGCGATTTAGATAACATTGGCCCAATATATCAATGGCTTGTTACGAAGGAATGTCTACCGTGACACCCTTTTAGGTTAGTCCACCGTGACTAAATCTTAGGTTGGTCCCACATGACCAAGCCTTCTCTCGTACAATGCAAGTTATGCACACAATGTATGTTGTATGCAATGTCACCTCATAAGCCAATAATCATCATCAATATAGATAATAAGATATTCAATTCAATAAGAGAAGGATTATCTTCAACTCCTCCCACAATTATCACTAACATTTCATAGCAAGACATTCAATCTAATACGAATAAGAATATCTTAAATCCCTACAATCATCACCAATATTAACATTAACAACACCACTATAATCAATACCAACATAGATAATAAGGCATCCAATTTAATATGAATAAGATTATCTTAAATCTCCACAATCAACACCAACATTAACATTAACATCAACATTACAATCAATACCAACATAGATAATAAGGCATCCAATTCAATATGAGTATGATTATCTTAAATCCCCCCCTTTTACCGCTTAATAACTATGATTGAATCACTCCTTAGGTTGAACTGGAGTGTCTTGAGCCGCTTCCAAACCTATCACATACCATCACATCAAACTTGATGAAATAATTGTAATAGTTCATAACCAATGCATGTTCATGACTTATACTCCTTAAACATATGATTTAGAACATCAATGATGCATTAGAACCCAATGGGATATGTTAAGCCCTTCCCCAATACAATACAAGGTTAACTTTAAACTATAATATCTCATAATTTACAATGATTTAGAGTATAAAATTTATATCAATAGAACTATAAGTCTACTTTTTAACGCTTCAAACGGCAGCGTTTCGAGTTTTCTAAAGTGAGATATGACATTTTACCAAAGTGCGGTGTAGCTGTGGCCGAGAAGCGCGCCCTGGCACCCTCTTGGCAGCCCATTACACCACTAGGTGCCCTCCAGGTGCTAATGCGCCCCTCTCCTTTCTTGATCCGAAATGCACTTCTAAAACATGGTTTAAACCTCCCATGCCATCCTAATACAACAATAAGTTCTCCAAATGTTCAAAATGAAGTTCTAAAGCCAAAAACAAGTTCTCAAACACCAAAAGCATGCACAATATGTGGATTCAAGACTTCCTCCTTGGAAACCCTAATCACCCTTCCCCCTCTCTACTTTAATTCAACCTCTATGACATGAAATGATATGCTAGCATGCAATAATCAACAAGAGTACAATAAATCAAATATAAGCATGTAGATTCTCACCTCAAACAATGAACACACAACTTGCCCTTTCAATCTATTTTTCCTTTCTTCCTTTCTCTCTTTCTCTTTTCTCTCCCTTTCTCTCACTGTCTTTCTCACTAAACACAATTCTTTATACAAGCTCTTTCCTTCTCTCTCTTCCCTTGACTTCATGTTAACTATAGATACAATCTTGTATCTATAGCTAGACATGGCACACACACACACATGCTAGCAACAAGCACACACTACACACACACACCTTATGCACACACCACGCACACCCACCTTATGCACACACCTCACTTAGGTGAAGCACACATCTAGCACCTCCTTACTTCACTAATTCACATGATAAACAAAATTAGTCACACTTATGATAATTAATCATTGTTAACCTTAAACTAAGCATAAAGGTTAATTAAGTTAATTAATCAAGGATTAAGATAATTAATCATGCTAAAAAATGACATAATCCTTTCATGACATGCTCTCACTAAAACATTCTAATCAAGCTCCTTGATTAAGGAAATCATGTTCAATAATATATGCAATTAAGGTAAACATGATGTAAGCAAGATAGGGTTTTACATGTACACTTGGACATGCTGCCGTATTAATACTTTAATTTTGTTAGAGTTACTTTTGCTACCCAGAAAGCAACCTAAGAAAAGGGGGGGGGGGGAGGTGAATTGGGTTTATCTAATTTTTGTCAATAATAAATAATTTTAACTTATTCAGTAAAATGAGTAAACTCACAAACAAAATGAGAAGTCTCACAAACTTCAGAGAGTTCACTTATGCAGATAGTTAAATAAGAAGACTCAATTAACAACATGAGCAATCTCATAAACTTTAGAGAACAACTTTCGTAAATAGAGATATGAGCAGACTCAATATACAATATGAGAAATCTAACAAACTTCATGTCACACCCTGTAACCCGGCCTATACGGATTTAGGGTACATGACAGGCCAATAGCAAGGCTATCCAATGCCGCATTACATAAATTGGTTGATCACGTGTGCATAATTATTTAAAATGATGTATAATTGTAGAAAATAGAACTTTATAAATGTAAAGTAAAACGTGTGTCCACATAGCAGAGCGGTGCCTAATCTCCAAAACATAAACATTCCATAAGGTGGGTCTATCAAAGGCCACCACAGTTATAATATTATAATATTACAAACCATTAGGATTCAACCCCTATATCAGTACATAACATAAGGCCCGTGAGCCGCAGTCCAAATATCCACGTAATGGACCTCCCTCAAGGCCTCCGAATTTGGTCACCTGAAAACATTTTTAGAAAGCGTAAGCTAATGCTTAGTGAATAACAATAATGTATGAGCATAAAATATCATATGCTACATTTATATTTAATGTACATGATAATAGAGGTACATTTATGCATGTGTGACATGAATTTAGAAATGTATAAGTATAAACTTAAAGACACATGAAGCATAGGCTTTGTATTAAAATATTTCATCATTTCTAAAACATAATGTTGAAGAAGAGAGACATGCATGTTGTAGCATGAACTATTAGAGCGTGACATAACTTGTCATGAGCATAATGTATCATATCTGGTAACTGTACAACTTAGCTCGCCACATAATATCAGGCACATCAAATGTTGTCATTCTTAATAACTTATAAAGCATATCTTTGGAAACGTAAATAACATAAGTGTCATATTGAAATACTATAACATTTCGAACATAGCATCATAGGAGTGAGACATAATGCATAACATGATTTCGTAAGACATAACGTAGCTGTCATAAGCATGCCGTGGCATAATATTGTAAGGGCATATCATAATATCTTGAAAGGAAGTGATACACCGTGACATTAATCCTTGTGGGAACTTGCGTGACTTGTTGTGAAGCATTCAAACAAGCCATATTTCTCATTTTAGAATATAAGTGTGTTATGTCTATACATTAGGTTAACATATCCCTCACTTCACCCTACTTAAGATGTCTTTCTAGTATTGTGCATCATAATAACCATAAGGGTCACGCGTAAGACTCTTTAGGCCAACATAGTAACCATGAAGTTCACGCATAGGCTCTTTAGGCCAACATAAGAGCCAGACTCAATTATAGTAACCGTAAAGGTCACACATAGGCTTTTTAAGTCAATCATAAGAGTTATGTTCAGTTATGGTAATCATAAAGGTCACATCAAGACTTTTAAGCCAAGGGATGTCTCCTAACATGGCGATAGATTATTTTGTATCCCCTACTGTAGGACCATCGTTACTAGTTTAGAGTCTTGCCATGAAAGATCTTACATGTCGATGATTTATTTCACGTCCCCTCATCCTAGGACTATCGGGCTAGATTAAAGTCTTTCCATGAAAAGACCTTGAGTTAGAGTCGTACGTTAGAAATCTTACATCTACTTTATGTGAGCGTTCTAGTCCGTACGTTGTAGTTCATATCATAGGTAAGGTTCATATATACTTCAAAGCATGACATTCATACCTAAACGTAATCATTGATACATTGAAATAAATGAAAAGAAATGCATGAAACGTAATTGAACTTGAAAGCATTTGGAGAGTAATAGGTCTTACTCATGGCATATTGTTACTCACCTCTATCCAACTAAACGGGTATTGAGTAAGGTGCTCCTACACATAATTTATATAGGAATATGGAACATCAATACATGATGTTAAGACAAGGCAATAACACATAAACTGAGACTAAGCACATAAATCCCTCAACCTCGACTCACCAACACCTCACTCTCACCATGGAAGAACGAGACTAACTCTAGGGCAAGGTCCCAACGTAAAACGAGAACATAAGGTTGAGGGTGAAGTATGAAACCCCGAACATTGATCCTTTCATCACGTCCCAACCACCCTGAACAAAGAATTCTTATATAAAGCTAGTTTCATTTGAAAATAGGCTTAAAGGCTTTTAATTTGATAGGTCATGGGCCAAAAACACATTTCAGGTGAAGAAGTTATGCCTCACAGAAGGTGGACTAAAATTCTGAAAAACAATGTTGTTGGCATAGATTTTGGGTCAATTTTAAACTTCCATAACTCTCAATCTATAAGGAATTAGAGAACACACTTTATATGGGTACAAAGTTCCATAAGTTTACTTTCTAAAGTTTCAAACATTGCATCAATCTTAGTTTTTTTTGGAGAAAATTATGCCCATTTTACTAAACAGTGCCGAAGTTAGCAGACCATTCAAATGCCCAAATTGGTCGTTCAAACGCTAGGAAAAAATGGAAAAACACCCTCTCGAGCCTTTTGAAAGCCTGGAAGAGCTATTCGAACGCTAGGCAAAGTGGAAAACTTTGCTCTCGGGCCGTTCGCACGGCCATGTTGGGCGTTCGAACGCTCCCACCTGCGCAGCAGTAATTTTTGACCCAAAACTCCTCCAAACACAATCAAACCTTCCTAATACTCTTAGGGCTCAAAGATTAGCCCACAAGGATGATAATAACTCAAAATGGGGGAGAAAGAACAATCAAAACAAAGGGATCTAAAGAAAGAATTCAAAACCCTAACATTTCATGTATTTGAGGGTTTCAACTCCTAACTCTCCAATCCTCTAATATTGAGCTACAAGCTCTCAAATTCAAAGTAATTGGGACTCAAGGAGTCCCCCAAGACAAACCCAAACACCCCAACTCATATATATGCATATATACAATATCCCAACACATTTATATAAGTATACATACAAGGTTTTAGTTCATACCTTTCTCTCTCTAGCTTTTCCCACTCCACAATGGGCTTCCAAGCTTGGTTGAGCTCTTCTTGCTTCCTCCTCTTCTTCTTGATCTTCTCCCTTCAATCTCTTTCCTCTGTCTCCTCTCCTCTTTCTCTCTCTCTCTCTACAAATGGGTGTGTGTGTGTGTGTGTGTGTGTGTGTATGTAGTGTATATACATGGGTATATAAGATGATACAAATGAAAAATAATCCTATGTGTCTCACCCCAAGAATTTAATTTACAATTTAACTCTTAATTGGCACCTTGACCCCAAAAGGAATAATATCTAACATTAAACAACACAAATGCCTTAATTTACATAAATGAAGAAAATTAATGGGTTTAGGGTATTACACTTCAGAGAGCAGATTTCATAAACAGATATATGAGAAAACTCTATACTCTAACTAAGCAATCTCATAAATTTCAGAAAATTATTTCAATACCTGATACTCAATCAAACTTAGTTTCACTTCTTTAAGATGAATTTCAAAGCAAGATATTCAACTTAAATATCAATTAAACTCATGCAATAATAGAGTAACTATGGATCAATCATACACATTTAAGTATGGCAATCAAGCATAGATAATCTAAAGCACATGCAAAGAAGAGATAGTGATAAGAGAGTATGAGTTCGGTCACCCCCAGACCTAGTCCACTCTCCAAGGCTTCTTTCTTGAGATTTTTTTTCCCACTATATCCAAATCTAGAATACAATACACTAGCCTTTCCTAGACGCCAGTCCTTCCTTCACAAGTGCTCCTCACACTCCAACTAGTTGAACCCAGGTATTAGTCAAACCCAAACCCTAACTCTATCCCCAAGTTAGTCTTTCTTTTACAAGAAGAAAGATCAAGAGTACAACCACTCTTGATTTACAAAGAATTTCTCTCACAAAATAGATTTTCCAATGAAACACAAGAGATTACAAGAATGAACTTTGTGAAGGCTCAAGAACTTTGAGATAAAGATTTCACTATTGGAGAATTATTGCTCAGTTTCTTTTTTTTTCTTCCATGGTAGCCGTGTATGCATATATAGGGCTTCATTCTTGTCTTCCTTTTCTAGCAATTGGATGAGATATTCCACAATATATGCTTGCCAAATTTAGCTTGATCTCAATCTCTATAGCCTCCTCAATCTTTATTGCTAACTTGTCTCTTGAATAGAAAGTCTTCAATATTTGAATTAGTAGCACTATAGAGTTTCCTTGTTTTATAGATATAATCTTTAAAGGCTTCTCAATCTTGTGGCTAAATTAAATCTTGAATT
Organism: Euryodendron excelsum; assembly: GCA_033060915.1. NCBI lineage: Eukaryota > Viridiplantae > Streptophyta > Magnoliopsida > Ericales > Pentaphylacaceae > Euryodendron > Euryodendron excelsum. Next base: position 35,835,758 of record CM065388.1, read on the forward strand.
TAAAAAACTTCCATACCCGAAAATATTTAGCATATTGAGTTTTCTTGCTTTAACAATATAGATCTTTCCTTTCTTTGTATTGTAGTTCATTGAAGAAGTTTTGACCAAAATACATATAATGTCTTTCCTTTGATCTTTAAACAATCTTCAGTCAATCTTCCAGCAAATCTTCTAGAGTCTTCAAGACATTCCTGTAGAATCTTCAATATATCTCTCTAGAATGCTCTTGTTTGCTGGCACATATCTTCCCTTCAATATAACTTGATGTGCACATCTTTTCTAACAAGGAAGGGTTGTATCTTTGGATATAGTATCCTCAAAGTCCAAGTGTACAAAAACCAAGTTCTCTTAAAACTTGATTTCCATATCTTATTTTGAAATTTGAAGCTCCATGAAATTTGCCAAGCAACATTTGAATTTGAATTTCTTCCTTAAACTCGAAAATGCATGTAGTAATTGTATCACTTTAAATATCCTGCAAAACCTTATAATCCAAACTCATAGACCAAGGATTAAAGCATTAGGAATAATTAAAGTAAAATAATAAAACATATTATTATCCAAATTAATAGAGATGTATTTCACATATTACTTTTGGGCTAACAATCTCCCGTTTTTTGATGATGACAACCTTTGATTATTTTTCCCTTTAAGATTTCCTTGAAGAAAGTCAAATATAATAACAAATATATATCATTAGAGAAGCAACCATAAGTTTAAAAAGAATGAGCAAACTCAAGCTGAGATTTGAGCAATCTCAAGCTTCCCCTCAACTGGTGCATCTTTTCTTTGATACTTGCAAAACTCATTTGATTTTGCAATATCCCTTTCAAGCAATTATATCAATCACAAGATATAGAATTTCCCTTTCAAACTAATTCTCAATCATCAATCAAGATATATAATTTCCCTTTCAAACAAATTCTCAATCAATAATTAAGATATAGAATTTCCCTTTCAAACAAATTCTCAATCAAACACAATATTTCTCCTCCTTTGTCATTATCAAAAATACTTAAAGCATATAAGAGTTTATAAGATAATACATCAAAGCATAGCATCCATAGATAGCATATAAAGCATTCAAAAATATAATCCAGTTTTATGACATCCCAAGCGTATAACAACCATAAAGATATAGCATTTTAAGAGCTAAAAGAGGTAGGTTATAGAAGGATGTTTTCAAAAAGGAAGACTAGAAAATAAATGAATTGAAGATGAAGATTAATAAAAGGTGAGAAGTGGCGGTTCTAGGCAGCAAACATCCAATCACTAAATCCAATGAGTCTGTGACAGAAATTTCGAGTAAAATCCAAACCTTGCTGAACTTGTTCTTGAAGTTGCACATAACAGATTATTATGAAGCCAATCCCATTTGAAATTCCATTCATTTTCTCATGTAGACTGGTAACTTGCACATCAATATCATCTATTTTCTCATACACCACTTTTATTGAATGATCCAAGCTTTCCATAACAGTCAGCCCACATTCAATCTTCAGTATCTTTGCATGCATGACTCAAACCTTACACAAATATCATGGTGTGATTCGTGATAGGTGCTTGGTGAAGAAGCTTCAATGTGTTTCCTTTAGGATGGTCTTTCTTTTTTGGCACTAGTGGGAGCTTACTTGTGCTTCAATGGACTAATAGCAGTAGGTTTTAATGCCATTGAATACTTTGCCGAAGGTGAGCTTTGTAAGCATCCTATTTTTGCCCACTCGGCAATCTCTAGGCCGACCTGACTCATTTTCAAATACCACAACACATTCAAACACAAACCGACCTTCCAAACTCTAGTCCAGTCAACTGGTCACTTCTTAGGCTTGTTGGGCCCACTTGAAGCCAAATGACCAAAATGCCCTAGAGGCATTATCAAGTCCAATTTACTTCGGCATGCTCTTCGAGAAAGTACTTGAGTTCTTAATGCGATAAGTCGACCCCTTCCAGAATTGTCCCAGACAATTCGGTATGCTTAAAATGCCATTCGAACAAATTCTGGACCCATTCTGATGGTTCCCAATCAAAATGACTATTTTACCTTTGGGCGTCCCGATCGCCTTCGTCAACCACAACGGCTTTAGGTAGCAAACCGGTAAACCTTCGGGGTACTCCTACGAGTATCCCTAACCTCCAAATCCCCATTCTAGTCCCCATTCTCGTCAACCACGCCGGCCTTAGGTATAAAATCAGTAATCCCTTTTAACACTCTTAATAGTGTTCCCAACCTTTGAATCTCATCCCCGGTCGACTCTGGACTAATTCTGGTATTTCTTGGTTCAAATGATCGTTTTGTCACTGATGGGCTGATCATCCTCGTCAACCACACTGGCTCTGGGTATCGGTAAACCCCCGAGGTACTTCTACCAGTGCCATCCTGGTCCATTCCATTGAACCCCGGTCAAAATAACTATTTTGCCCCTAGCGGGCGGTCATCCTTTTCAACCATACTGGCTTTAGGTACCAAACCAAAAACTCCCAAGACACTCCCGAGTGCCCCTATCTCTTTTCCAGTTGGGCCCCATAACCCAACATCTTTTCAAATCAAATCGGAGCCATTTGTAGTGGAGCTAGGCCAAAATATGGCTTGGAGTCACTCCTAGTGGCGCCCAGATCTTTCTCTTGCATTCCAAGGCCGAGTCAAATCTTCAGGATCATTACCATGCCAAGATGGCACCACTCAAGCTAAAAAATGGCTAGGCGCCACTTCTAGTGGAGCTACCTCCTCCAAAAATTGGTCTATAAATACAAACCACCCCCAGCGTATTCCAGATCTGAAAAATCATAAGCAAAGCTCTTCCAAAGTCTCTGTAGCCCCCGAGAATCCCAAAAACCCTAGTTCTCTCAAAGGTTCTAGCCCCTCTGGCCTCCTACACTCAAACCCAAGCCTATACACCTCTAACCCTAGCCTCCAAGCTCTATTGAAGGCCAACTCCAACCTCTTCAAAGCTCTTAAAGGCCTCTCAAGTCCAAAGCAAAGCCTATGTTGAAGCCCCATTGAAGGTTGAAGACAAGGTAGGGTTTCTATTTTACTTTTATGCTCTCCCACTCCTTCTCTTCTCCCTCCTAGTCCACTTGGACTATTTTCTCTTTTAATCCCCATCTTCTACCCCCTTTTATTGCATGCTTGAAACAAGAGGACCTTAAGTCAATGCTTGGGAGAAGCTTTGGGGAGATCACCATGTCAAGCGTTTTCCTTTAGTCTAACAAATCATTGTATGGTCTTAAGGTCCCTTGTAATGTGGTGAAACCTTTAACCTTGTATCTTCGTGACCCTTGTGTATTATATTTCTTATGTTCATGCATTGTTCTTATTTTCAAACGCACAATCCTAGGGTAAATCTAACCTCCTTATGGTTAGGATTTCCCTAGGAAATTAACATATTCAAAATGATTACCATGGTCCATATTAGGGTTTCAAGCCCTAACTTGCTTTCAAAATCACAATCCTAAAGTGATTCTAGCATTTTCATGGTTAGGGTTATTTTAAGAAAGTGGTATATTCAATGAGAGCGTCAAAGTCCATATTAGGGTCTCAAGCCCTAAAAAACACCTTTTTCAAAACCTAGTTTTTAAATTTCTTTAAATGGCATGTTCAAAAGTTTTTCCAAAAATTGGCCCAAGAGTTGCTGTCTTGAAGCCCCTGAAGTCCATGTCTGAGGAAACCCTAGCTTTGTCTCCTAAACTTCATTCTAGCATTCATTGTATTCAAGTTGCATCAAAATAGTTTTCAAAATCTTTATTGCATTATATTTTCAAAAAGTGTATAACTCTCTTGAGTTGTTTTCAAAAAGTGTCACATAAAATCATACATTTTCCGTGCACAAGTTTTCACATAAAATCATAGATTTTAAACATCAAACCAAATATTTCCCTTTTCAATTCAAATCTTTCCTTTTCCAATTTCAAATCAAATATTTCTATTTTGGAAATGATATCCAATCTTTTATTTTTGGAAACAAAATCAAATATTTTATTTTTGGAAACAAAGTCTAATATTCTATTTTTGGAAACAAAATTAGTCTTCTATTTTTAGAAACAAAATTCAATCCTCTTATGTTGGAAACAAAGTCAAATCTTTCCTTTTTAATTTCTAATCATGTCTTTTCTTTTTTATATAAAATCAAAGATTTTCAAAGTTCCCATTTCAAGTGCATGCATTTAGCTTCCTCCCCAAGTCATCTCCAAACCCTAGGTTGCCTAAACCCTAAATTGTCCAACCCTAGGTCAATCCAACTTTAGGTCACCCCAACAAGAGTTGGTCAACCATAGGTCAATCCAACCCTAGTTGGTCAACCATAGGTTAACCTAATCCTAGGTCAACTTAACCTTAGGTTACCTTAACCCTAGTTTGTCCAACCAAGGTTAGGTGGCTTTAAGGCTCCAACTCTAAACCTCTTTTCAAGTGATCTTTTCAAAACATGTTTTTCAAAACCTTTTACTCCTTTGAATTTCCAAAAAACCCTAATCCAAAAGTCTTTTCAAAACATTCCTCTACTTCACTTAAAACGGTCTTTCAAAAGCTCTTTTAAGCTTGTCTCAATCCAAAATGGCTAGACACTTACCATTTTTCAAAAATTATTTATAAAATGAATTCAAAAACTCACAACCCTAAGGTGATCCTAAGCCTTTCTTGGCTAGGATTTCCTAAGGAAGGTGATATATCAAATGAAACCTATAAGGTTCACATAAAGGTTTCAAACCCTAAATGTTTTACAAAACTTTTTTCTAAAAAATATTTTCAAACATGACATTTTTTAAACGACCCTGGGCCTTCTATAGTTAGGGTTGTCTAAGACAAAGTAAGATATTCAAACAAGGGAAGTTTCTAGCCCCTCTTTTAAAAATGCTTTCTAAAACTCATGGTCTTGAAGGAGTTTAGTTCTTACATAACTAACCTCTCAAAGGCAATGAAACATCAACATACCTTTCATAGTATACATAAAAAAATAATTTTTAAAAACTTTTTCAAGACAAGTTCAGAAGGGCTTTTCGAAATTCAATCTCAACTTTCTTCCAAACTCTTTTTCAAAATGCATCATACATCATTCTTTCCAAAAGTAATGATAAAAAACCTTTTCAAAACTTTTTAAAGTGAACATAAGTGGACAATTAGGAATTGAGTATTCAAGTAAGTTAATATAGGGTGAATAAACATGTAGGTACTGCAAGGGTGGGGTAGGGTGATGATCTTAGGATATCTTCCCTACACGCAACCAACCCCAGACCTTAGATCTCTATTTCAAAGACCAAAACCAGAGTCTTTTTTTAAAAGGGCTTAAAACATTAAAGTTTCCAAACAACCTTCCAAAACACCTATCAACAGGATGTTTTCAAATCATTTAAAAAAAAAAATTAAGTTTGATTATCGGATTACACTTAGTTTTGGATGCGACACACACCTTTAACCATGTTAGATGGCGACTCCAAACTTTTTTCAAGAAAACCATTAATCAAATCAATTTCAAGTTTGAACCCCGTTGCACTCGTCCTCTTAGGAGGGTGAGTTTTAACAGAGAGAATATCGAGTTTCACTCTAGTCAAGACCTAGACTCAGGATAAAACCGGGGCGCGACAAGCTTTTTTGGTTCGTGCTTTGCAACCTACTAGGAAGTGGTTTTATAGATATAACTTCTAAAAGAAGTCAACAATAGGTTTTGCACAAGAGAGGAAACAGGTTGCTGCACTCAGGGTTTCGAGGTGAGGGGCAATTGCCGTATCAATTGAGAAAATTTTCCCTTTTGGTATTTCATGCTTAAGGAATGGGTCCACATGATTTAAGAGATAAGGTATAACTTTTTACACATATTCAATAAATCATATCCCACATATTAACTCAATCAAATATTTACCCATGCATAAGGCAATCATATCTCACAATTTAAACAATCAAATATTCTAGATTCTATGTATATGTCAGATTGTGTAGTGATTCAAACTTCATCCCATAACTTCAGAGAATATTATATCTCATGATTTTAGGAAACAATATCCCTAATCATAATATATTTCATTAGAAATAGACCAGAAGAATTTGAATAGAAGTTTAGGTCTTTCACCATGTAGAGCCGAGATATGGTGTGGAAGAACTCATGGAACGAGTAATCTCAAATAGGAAAGTTTAACTTTTCTAGATAGAAATATTTTTCCAAATATAAATCAAATCTCAATAAATTAAATTAGGAAATCATTCCTAATTTATGCACAATTCAAATTTCAAATATTCTACCACTTAAAAATATATTCAACCATACAATTAGTTATTTCACAATCAAATATTTCATCAATTCAAATAACTTGCTTAATTTGAATATTCCCTTTCACATATAGCAAGATATTCATAGATTGAGCATACAATAATATTTATAAATCACATAATTTTCACTCAATTAGCAAGGCATATTCAAATAAATTTATGCAAAATCATATAGGATTTGACATGCCAATTTCTCTTCTAATTTTACAAAATTTATCTTCACTTAGGGGCTTTGTAAAAATATCAGCAAGCTGATTTTCTGTACTCACAAAGTCTAATAAAATATTTTCATTTTGAACATGATCCCTAATATAGTGATGCCTTATTTCTTTATGTTTAGTTCTAGAGTGGTCAATGGAATTTTTACTTTAATTAATTGCACTCGTATTATCACATTTAGTGAGAATTTTATTATAATATAAACCATAATCTTTCAATGGTTGTTTCATTCATAATAATTGAGTACAACAACTCCCACACGCAATATATTTAGCTTCTGCAGTTGATAAAGCAATATAATTATGCTTTTTACCACATGCAATATATTTAGCTTCTGTAGTTGATAAAGCAATATAATTATACTTTTTACTAAACTATGATACTGATGAATAACCAAGAAAGTGACAAGTACCACTTGTACTTTTCTATCAGTTTTACTTTAAGCAAAATCAGCATTAGAATAACTAGTTAAATCAAATTAAATATCTATAGGACACCATAATCCTAAGTTTAGTGTGGATTTCAAATATTTGAAAATTCTTTTAACTGTATTGTAGTGAGATTCCTTAGGGCAGGATTGAAAACGTGCACACATGCAAATACTATACATTATATCTGGCCTACTTGCTGTTAAATAGAGTAAGGCTCCAATTATGTCTCTAAATTTCTTTTGATATACATCCTTACCATTTTCATCCTTGTCAAGTTTGGTTGATGTATTCATTGGAGTGTTACTTGACTTGGTATTTTTAAATTCTAACCTTTTGAGCAAATCTCTGTTATACTTGGATTGGTTTATAAAGATTCCATCTTTGGACTGTTTGATTTGCAATCCAAGAAAATAGTACAGTTCGCCCATCATGCTCATTTCAAATTCTCTCCGCATACACTTAGCAAATTCTTGACACATAATCTCATTAGCGGCACCAAATATTATATCATCCACGTATATTTGAACTATGAGAATATCATGCCCTTGAGTTTTCGTAAATAATGTAATATCAATGTTTCCTCTACTAAACTCATTTTCAATTAGAAAATTGCCAAGTCTTTCATACCAAGTCTTAGGGGCTTGTTTCAAATGATATAAAGCCTTAGTTAGTTTAAAAACATAGTTTGAAAATTATGACTTTCAAATTCAGGAGGTTGTTCAAATATTTAGTCTTTGGAAAATAATTTTCACCATGAGTCTATAGGCCCTTAGACACGTGCATGTAATGTTTATTATTTTGATTCACAGAAGAGTGAAATTCTTTATGGGTCAATAAACTCAGTGAGTTGAGCAATAATATTACGTGTATGGTAAATATTAATTATTGATGGAATCCACATCCCGGTGAAGTTATTGATGATACCTTTTGACGAAGCTTAAGTTTTGATTATGTCAAATATTGCAAGTGGATTATGAATCCGGCATATCAAATAAGTTAAGTGAAAGGTCTCAAGGAATTAAATAAGTCTATTAAATTTAATTGTCAAAAATTTAATTTAATAAATAGGTATCTGTGAACTTAACGTTGAGAGATAAATAAGCATTTAATAATATGGAGCTCGAAGTATTATGCCTAGTATGACGGGGAGTGCAATTATAATTATTAGTGATATCAATTATAATTTACATAAATAGGGATTAGTTCTGATTAGAATAGAAATCTTTATTTGTGTAGGAAGTCTTAGTCATACTAATCATGTGGTCCTTATTGTAACATTTATATATATGCACTCTATAAGTAGCTAGAGTTACAACTCATATTCTCAAATATACGTTTTTGTGAGAGAAAAAAACCCTAATAGATGCAAGCTCACTTTCTATAGAGTAAGCGGGTACGAGGGACACAACAGAAGTCCTGAAGTTGCGTTCGAGTAACTAATACATTCTTGTTGCCGTTCAAGTTCAAAGCAGAAGTTTTTTTTTGAAGATCATACATGTTGCTGTAAGGGATCAAACCAGAAGATCTCAAAAGTATGATACTAATCACGTAAATTAGTTTATGCTAATTATACGTATGTACTATAGCCGGGTCGTAGAAAATTCTACAGTCCCCATCATTACTTAGATTCAGGCATCCTTTGTGTGATACCTCATGAAGTGTGAATGATATTGTTGGTGGACTAGTATCTCCTCTTTAGTACGGTCGGTTGTGCATGCACTTGTATTGGGTTGGATTTGGGTGAGTCATGATATTTTTATTTATTTATTCATTTATTATTTTAATTTTGATCTTATAGAGCTAACTTGATCTTATTGATGTTGAGAACCATATGAAGACTCTTAGTGATAGCGTTTTGACAGGGCATGCTAACGCGTGATGCTTAAATGCTGTACTGATCATTTATATTGTGTTAACTGTGTTAGTTTGGTGTACCTTGTTTATTTTATTGTTCCGTTATGTTATTACTATAGATGTAGTAAATACTAGATTTATGATTTGAACCTTGTTTAGTATTGATTGGTTATTGGATTCATTTGTGTACTTAGTTTATAGCATTGGAGATAGGGTTGAGAGTTAGATTTGAGATTGTATTCTATGCACTTTTATCCATTTTTTATTGTATACATGCATATGTTATCTCATGTTTATTGACTTTACAGTATAGCCTTCTACTAGGCCATTGTATGCTCACTCTACCACAGTTGCAGGTAGACCCCCAAGCAAGTACAATTGGTGACCCGAGGGATGTAGCAATTGATGTCTTTATATATTATTTTGACTCCCATTTTGTTATATGTTTTGAGTTACTCAATCCTTTACTTTCAGTGGAATTGTATAATATTTATTTTATCTTTTGACTGGATATTATTTTTGAATAACTGTACACCGTTTATTAACATTATTTGGAGACTTAGTTTATATTTTGAGTGAATGACTACCCCAATTAAAAATGCTTGGAGGATATTACAAAATAATTGTTGCATGGTTGTTGATTTTAGAAAGAATATTTTTGTTGGGATTTTGAACAGGTTTTTTTTTTTAAAATGGTTTTAGTCCAATTTACGAATGGACCCATACAATTTTGTTCTAGAAATTTTCAAAATAAAAAACGATCTTTTGAAAAACCTTTTCTTAAACCTATTTTGACTAAAATTTGACATGGATCTTTAACCTTTGACTTGGATTTTTCAACGTCTGAAACTTTACTCCTCAAAAATTGACTTTTGAAAAATTAGGGTGTGACAACATTTTTGTGAATTTCATTTGATATCATTTGTTAGCATACTGTAAATAAAAATCAACAATAAGCATTTCTTTTAGTTGCTAATGATAAAGAAAGTATAATCCAATGAGTTTCAACCCTCTCAGGGTTTAGGTAAGATGTACCAAGAAGATTGCTTAATCAGGTATGTTTTCAGGTTTACTTAAATTGCAATGTTCCACTTAGACTGGAGTAACCCGAAGTCCCATTATATGCAATATATGTATATAAATGTGTCTCTCAGAATTTACTCATAATATTTTGTCTCTTCTTGTTGTGTAATGTTTCAAGAATCTGCTGACCAGCTCCGTGGAACCCATGCAATAAAATAGTTTTGATATTTGCAGAATATTCAGTGATCAGATTATCGTATATTCTCAATACTTGACACAGTTTTGGCCTTTATTCTCTATGGAATATTTAGTTATTTATTTATAGTAATTTTCCACAAATATTGATGTTTATTATATAGTTGCTTTCATCAAATTGTTGGAGCTACGAGGCCTAATCTCATACTAGAGATGATGAGATTATTGCCCTTCATAGTGCCTTGATGCTCCAGCGATTGCGAGCATTTTTCATTTGTCCATTGCTTGCAAGCATCCTCATTAATGACGTCCAGCAGTTTTTGTTTTCTTTGTTTTGGATAGTTTTTTCAATGCTCCTTCCAATTGGACAAAGTATGCTTCTAATACATCTCCAGCTCTGCTTCTATCGGATAGTTTTTGAATTCTGACAATTGCATACTGCTCCTTTTGTCGCTGCTTGCATCTCCACCATTAAAAACAAAATTAAAATGGTGATGAATTAATGGAAGGGTTAAGATGTTATTTCTCACAAACAAAACAAACTAACAGTATTTGGTTTAAACAGGATTGTGTTATTGTTTGTGTTTTGTTTTAATGTTGCAGACTTGTTTGTTGTACTTAATTTGGTAGCTTTTTTACAATAGTGTTTGCAAATTTTGAGAGGATTGCTAATTTTTTTATTTTTTGAATGAATGAAGCAAATTGTAACATACAGATAGAATCGACCCAGCCCACACAACCCAACCTAGTTTGGCCAAAACCGTGGAATCAACCCAAATCAAGTTATGTTGGTTCAACTCAATTTGATTCGGCTCCCTCGGTCTAAAAACCTAGAACCGACCAAAATTAAGCCAGTTCTGAGTTTGCCACTAACCTCATGTTGGTAAGCTGAACAAGACTAATTATTATAGAATGATAAAATAAATGGATCACAGCCACGCCTTTGATAGTGAAGCGCAGTGAAGTCTGACCATGCCTAACAGCAGGGCTGATGTAATAGCTAGGTGATCGAGGCAATCCCTTAAGGTACTCAATTTTTTAAAATATATGTATTATATCTATTGTGTAAAATAATTATTGTATATTTTCTTTTGTAAAAGTCTAGATGAAGAGAGAGAAAAAAAAGGCCCTAAAATCAAATACATTAATTAACTTTAAAAATTGCCTAGCAAAAACAAAATTTAAAAATCAATTTAATGAGAAACTAAATAATCATCTGATTATCACTTTTTTCAAAATAAGGTAGATGAAAAGTCTCCAGTTTAAATGGCTTTTTCTCTATGTAAAGTAGTCTAAAAGAAGTTAAAATCCTACCAAACATGCACACACACTCTCTCTCTCTCTCGCAACCATAGAGAATCAATTTCATACTCATTTATTACAATAGTGTATTAGTATTGAGGTAATTTTTGTTTTACGTATTTTGTTTTTTATTTAGTATCTTTCTCTATTTTATTTTCTTATTTTTATTAGCAAAATATACTCTTCCAGTTACAATATTGATTATTTTCTTGTAGAAGTTGTATAAAACTCAAGCTCTCATATTTATCTGTAATCTTTATTGTCAAAGGTCGTAAATTAGGTTCCATTGTTCTATACTTCTAGTCTTCTAATACTGTTTAAATTCTAATATTGTCTCTTTATTTTTTTGTGATAAAAAGTTTGTTTTATACTATAACTAGTAAATATGTCTACTAGAAAATATAAATCTTGATACACAAAACTTATATAAAAAAAAAAGAATAGAAAATTAAATTCAATCTCAAAAAAGTGCTCTGGATAGATTTGTTACTCACAATAATCAAAATATAACAAAAGATTTAGGTGAACATTCCCTAAATGATACTAAAGAGTTAGAAGTTAATAAAATTATTAACATAAAAGATAATAATAAAAAAACAGATATTGATGAAGAATGCATAGAAATTCTAGAAGAAGATCAAAATATCAATGCAAGACAATGAAATAATGCTGATACAAAATTAAGAGATCTATTAATAGATAAAGATCCAATCAGATATAATGATATAATTGGATTAGCTAGAAAGATTAACTGGATTAGCTGTACATAAGGAGATATTAGTAATCTTAAATATAGAGATTTAATTAATAAATTTGCATATCAAAAGGCAAGAAAAATAAATTTTAAATAACAATATTTTGATAATATTTAAAATTTTAGAGGCTTCGTTCAAATGTTTCACCTTAGGCTTGTGCCGGCCTTGTCTAACAACCAAGTAAATAAAAAGCTCCCAAATGAAACCAAGCTCAATTTTACAATCTCCACGGCTTGAAAATGTTATTGTGGATGTAAATATCTCCATCAACCTCTCCCAAATACTAAAGCAGAACGCATTAAATAGTAGAAATGGGTCGAATAGATTTTCAATTTAAAGAAAACAAAGAGCAATTAATTTTCAGTGATAACGAAAATTAAATTTTCATAGGCAGAAGGTTCAGGCAGAAAGTACAAGTAATCTTATTTTGGCTCCATGACTAACTTTTTTTTTTTTTCTGTTTCCTTCAAAAGTTCTTTACTCTGCCTATTCTTTTTTTTTTTTAATAGCTTTTTTGTCCATCACTTGCACCAGTATGTGCAGAAGGTTCAGGTACAAAGTATAAGTAATCTTATTTTGGCTCGAGGACAAACTTTTTTCTTTTTCCTTTTTCCTCAAAAGTACTATACTCTGCCTATTCTTTTTTCTTTTAATAGTTTTTTCATCTTTCACTTGCACCTGTATGTGTCAAAAAAATTGGATCTAATCAAACAATTACTGAGGCTTGTTAACACGAGGGTTAATTACATTTTGTATTCATGTACTTTATATTAAATCTCACTATAGAACCTTCATTTTTATTTGTGATAATTAAATTCTTGCACTTTTAATTTGTTACAATGTCAATGTTATCACAGAAGCCATTTACTGGCATATCTCTCAACATCAGAAAATGAAGTTATTGTTTAGGTACTACTCTCAATCAATGAGCCATTTCGTGGGGATCTCATTATCCATGCCTACAATACGTTTTACTGTGTCAAGTTGCCCACTCTTGTCTAGAAGTTTCTTCAATTCTTTGTGCCACACATAACGGTTGTAAGCTCTGTCTGGGAACAAGGTTGTAGTATGGTTGTAACCTCCGTCTGGAAAGAAGGTTGTAATATAAACTAAGCAAATATGTGACCATGAATCCTTAACAAGGAAATAACTTTTGAAATATGCAAATAGAAGATTTGTTTTTTTTTTTTTTTTAAAAAAAAAAAAAATAGAGAAAGTGGTATTATTAAATTAATCACAAAGATTGGATGTACAAGTAGTATGGAAATGATCAGATCAAATTAAGAGCACAAAAAAATATATAGTTGTGCTTACCAATCAGACTTCAGTTGCCAGTTTGAAACGTACAATCATCTATTAATCTGTGTCTAAAGCTCCACCGAAATAAAGTTGGAAGTTGTCTCAACCATATGAGCTAAATTTCCGATATGAAACCGAAGATTTTAAATTATTTTGTGTCAAATTAGAAGAGTTGAAGACTGCAAGCAACTAGATTCAGGCACTAAAAAATTTAAGGATAACTATGAAAATAAATTCACTGAGCAAGACCTATTTACTTAAAATTTAGACCTGTTTAAGCACAAACAACTTAGTTTATAGGTGGAATTGTGGTGATCAAATGCATTCATCAAGGAACTAACTAAATAGGGTTATTAAACAGCGTGCTTCTAAGTTCATCGTTGTCACCATATGGTGCCATGAAGAACATCAATCAGTGTGATACATCAAACAGGAAGTCGTGTGGTGCATGTAGTGTGATATACTTATTCAGGAATGTGGAGTGATCGAGACAGCTGAACTTAGACATAGCTATTTGGAATATGATACTCCAAATGCAAGCCTAATTTGTGACAGTTTCATATTTCCACAGTTCATATCAGACACTACAGCTTGCCAATCCCTCATTAACCAAAACAAGATCACAAGTTGCTATACCAAAAGAACAACTCTCAAATTCAAAAGATTGTTCATATCTTGTTCATACCAATGAACAAGATCACAAGTTGCTATACCAAAAGAACAACTCTCAAATTTGGGTTGAGTTTCAAGAGCAGACTACTTGTTTATATAAGGAAATCATCCGACAACATATGTCCAACACATTAATTTAAGCATATACTTAGTCATTCAATAATCAGTTACCAATAACATCTTTGCTTAGCAGCCTAAACAAATAAAGGAATTGTGTTTTTACGCATTATTATTAGGCTAGGTTGCTTTGACCAGTTCAAAAGATTTACAGGTCAGCAACTTGATCAACTATATACAATTATCTCTATTCAGAAACAGAGAATATAGTGTTGGCTCTCATAAATACAATCATGGGCCCACATCCTATTGTTAGAAAATATATCAATCCAATTCTATTTCGCCATCCCACTTTATTATTTTCTGGTATCCAGAACTCCAAGGAAAGTAAGTGTAGCTAGCATGTATTTCATTCCCATTTCAAATGCCATTCATAAACATAAATATGAATACAACATTTCCAAGTAGTGTAAAACCAGAATTACTACAATCTCTTTTAGAAAAAGGTGGGTTAACAAACTAAACAAGAATGGAACTAGATGCATTCTTGAGATTAGGGTAGGCTGCCAATTTTTTAATACGTACAAGTTAAACTTTTTTTCACAAACTCGTTTGGTTGTTATTGGCAACTAGTACTTCTAAGTTTAGGTTTTCTTCATCTTAGTAAAATACACGTATAAGCTTTATAAAAGTGATGGTCCTTGCTAACTTACTAGCATTACTTAACATTTGATAATCAAAAGTCAGCTCAAAAGGTAGGCCAAAGGGGCAGCACAAAGTCTCAAATTGTGAAACGTGGAGTCACGTGTAGGATTAGAATATGTAGAGTCCATGCAAGGGGACACTTGTCCATGATAAGGTGTCATGGGACGACACTTGTGAGCAAGTTGTAGGTCACAAATCCCTCGTGTGGCGCCTGCCAAGAACCCTTAACAAGCCTGCCAAGCTCAATTCTCCACCAGTTGGTTGTAAGCAAATAAGTTTGATGATCCAATACAAGCAATTGTAATGAAAATTGATGAAAAGAAATACACAAGAAATTAATAAAAGAGTGCATTTTCATTGCTAAGAAAATATTTGCAATGCTTAAAAGATGAAAAATAAGTGCTTGATCGATTACAAGAAAAGTGGTGGGGGAGGCTGTTGACATGCATACCCCCCTTATAGTACCATTCTAAGCCATTTGTAATCTACCAAGAGGGAATATAGTGTGTGTGTGTGTGAGGAGTCATAATTGACTCTTATTAATTTCACAATTGTGCATAAATCCTAAACTCTAGGAATGGGAAAAATACATGCTAAAAGCTATCTAAAGAAAAAAAATCTAGCTTAATTTGTCTTCTGGAGCTAGGAGAAACATCATGCCAAAGATGCACAAAAAAAGTGTACTATGTGTAAATTTGGCGTTGGCCCTTCATCACTAGTACCGAGAGAATTACATCAAAAGGCATGCTAAGCCTTAAGCTCCTACATATTTACAAGGGTTTGGACCCTAGGTTGTGTGGTAAAATGTGATCTGATCGTTTCTCAAAGGTGACAACACGCTGCCACAACTGCCTGCTGGTGTTGGCTGCTGCCTTGGCTGCCATGTGCTACCTTGGCTAGCTAGCTTGGCTGCCATGTTGGGGCAGTGTTGGACATTAGTGTTGTCGCCTTAAGGCATCCCATAGGGCATAAATAAGTTGTCAAGGAGCTGTCCATGGGACACCTTTATGGCTGTTTTGGGGCTACTTTGGGCAATGCTTGGGCATTGTTTAGGCAATGTTTTGGCCCATCTTTGGAGCATCTTGGTATGACATTGGGCATCTATCTTCCACCATTCTTGGCACATCTTGGGACCTTGAAGCAAGTGCGAAGGCCCTTGCATGGGACGTCATGGGTTGCAACAAAGCAAACCGTGACACCAGGGCACGTGTTGGCAACTTGACAACTCCAGAATTATTTACACACAAAGCAGAATTAAGTGAAGCTGCTGGAAAATCAACATAGGAAGCGGAGTTTAGGGGCTTAAATATTAAGCCACCAAAGCCTTGCTTCAGGCTAAAATTTTTGCAAAAGGGCTATAATAGGAACAAATTTCTAGTAAGTACAGTAATATCATAGCCGAATGTAACACCTAAAAACTAGGATAGTACATGTCACACCCTAAATTTTTCATACCCAAAGATTTTCAAGCGGCACGATGTGTACTACTCACTAATTCTGAATTGGTTGCCTTGACGTGCCAATGAAAGGCCAACAAGTGGTTGAAATGCTATAATATAGATAAGCTAAGTTTAAGTCTCCAAAATAACTCAATTAATAAATTCCAATATCCATACAATCATCCTGTAACAGCCTCAAAGTCCATGGCTCGTGTTAGAACAACAGTAGAAGTTGGTATGGTTGAACTCGAAGGGGGGTGTTAGTGTATGGTTGGACTCGAATTTCAGAGACAAATTTGATGGTATGATTGGATTTCAATTCTAGGCAAAATATACATTGGTAGCAACAAAGAAGGCGTCTCAGGAATAATAAAGATGATAATTTTGAGGCAAATTAGCAAGAATAGTAGAAGAAATGGAAAACAGAATAGTAGTAGACTAGCAGATTAGGGTTGCAGAAGCAAAACTTGGAGGTCGTAGGAGCTTATAGCTCTGATACGTACCATGTTAGTATAATACTAAGAGAGAGAGAGAGAGAGAGAGAGAGAGAGAGAGAGAGTTGGAGAGAATAATCTTTGTATTGAATTGAATTGAATAAACCAAAGGTAAGTACACTGTATATATAGCACAATGAGGAGTGCTGACGAAGAAACCCTAAACTAGGAAACTAAATCAAATCCCTACAATATCAAATCTCTATAATATATATAACATACACTTAGATATTATATACACTAACAACCCAAATATAGATCGGGCCAAACCGTTTAACTTGGTTAAAACCTTGATAATAAAATTTTTTATTACATTCTTGTAACATTGGAATAAAAATTTAATTAACTAAGTAACGTGAATTATGAAAATTTTATGAATTATGCTAATGAAAATAATATAAGTAGAAGTTAAGAATTTAAGTACTAATAATATGCTTATAGACATGTATTAACAATATGTAGTTTAAATTATAAATTACTAAATTAAATTAGCTAAGGGATAACTAGATAAAATGACCAATCTTGACTACTTAATGAGATGTCAAAGCGTCATTGGTTGAAAGCTAACTAAACTAGAAAACTAACTAAAAACCTAACTAAGTTAGCACTGTAGTTAACATGCAAAGCGAGGGGCAAACAAGAAAAGAGTACAAAAGATCCAAAATATCTATCTATATATTTAATTATAAAATTTAAAAAAAATTACATGATTGGCTATTTATAATATTGTGAATTAATTAAATAAAATTTTGAGTAATCAAAAGACCAAACAACCTTGAGGATTCTTTTAGAAATGAAAGAATGTATCTTGGCATCACACTTGGCAAGGTTTCAACCGTTGATAACATAAAATTCTACATAAGGGGGAACTACGTAACAAAATTACTAATATTATGAATCTAGTAATATAGTGTGTGTGTGTGTGTGTGTGTCTGTAAAGGGATTTACACTTCATGTCAATATAGTGTCTAAATTGCTGGAACTTGTAGAGAAAAAAGAAGGCTATCTTACATCCAAACATAGGGATTTCAAGGGTAACTATATATCATTGTAAGTCATTTTTAATTACATTCATGGGGATTAATGATCAGTTGTAAATAATGTGATTGAAATCTGCCAGTGTATTGTTGTGAAGTAGTGATAACTCGATAAGTCAAGATCGAATCCATAGGGAACGGTTAACAAAACATGCAAAGTTGGAGCTGAAAATTCACCCACGATAAAATATTAGATACCGACTAATTTGTGTTAAATAACATAGTATTGCAATGGTTTCAGTAGAAACCTAAGTCAACCTGTTTGAATTTCACAAAGAATAATACCGCTAAAATCTGGACAGTTGGTGTAGAAAAATAAAAACCAAAAGAAAAATGTTTTACTTTGGAAGGTTTGATAATTATGGAACTAAACTTTAAATAACAAAAATGGTGTTGGATCCAATTGATCAGACCACTCGATTCACCCAAAATATCAACGAAGGTTTTGTAGCTTAAATCATTAACTTTGTCTTGAGCCTTTGATTTGGAAGATTTAGCGATAAAAATATAATTTCAATAATAATTAAATCTAGAATAGTAAAATTAACGCTACACATTCATACCAGCGATTTGTATATACCAGTTACTTTGTCAAGGCGAAAGGTATTACAAACATAGTCAAAATCTAAGTTTTCTCAACGATCTATAATTTAATTACTAAGAAATACCAATTACCTTTGTTGATATACCAAGATCCTCGGATTATCTTTATAATTGGCTCCAAAAATAAAATTAACTACTCGTAATATTGAAGAGACTTGACTTGAAAAAAAAATGACTTCATAAATAATTGGAAGCTCCTACATATCTCTCTCTCTCTTGCCTTCTCTCAAGCTCTCCCTTTTGCCTCTCTTGGTGTTGCTATTTATAAACGTACAAGATGAAGCCATCCATTTCCTACAATGATGTATTATTCTTTTTTTAATTATTAATTTTTTTCTTTTGTCTTCTTTTCATGTCAATTTCTATCTTTCCATGTGAATTTTCATGTGAATTGTCTTCTTTCCATGTCAATTACTATTTTTCCATGTCAATTTTGATCTTTCTATGTGAATTTTCATGTGAGTTGTCTTCTTTTATCCAAAAGCAAAAACATGCAGTGCTTGTTTTGATGAAGTTGTTGGAAAATGGATGTTTGCCCATGTGGGTGGGCTCTAATCAATGAAGACTCCTTATTTCCATGTAAGTTTGCTCCCTTTTATCTAAAAGCCTACAAAATGCTCAACAAAGTTTATTAGGATTAAAAGTAAATTAATTAAAACTACTTATACTAACAAACACAAATTAAGAACTTATAATTACATTGTTATAATGTAATCACACCCCCCAACTTGCTTTTTGCTAGTTCCTAACAAAACAAATAAATACACTTAAAAAGATATGCTTCATTTTCATAGGGATCACGAGTGCATTTAGTATATATACCAAGTTTTTAAACCTCTAGGTTATGCTTAGTGGACAAAAGGTGTATCGTGAAGGTTTCCAATAATGATATCCATAAACATCCAAACGGATTTGCAACTAAGGATTATTAGGATAAAGTATGACATGTATCAAAACACAAGCATGTTTTGTCTATCCTACTCTTTAATACACAAACAATATAATGTCTTAGAATAACATATGATAGGCTTTTGTGTATGTGTGTGTAATTATTACATGATAAGAAAAGTATTACAACACAAAAACACTAGTACATCCTTTAAACTTCGATTCAACCTCACTAGACATTCTCTCAAAAGTAAGAAAGAATATAGGCATCTCACACTAGTTGTTCATATAAAAGAGTAAATGTAATGTAAAATCAAAGGAAACAACCATAAAGAAATGACGTGAATATATAAAATGAGATGACTTGGCCTAGCTTCATGAAAGAATACTCATTGTTGAAATTACACAAGCAATTGATAAGTGAATTTTCTACGAAATGAATGAATAAGCAATGTACGCATTAAATCCTTGAGGACTTTGTTCAGGTTGTAACTTGGTTATGAGATTTAAGGTAGGGAGAAATAAAGGATAAAATGCTCAAAACATGTGTAATCAAGACATAAATTGATCAATAAACACATACCTTTAATTTCTCTATTTCATTTAAAAAAAATTTTCAATAGACAACCTCCTTTTCTTCTTCGTTTTTTTTTTTCTCTTCTTTCTTTCTACTCCCCTTTTTCATTTGTTTTTTTTTTTTTACTGTTGCTAATTACTTTTTCTTTCATTTAGCAAATAAAACACTCCATTTCTGAATTCAACTTGCATAAGTAAAGATACTCGTGTTTTTTTTTTTTTTAGGGATGCAACTTCAGCAAGGATATATGTAACAAGAGACAAAGAAATAGGCTTAAAGACGGTTCCAAGAGAATTATGTCAAGAAAGAAATCTGTGACTCAAAAGATCAAAGATTGCCCCAATTCATTTTTGAAAGTGCACAATATCTCAAAGTTCTAAGAATTTAATATATTCAATTACCATAACAATTTAAACAATTGAGTCAAATACAAGTATAATGAAGCTACTGAATGAGTGATGTAGAAAAAATTCATCAAGAGTAGATGTAAACACTCTGAAAGACATGATTGGCTTTAAAGCTCACTTGATGAATAATCTCCACTCTTGTAAGTATAAAACTATACAATATACAAAAATATTAAACTTATCATGATATGATAATCAATGATATAAAATATCCTTTTTTTTATGCATTAAGATAAAATCTTGCAATTATATTAAAAAGAAAGGATAAAATAGAAATTGTGCTAAGATGAATAAAAACATGTGTCAGACATTCTCAAAATCTACCTTTGCATTTCACATTAAACTGTACAAAATTATAAAAGATACGTAAACTTTATATATATATATATATATATATCACAAATGCATTAAGAGGGTCGAAGTGTACGCACCTCAGCCTTGTGAGTGATAATTTTCTTATTATTTGTTTTTTTTTGTTGAAATATATAAAAAATCTACAAAATAACTGTTAATCATATTTATAGACAAACATAAGCATAGAAAATAAACACTCACAACCTAACACACTCTAAGAGGAATAATTATTACAAACTCGAGCCAGACTTTTGACATCAAAATTAAAATAGTCTACCGTTCTGGTGATTCTAAGGCATCTTAATGCTTCAGCATCTACTCACCCTTTAATAATATATAGGTAAACCATTTGATTCCCTAACATTAGTCAATTACTTCCTTTGTAATTTCTATCCACACACGTGTATCTAACACAATGGTGATACCTATTTAATACATTTGCTTTTCTTTTACAGGCCAAAATACTGCGACTAGTAAGAGGTTACGGCTACTCTTCTTGGAGCTTAACTCTCCTCACCATCTTGTACGTTGAACTATCTCACCTCGGATACCAAATGGAAATATCCGACAAATGCAACATGCAAATGTAAGCACTCAACCATCTATATGTGAAGTCACAACAGAATTACTAGTTGATGACATAATTCTATCTAGTTCTTTAATATCTGTTGGTCACAAAGACAAAACTATAGAAAATAACAACACAAAATAAATAAATAAAACGAAAGTGTTCCCCCCTCCCCTAACTAGAGAAGTGCCAAGTCTCAAGGCATAGAAGAGAACAAAATGGGTGAAAGTAACAAACACGAGAGGGGAGCAAGGTAGTCCCCCCCAACCAAAGAGAAGCTATCTATCAAATTATATTAAACTATCCTAATTGCATAAATCACGGGGTGTTGCTTCTATTCAAGCAATGGTGAATCTATGAGATCCACACTTCAATGAAACTCACAAAATTCTCAAGGTAGGGCTTCAAGCGATGCCCATTGACTTTGAAAATATTCCCATTATTAGGATTTTCAACTTCTGTTGCATAATATGGTGATATATCCCTAACAATGTAAGGTCCCGACCATCTACTTTGAAGCTTGCCTAGAAACAAGTGCAACCGAGAATTGTAGAGCAAGACCTTTTGACCAATCAAAAAAGATTTTCTACGAATGTGTTGGTTATAAAGGAATTTCATCTTTGCCTTAGAGATCTTAACATTCTCATAGGCATCATTACGAAGCTCTTCTAACTCATTGAGTTGCAACATCTTATTTTGGCCCGCCTCATAAATGTTCTCATTAAATTAGCGAATGACGCAATAAGCCTTGTGTTCAATTTCAACCGGAAGGTGGCAAGCCTTTCCGGACACAAGTCTATAAGGAAAGGAACCTAAGATGGCCTTATAAGCAGTCCAATAAGCCCACAAAGCGTCCAATAATCTCAAAGACCAATCCTTTCAGTTAGGGTTAATAGTTTTCTCAAGAAGTTGTTTAATCTCCTAATTAGCTAACTCAACTTGGCTATTAGTTTGAGGATGATAAGGTATACTAACCTTATAAACAACCCCATACTTTCTCATTAACAATCCAATAGGTCTATTGCAGAAATGGAAACCACTATCGCTAATGATAGCACGTGGCATACCAAAGCGTAAAAAGATATGCGCTTTTAAGAACCGAACCACCACACAATGATCATTGGTGCAAGAGGCAATAGCCTCAACCCATTTAGACACATAGTATATGGCCACAAAATGTAAAGGTAACCAAACAAACTAGAAAAAGGTCCCATGAAATTAATACCCCAACAATCAAATATTTCAAGAACCATAATGGGGTTTAGAGGCATCATGTGCCTCCTCGAAAGACTCCTTAAACGTTGACACCTATCACATGACATGCAAAAGATATGAACATCTTTAAACAAAGTGGGCCAATAGAAACCGCTTTGCAAAATCTTTGAGGCTATTTTGAATGAAGAAAAGTGCCCACCACGCGCTTTTGAGTGACAAAACTCCATAACACTTTGAATTTCATCGTTGGAAAGACACCGACGAATCATTTGATTGGGATAGTACTTGAACAAGTATGGATCATTCCAAGAAAAATATCTCACATTTCTAAAGAATTTCTTTCTATCAAGACTGGACTAATGTGAGGGAATCTTACCGGTGGCCAAAAAGTTAGCTATATCCACATACCACGAAGTGGTAATATGTGACAATGCTTGCACCTGAAAAAGATACTTATTCGAAAAGTATTCATTAATGAGAAGGGAGTCTTGAGTGTTCCCATTAGTAGGGAGTCTCAAAAGACGGTCGGCTACTACATTCTCTACCCCTTTCTTATCTCTGATCTCAATATGAAACTCTTATAGCAAGAGAATCCATCGGATGAGTCATGATTTTGCATTGGGCTTAATAAGCAAACACTTTAGTGTGAAATGATCGGTGTATATGATGACTAATGATCCGACTACGTATGATTTGAACTTATCCAATACAAAAACCACAGCAAGAAGCTCTTCTCTCTGTGGTGGTATAATTCATTTGGGCCTCATTAAGGGTTTTGCTTGCATAGTAAATAACATGTAACTTCTTATCTACCCTTTTCCCCAAGACTGCCTCAACTGCATAATCACTCGCATCACACATTAACTCAAAAGGAAAGGACCAATTAAGTGATTGAATAATTGGGGCAATGCTCAATAGTTCTTTAAGATTGTTGAAAGCTTTTTGGTAATCAGACATCCATTCAAGTGGAGCCTTTTAGGACAATAGATGACATATTGGACAAGAGATGACACTAAATCCTTTTATGAATCGCTGATAAAAATCAGCATGCCTGAGAAAAAACCTAATGTCTTTAATGGTCTTAGGGGTAGGGAGCTTTTGAATCATTTTGAATTTAGCCTTGTCTACCTTTATCCCCTTATTAGACACTATATGTCCAAGAATTATAACTTTTGTAACCATTAAGTGACACTTCTCTCAGTTGAGCACTAAATTGCTC
Source organism: Euryodendron excelsum (assembly GCA_033060915.1). Taxonomy (NCBI): domain Eukaryota; kingdom Viridiplantae; phylum Streptophyta; class Magnoliopsida; order Ericales; family Pentaphylacaceae; genus Euryodendron; species Euryodendron excelsum. The sequence continues at coordinate 35,859,327 of CM065388.1, forward strand.
TCTTTGCATCTCACTAACATCTTCTCAAGGTGTTCCAAACAAACTTCATAAGTATCCCCATACGCAAAGAAATCATCCATAAAGACCTCTAAGAACCTCTCCACCATATCGCTAAAGATAGACATCATGCACCTTTAAAAGGTGGCCGATGCATTTCACAAACCAAAAAGCATTCTCTTATAAGCATAAGTGCCAAAGGCGCATGTGAAGGTAGTCTTTTCTTAGTCTTCTAGAGTGACCTCTATTTGATTGTAACCGAAGTAGCCATCCAAAAAGTAATAAAAGGCTCGGCCTACCACTCATTCAAGGACTTGGTCCAAGAAAGGTAGTGGAAAGCGGTCTTTCCTAGTCGCGGCATTTAACTTACGGTAGTTAATACACATTTTGGAAAGTGGTCTTTCCTAGTCGTGACATTCAACTTATGGTAGTTAATACACATTCTCCACCCAGTTTGAATCCTAGTGGGAACTAGTTCATTGAACTCATTTTTTACCATCGTTATGCCTGATTTCTTGGTCACCACTTGGGTTGGGCTAACCCACTTAGAGTCAGAGATGGGATAGATAATACCTGCATCGAGAAGCTTCAATACTCTTCCTCTCACAACCTCCTTCATGTTTGGGTTTAAGCATCTTTGCACACATAGGCTTAGATTCTTCCTCAAGGTGTATACGGTGAGTACACATAAGAGGACTAATGCCGTAAAAATTCCCTGTAGTCCAACTTAAGGCCTTCATATAGGATTTAAGCACTCTCATTAAAGATTTCTCTTGGCCTTTAGATAGGCTAGAGGAAATGATAACCAGATAAGATTCACCTTCACCCAAAAACACATACTTTAAGGTTGATGGCAAAGGCTTTCTTTCTGGAATGGTTGGTTGTTACTTAGAAGGGATCAGTTTAATAGCACTAGGGATCAAAGGTTCAAATGATGGGGTCTAGTGACCCACTTGCATATATTACTTGCTCTTTATCCCTCCAATAGTTGGGTCCCCCTCACTAACACAGTCATTCTCCAACTGATCATGAGGTTTACTCACAACTAAAGTCTTCTCTAAAGAATCCTTGAAGCACTCATGCTCAAAGTGCTCTTGGATAATAGACTTATTGAAGTCTATTTCTCTAATGTCCTCGCACTCTCCCATTTGTTTACCCACCATAAAGATATTCATATTTAAGGTCATATTCCCAAATGACAGTTTCAACAACCCATCCCTACAATGAATAATAGCATTGGCAGTTGCTAGGAAGGGTCGAAAATGATGGGAATGTGTTGTTTAGCATTGGCGGCCTCAATAGGTTAGGTATTTAACACAATGAAATCCATGGGATAGTAGATATTGTCTACTTGAATGAGCACATCCTCAATAATGCTCTAAGGACTTTGATAAATCGATCGACTAACTCCAAAGTTACTTAAGTAGGGCTTAACTCTCCTAGCCCTAGTTCTTTATAGACCGAGTAAAAAAGAAGATTAACACTAGATCCTAGGTCAAGCAAAGCTTGAACAATTCTATGTCACCCAATTATACACAAAATAATAGGACAACCAAGGTCCTTATATTTTGGCATAGTTTTACATTATAAAATGGTACTCTGATTCTCATTCATCATAGTTATCTCTCTGACATGCAATTTCCTTTTAATAGTACACAAATCCTTCAAGAACTTGACATATGAGGGAATCTGTTTGATAGTATCTAAGATGGGGATATTGATCTTAACCTGTTTAAAGATCCCATAAATCTCATAATTTAGCAATTCATTCTTGGATTTGGTCAATCAATAGGGAAACGGGGCATGCTTCATGATATCAATGCCCGCGTCTTTAGATGCATTATTAGATTCAACGAGAGGCTCAGAATGATTCTCATTATTTCCCGACTTTTGCTCACTTTCTTTCTCACCCCTCTATTTCCCTTGGTCTTTTCCCAACTGTAAGCACCTAATTTTTGTCCGCTCAGCAATCGCTGGCCTGACTAGACTCACTTTCACACATCACATGCATATTAAGACTCTAACTCATCTTCTTAACTACAATTTAGTTCACCGGTCGCTTCTTGGGCCCGTAGGGCCCACTTGAAGCTAAATGACCATTTTTGCCTCTAGGCATCCAATTGCCTCTAAGAACCATCCCGGCTCTGGGTATCAAACCGGTAACCTCCCGAGGATACTTTTAATAGTATTTCTAACCTTCTGAAGCATTTCGGGATTATTCCAAGTCAATTTCGGCAAGGTCGGTGCAAAATGACCGTTTTGCCCCTAGTGGGCCGGTCGCCTTTTTCAACCACACCGGCTCTGGGTATCAAACCTATCGCGCCCAGATTTTTCGCACTCGAAGAATACACACACGAGTGGGAAAAACACTGTACTCTCTCGTTAGAACTCATCCTTCTAGAAGAATGAGTGCAACTAGATTTGAATTGAAAATTGATTTGAATAAAGGGCTTTTAGAAAAGATTTGGAGTCGCCACCTAACTTGATTAAGGTGAGTTAGGTCACCTAAAAAAATTAAGAATAATCCGAAGACTAAACTTAGGGTTTTTGAAAAGAGATATTATAAAACATCTTCAAAAGAGGGTTTTTAAGAAAATAGGTTTTTTAGCAACCTTTGAAAAACATTTAAGCCCTTTTTAGAAAATAACTCCATTTTGGTCCATGAAAACAGTAATTCTAGGTTCGGAGGTTGGTTACGTGTAGGGAAGCCGCACTAAGCCATCACCCTACCCCGCCCTTGCGGTACCTACATGTCAATTTACCCTAGATTCACCTATGAAAATCTTCAACTAACAACTGTTCAATCCTATCCACTTTAGAAAATAATGTTTAAAAAGACATGATGCATGATATGCCGGTGCAAGAAAAAAGAATTGAAAAATAGATTTGGAAATAGATTTGAGAAGAAATTGATTTCATTTGAAAAGATAGATTTGAAATTGAAAAGTTTTAGAAATTGGAAATAGAGATTTGAAAATAGAAATTTGGAATTGGAAGTTTGAAATAGATTATGGAATTTGAGATTTGAAAAAAAATTGTGGAAATAGAAGTTCGAAAAATGTTGTGACCGCACCCATGAGGGTTGCCTACGTATCCCTTTGGAGGAATCAAGTCAATCGTAGTTCAGACAAGAGTCCGATTGAAAATAGAAGATTTTGATTGGAAAAAAGGTTTGATTTGAATTTAGAATAGAAGATTCGAAGTTGAATTGAAAGGATTGGACTTTGATTTGGAAAAGTAGAACCTGGAAGAAAGATTTAGACTTGTTTTAGAAAGATTGAGGTTTAGGAAACCTAGACTTAGGAAAGAGAAGAGACTTAGGAAAGATTTGACTTGGAAGGGTTATAAGAAAAGATTTGACTAGAATGTTGGACTTGGAAGATTAGGAAAGATTGAATTTAGGAAAAACTCGAATTAGGTAAGTCTCAAATTAGGAAAGTGTCATTTTAGGAAAGTTCTATTTTAGGAGAGTTTTGAATTAGGAAAGTATCAAATTAGGAAAGGTATCGAATTTGGAAAGTTTTCGAAATAAGAAAGTTTTGAATTTGGAATGTTTTGAAATAGGGAAGTTTTGAAAGTAAGAAAGTTTTAAGTTTAGAAAGTTTTAGATTTAGAAAGATTTGAAGTTTTGGAAAGTTTAGAAGTTTAGGAAGATTTGGGTTTAGAAAGTTTTAACTTAAGAAAGTTTTGAATTTGGAAAGCTTTGGATTTGGAAAGATTTGAAATTTAGAAAGTTCAGGATTTAGAAAGTTTTAGAGTTTGAGTTTTAGAAAATCTTGAGATTAAGAAAGGTTTGAGTTTAAGAAAGATTTGAAAACCTAGATTTGGAAAGTAGAATTAGGAAAGATGTGGAGGTTGAGTTTTAAAATTTGGGAAAGATTTTTATGTTCAAGTTTTGGAAACTTAAGATTTAGGAAAGGAGAAGATTAGGAAGGATTTGAATTAAGAAAGATTTAGACAAGGAAGAGTTAAGATTCCTATTTCCTAAAACAATGGATTGGATTTTGTTTCTAAAAGAGAAGGTTTGATTTTGTTTCCAAAAACGGAGGATAGGATCTAGTTTCCTAAACGGGAGATTGGATTTGGTTTCCTAAAGGGAAGATTTGATTTAACAAGGATTTGGAAAGTTAAGATTTAGAAACCCTAGATTTGGAAAGACTATAATTTTGATATAGAAAAGAGGTTTTTGGAAATATAATTTTGACATAGAAAACAGGAAATTTTGGAAACCTAGGTTTTAAGGCAAGTTTGAAAACCATGTTTTTAGAAAGAAAATTAGGGTTTCCTAATTGTTAGCTCTAGGGCTTGACTTGGGCTCTAACGAAAGAGTTTTTGGAAAGTGAGTTTTTGGAAACGAAGATTTTGGAGGGAGATTCTAAAGAGGAATTTTTAGAAAGGGATATTTTTGAAAGGAAATCCTAGGGAGGAGTTTTTAGAAAGTGAACTTGAGGAGAGAGCTTTTGGAAAGGAATTTTTGGAAGGAATTTTTAGGAAGGAAATTTAAGGAGTGTTTTTAGGAAAGAGAAGTTTTGAAAAGAGAAGTCTTATAAAATAAATTTTTGGAGGAAGTACTTAGAAAACAATTTTGGAAAGAAGAGTTTTTAGAAAGTATGTTGAAAAAGGGGGTTTTAGAAAGAGAGACGTTCGAAAAGAGAGTTATTTGGAGAGTATAAAAACGTCTCACTTTCCTAAACAGATTTTAACGATAAGAAGGCTAGAACCACTTTAAGAAAGTGGTTTTGAAAACAAGGAGTTGAAAATATGGACCATATCGGTCACTTTAAATGTAACACTTTCCTAAAGTAATCCTAGCCATGGAAAGGCTAGAATCACCCTAGGATTGTGATTTTGAAAACAAGTTTTGAAAAAGAAAATTTTGATGCAATTTTTGAAAACAAGTTTAATACAACTTTTGAAAACAAATTTGAAAACGAACTTTGGAAGAATGCAAGATCATGATATGCACAATGCAAATTGGAGTCGTGAACATACAAGGTTAAGGCTTCACCACATAATCAAGGGGGTCGAACCCACGTGGTCTCCGGTTAGACTAAAAGAAAGCCCTCGACACGGTGACCCTCTAATAGCCTAATCTTACACATAGACCAGGAATCCCCTTATTTCAAGCATGCAAAGAAAAGGGAGAAGAAGATGGGGGATTAAAATAGAAAAAAACCCAAGTGGGTTAGGAGAGAGAAGAGAGAGGGGGGAAGTGCAGAAACTTAAAGAGAAAGCCTACCGTATGTCTTGTTTATTTCACTTTGCTTTGCTTTGCGCGCCTTGCTTTCCTTGCTTTTTCTTCAGTCTTTGCTTCAGTCTTCGAGAGCTTTGTTGTTGCAGCAATCCAAGTCTCCAATGGAGGGTTGGAAGCTAGTGTATAGGTATAGGAGTGTATATGAGTATATAGGAGGCTAGAGTTTGTGTATGGTGGTTAGGGTTTGGAAGAACCTAGGGGAGCTAGGGTTTAGGGAGGTTAAGAGCTCTGTATATCCAAAATTAGGGTTTTCAGACTGAGTTTGCGGACCTCCTTCGCGTTAGAGGAGGCTCTGTATTTATAGAGATGGGACAGATTTGGCGCCTGTTGTAGTGGCACCAGGCTAAAAATGCTTCTAGCGCCACTAGGAGTGGCGTTAGGCCAAATATTGGCTTGGCGCCAGCCAGTTAGGAAAGTTTTAAGGTCGGCAAGCCATGTATCTTGATAAGATTTGGGCGCCTGTACTAGTGACTACCATGTAATTTTTAACCTAGCTTCACTAGGAGTGACTTTGGAAAGGCTGGGAATGATTTAATAGACCTGGATTGGCCCGGAAGGCCGGAAAAGGACAGGAACACTTAAAGCAGTGTCCCAGAGGTATTTGACTTAAAAATTGAGGATACGATGTGTCGGAAGGGTTGACTGGGCCATTAGGGGCAAAACAGTCAATTGGGCCGGAAAGCTGCCAGGACAGCCTCGGAATGTCCTGGAAGAAGATTTGAGATTTGGAAACATTATTTAGAATGTTCTCAAAGGTTGCCAATTTGATACCTAGAGCCGGTGCGGTCGGAAAAGGCGACCGACCCACCAGGGGCAAAATGGTCATTTTGCGTTGGGTTTACCGGAACTAACTCGGAATGATCCAAAAATATAAAGAAAGATCGGGAATACTACAAGAAGGATTCTTGAGAGGTTACCGGTTTGATACCCAAGGCCGGTGTGGTTCCCGGGGCATTCGGATGCCTAGGGGCAAAATGGTCATCTTGATCAAAAAGTCTCGAAATTGACCTGAAACTGGCTGGAGGGCACCTAATCATGCCGGATCATATCTGGGATGATCTTAGACAGGTGGACTTACCGTTCTGAGGGCTTAGGTGTGCTCTTGAGAAACGTGCCGAAAAATGGCCCTAAGGGCAGTTTGGTCATTTTTCACCGAAGTGGGCTAGCAGACACTGGTGTTGACCTGGGTTTTGAGTGTTTCCGCCACCCTGACGGCAGTCCCGTGATACAGGGGTTTGTTGGCAATTCCCTATATCGACATGTTTACAAGTATTTCTGCTACTCTGACGGTTGTAATGTTTGCGAGTATTTCCGCTACCCTGACGGTTCGCAATCATTCCTGAGACTGCCTAATCTCATGAAGTTGCTAAAGGGACTTGGCGCCTGAGAATCAACTTTCTCGAAAGGCGTATTGAAACGGACATTTCTACATTGGCGGGCTAACAGGCGCCAAAGGTGGACCATTCTACCATTTAGGGGACTTGGGGTCTCGTCCCGGTCGACAGGTTTGAAGGGACTTACCGTTCCGAAGAAACTTTCTTTGAAAAATGTGCCGGATTGGATAGATTTACCGTCTCGAGGAATCAACTATTTCGAGAGAGGGAATGTAATTGGAATTGGACTTGAAAATGGGACTTACCGTCTTCGGGAAGACGTGCCTATTGGAATTTGGAAAGGAGACTTACCGTCTTTGGAAAGACATGTCTGATTTGAAATTAGAAAGGGGCCTTACCATCTTTGGAAAGACGTGCCTATTTTGGAATTAGACTGAACAATGTCTCCTAAGGATATTTTGGTCATTTTGCCTCTATTTGGGCCTGGGGGGGCCCGCAAAGCGATAAATAGATAGGATTAAACTTGAAAAGTTAATTTGACTCAAAATATGTCCACATTGACTTGAATAAAAGTCTGGACAGACTGAAGACCGCCGAGCGGTAAAAAATGAGGTGCTTACAAAACCGGCACTCTCTTAGAACACTCTGGATAGTGTTTGCAACCTTTAAGTCTGCTCATGAGTCATTCTAAGTCCACTCCGGTGATTTTTTGGTCTAGTTGACTGTTTTGCCCCTAATAGCTCGGTCGACAGTCTGATCTTGTTTTTCAAGTCCGTTACCCCTAGGATACTATTTCAAGGGTTTTTACCCATTTTCAGCCTTCCAGACCATTCCTGGGCTTCCAGAATAATTTCGGACCATCTGGAGACACTTATAGTGAAATCTAGTAAAAAATTACATGGTAGTCACTAATATAGTCACCCAAATCTTTTACCTTGCATATCAAGACTTGAAAGGTACGTTGCTTGCCAACATTAAGACTTTCCTAAGTGGTTGGCACACTAGCTGTGGCGCCAAGCCAAAAATTAGCCTAGAGTGGCGCTAGAAGGAATTTTAGTCTGGTGCCATTGCAACAGGTGCTAGGTCAATCTTTTGTCTATAAATACAGAGCCTCCCCCCTATATGAAAGGGGTCAGCAATCTAACTCTAGAAACTTCGTCTCTCAATATACAAACCTTAAACTCTCCCCAAACCCTAGTTTTCTTAGGCTTCTTCACACCCCCGCCCCCATATACTCTAACCCTAGCTTACATACAACATTCATATACGAGCCTCCCAACCGACCATTGAAGATTTAAGGTGTTGCAATCTCAAAGGTCTCAAAGATCAAAGCGAAGTAAAGTAAATAAAGTAAGCACATCATAGAAGACACAAGGTTAGTTTTCTATTTATGTTTATGCAATTCCCCCCTCTCTCTTCTCTCTCCTAACCCACTTGAATTTTTTTCTATTTTAATCCCCTATCTTCTTCCCCCCCCCCCCCTCCCCTTTTTCTTGCATGCTTGAAACAAGGGAATCCCCGATCCATCTGTAGAAAGAATGGTTGAAAGTTACCGTGTTGGGGGCTTTACTCTAATTCAACCTTAGACCATGTGGATTTGGCCCCCTTGATTATGTGGTAAAGCCTAAACCTTGTATGTTCACGACCCTATTGCATTTTGCATATCATACTCATACAACTCCTCAAAGTCATTTTTAAAACTTGTTTTCAAAGTTTGCATCAAAAATCTCTTTCAAAACTTGCATTAAAAATCCCTTCTTTTAAATTTGTATTCAAAATCACAATTTTAAGATGATTCTAACAACTCCATGGTTATAGTTGTTTAAGGAAAGTGATATTTGCATTCTCTACCCTGATATGTCCCTTCTAGTTAGAAGGGGGGAATGGTATATTGGTTGTGGGCAAGATGTTGTGTCAGTTTCTTCATCTACGACCTTTTGATGGTTCCACCACTCGGATCATCAACCGATAATGACACCACCTCGGGGAGTCGATCTAGATTTCAAGATTTGGGATTCGAGCATTTTTAAGAAGCATTAGTAAACCCTTAATCTCATGCTTATGTAGAAACCATGCATAGCCGAACCTCTGCCAGATTTAAGATGTAAGCATCCTATTTTTGCCCGCTCTGTAGTCTCCAGTCCGTCCAAACTTGTATTCAAGTCAATATGGACATATTCTGAGTCAATTGAATTTTTCCATCCTAATCTAGTCAATCAATAGCTTCGCGGGCCCTTTGGGCCCAAATAGAGACAAAATGACCCAAATGCCCTCAGAGGCATTGTTTGGTCCAATTCCAATAGGCACGTCTTTCCGAAAACAGTAAGCCCCTTTTTCAATTCCAATTCCAATTCCAATTCCAATTAAATCTAACACACCTTTCGAGAAAGTTGATTCCTCAAGGTGGTAAGATCATCCAATTCGGCACATTTTTGAAGAAACTCTTCGGAACGGTAAATCCCTTTAAACCCGTTGACCGGGACAAGACCCCAAGTCTCCGAGATGGTAGAACAGTCCACCCTTGGTGCCTGCTAACCCTTTAATGCAGAAATGTCTATTTTGGTACGCCTTCTGAGAAAGTTGATTCCTCAGACGCTAAGTCCATTTAGTAGCTTCCCGAGATCAGGCAATCTCGGGAATGATCACAAATCGTTAGAATAGCGGAAGTACTCGTAAACATCGCAATCGTCAGAGTGGCGGAAACACTTGTAAACAGGTCGATATAGGGAATTGCCAACCCTTCTATCATGGGACCGCCATCAGAGTGGCAGAAACACTCAAAACCCAGGTCAACACCAGTGCTTGCTAGCCCACTCAGGTGAAAAATGACCAAATTGCCCCTAGGGCCATTTTCGGCGCTTTTCTCGAGAAAGTACCTTAGTCCTTAGAACGGTAAGTCCACATTTCCAAGATTGTTTTAAAGGAAATACGGCATGATTAGGTGCCTTCTAGTTAATTTCGGGCCAATTCCGAGACTTTTCAGTCAAGATGACCATTTTGCCCCTAGGCATCCGAACGCCCCAGGAACCACACCGGCTTTGGGTATCAAATCGGTAACCTCTTGAGAATGCTTTTTATAGTATTCCCGACCTTTCATTATCTTTCTGGATCATTCCGAGTCAATTCCGGCAAACCTGATACAAAATGACCGTTTTGCCCCTGGCTGGCCGGTTTCCTTTTCTAACCATACCGGCTCTGGGTATCAAATCGGTAACCTTTGGGAACATTCTAAATAATGTTTCCAAATCTCAAGTCTTCTTTTGGGACATTCTGAGTATGTCCCGACAGCTTTCTTGCCCGGTTGACCGTTTTGCCCCTAATGGCCTGGTCAACCGTTTCAACACATCTTGTCATCATTTTTCAAGTCTACTATCTCTGGGACACTATTCTAAGTGTTCATGTCCCTTTCCGGCCTTTCGGGTCATTCCCGGCCCTTTCAAATCATTCCCGGACCTTCCGGACTCACTCCTAGTGAAGTCAGGCTAAAAATTACATGGTAGCCACTAGTACAGGCGCCCAAATTTTCTAAAGATACGTTGCTTGCCGACTTAAAAGCTTTCCTAATTGGCTTAGCGCCAAGCCAAAAATTGTCCTGGTGCCACTCCTAGTAGCGCCAATGTGTTTTTTTGGCTTGACGCCACTACAACAGGCGCCAGCTTGTTCTTCTCTCTATAAATACAGAGCCTCTTTCAGCGTGAAAGAGGTCCGAAAACTCAATCTAAAAACCCTACTCTTCGATATACAGAGTTCGTAGCCTCCCAAAACCCTAGTTTTTTATAGGTTTTTCAAACCCTAGCCCCCATACACAAACTCTAGCTCTCACATACTCCCATACACTCATATCCACTCATACACTAGCCTACAAAGACTCCATTGAAGACTTGAAGTGCTGCAACCCAAAGCTCTCGAAGATGAAGACAAGTTTCTGAAGATCAAGACGAAGACTGAAGCAAAGACCAAAGCAAAGCAAGAAAAGCAAAGCGAGCGAAACAAAGCAAATAAAGAAGACACAAGGTAGGCTCCTTATTTAACTTTACGCATCTTCCCCCTCTCTCTTCTCCCTCCAAACCCACTTGGGTTTTCTTCTATTTTAATCCCCTATCTTCTTTCCCCCCCCCCCTCTCCTTGCATGCTTGAAACAAAGGACTTCTTGGTCCATGTGTAGGATTAGGCTATTAGAGGTCACCGTGTCGGGGGCTTTCTTTTAGTCTAATCGGAGACCACGTGGGTTCAACCCCCTTAATTATGTTGTGAAGCCTTAACCTTGTATGTTCATGACCCCAACTTGCATTGTGCATATCATGATCATGCATTCCTCCAAAATCCATTTTCAAACTTGTTTTCAAAACTTGCATCAAAACCGTTTTTCAAAACTTGCATTAAATCTTCTTCTTCAAAACTTATTTTCAAATTCACAATCCTAAGGTGATTCTGGCTTTTCCATGGCTAGGGTTGTTTTAGGAAAGTCTTATATTTAAAGTGACCAATATGGTCCATATTTTCAAATCCTTATTGTTTTCAAAACCACTATCTTAAAGTGGTTCTAGCCTTCTTATGGCTAGAATCGCTTTAGGAAAGTGAGATGTTTTTATAGACTTTCTAAAACTCTCTTTTTGAATCTCTCTTTTTAAAAAACCTCTTTTCCAACATACTTTCTAAAAACTCTTTCCAACAATCTCCTTCCTAAAATCTCTTTCCTAAAAACTCTTTTCAAAATCCCTTTCTAAAAACCCTTTTTCTGGATCTCTTTCCAAAAATCTTCTTCCAAAAACTCACTTTCCAAAATCTCTTTTCTTGGAGCCCAAGTCAAGCCCTAGAGCTAAAAACTTGGAAACCCTAATTTTCCTTCCTAAAAACATGATTTTCAATTCCCTATTTTGGCCTCAAAACCTAGAGTTTCCAAAATCTCCCTTTTACATCTACTTCATAAGTTTCCAAAACCTAATTTCTACATCAAAACTATAGTCTTCCCAAATTTAGGATTTTCAAAACTTCACATTTCCAAATTTATGCCAAATCAAATCCTCCGTTTTAGGAAACCAAATCCAATCACCTGTTTAGGAAACTAGATCCCGTCCTTCGTTTTTGGAAACAAAATCAAATTATCTTTTTTAGAAACAAAATCCAACCTTTTGTTTTAGGAAAATATAAATCTCAATCCTTCCTAGTCTGAATCTTTCCTAATCCACTCCTTCCCAATCTCATACTTTCCTAGATCTTAAGCTTCCAAAACTTAAACTTTCAAATCTTTCTTTAAACTTTAAGCTTCCAAATCTTCTTAAATTCCAACCTTTCCTAATTTCATACCTTTCTAAACCTTAACCTTTCAAATCTAAATTTTCAAATCTTTCTTAAACTCAAACCTTTTCCTAATTTCAAGAATTTCTAAAACTCAAATTTCAAATCTTTCCAAATTCTAAATTTTCTAAATTCCAAACTTTCTAAATTTCAAATCTTTCCAAATTCAAAGCTTTCTGAAATTCTAAACTTTTCAACTTTCAAATCTTTCTTAAATCAAAACTTTCCTGTTTTAAAACTTTCCTAAAATGACACTTTCCAATTTTTAAACATCCCTAATTCAAATCTTTCCTAAATCTAATTCTTCCCTAATCTTTTAAGTCCAGCATTCGAGTCAAATCTTTCTCAAACCTCAAGTCTTTCCTAAGTCCCATCTTTCCTAAGTGTAGATTTCCTAAAACCAAGCTTTCCAAAACTAACCTTTTCAAATCTTCCAAGTCAATTTCAAATTAGAGTTTAATTTCCAATCTTCCAATCCAAATTCCAACTCAAACTCTTTTTCAGGTCAAGCATGCTATTTTCAATCGAACTCTTATCCGAACTACGACTGATCTGATTCCTCAAAAAAGATATATAGGCAACCCTCATGGGTGCGGTCATAACTCTTTTCAAATCTCCAACTCCACAACCTTTTTCAAAATTTCAAATATCTATTTTCAAATCTATCTTTTCAAATCTATTTTCGAAAATCAAATTAAGTCTCTTCAAATTTATTTTCAAATCTATTTCCAAATCAAAACTTTCTATTGCATTTACATATCATGCATTATGTCTTTTCAAAAATTATTTTCTAAAGTGGATAGTTTTGGACAATTGTTAATCGAAGACTCTCATAGGTGAATCTAGGGTGAATAGACATGTTGGTACCGCAAGGGCGGGGTAGGTGATGGCTTAGTGCGTCTTCCCTACACCTAACCAACTTCCGAACCTAGGATCACAATTTTCGTAAGACCAAAATGGAGTTATTTTCAAAAAAGGGCTTAAATATTTTTCAAATGTTGCCAAACAACTTGTTTTCTTAAAAACCCTCTCTTGAGGAAGTATTTTCCAAATCGTTTTAAAAAACCCTAAGTGTAGTCTTCGGATTGTGTTTAGTTTTTAGGTGACCTAACTCACCTTAATCAAGTTAGGTGGTGACTCCAAATGTTTTTCAAAAGCCCTTTATTCAAATTAGTTTTCAATTCAAACCATGTCGCACTCATTCTTCTAGGAAAAGGAGTTCTAACGAGAGAGTACAATATTCTCCCCGCTTATGTGTGTATTCCTTGAGTGCAAAAAATCTGGGCATGACATAAGACACACACACCGTTTTCAAAACCATGGAGGAAAGGGCGACCGCTTTACTTTCCTTTAAACTTATCTATTCTTGTTGTTATAATGCCTATCTAACTGCTCATGCATCCATGTTTACTTTACAATTGCATTCTCTCTCTCTCTCTCTCTCTCTCTCTCTCTCTCTCTCTCTCTCTCTCTCTCTCTACTCTATGCATCCATGTTCATGCATTTGACATTCTATGTCAAGACAAGAGTTTCAAAGTAACTCAAGTCACTCCATCTCCATGCATATGATTAACCCAAAGAGAGGAACACCAAATTTGCTCTCTATTGCATTAAACCTACCAAAATCCTAAGGGTTCTCATGTAACCCTAGGGACTTATAGCATGCGTTTCAAGTCATTCCATAAGAAGGGCCCCAATCCCTCTATGCTCATGGAGATAGGGTTGCCAAGAAGACAAAAGGCAATCAAACAAGATCTCTTAACGACCTCATCAATATCAAAGAAGGCAAATCTGAAGACTCAAGAGTAGTTTAGGATCCCAAATGTAAAAGTTGATAGGTGGAAGTCCAAGGAAATTGTTCTCGCTTCCCCTATTAAAACGTATTTCAATTCCATTGTATTTAAATTCCAAAGATTAAGGTACTTCTGTTATTTCTCATGAATGAATGAATGAATATATGTTCCCACCCAAACGGTAATGTATCTTTATACAAGGACAAACCTCCTATCTCTAAAATGAGGCAAATACATCATATTTAGTCTCCCTCTCAAATAGGGACACCTTAGGGCATGCATTGCATAGTGCTATCTAAAAACCAAAAACTAACTTGCGGTTTGTGTCCTTATTTTTTTTTCTTTCCTTTTCATGTACGAGAGATCACACTATAATGAGTCAACATTGCTTTCAAGAAAGGTCAACATCCACCTAGAGACCCCATTATCACCCGATAAAGAGCATCACTTATGGCCGCCAACCCTGAAGAATCATACCAAGTCTCTCGAAAGGAGGTCAACGAAATGAGGTCCTAGATTGATGAAATGTTCAAGCTCATTCAAACCATGGCCATGAAAGATGCTACTGCAATCCCATCGTCACCCATGACTTCTTCCAAAGACCCTGAACTTGCTAACCCAAGGATCGTGCTTCAATCTAACAATACTAGAAAGAACAAGGAAAATGCCAAGGGGGGGCAACATGAAAGAGGAGGAAACCATACTGCTCTCATCTACCATAAAGAAGACTCCTCTAGACCCTCTCAGTTTGAAAATTCAAGGGCTAGAAGATTCACTACGAAGTCTCCATGTCTGTGACACTTATGAATTTACTTCCTATGACGAGCTCTATTTCTTTCCTGACCATCCAAGACCTGCTAAGTTCAAAATACCTGACTTCTAAAAGTATGACCGCATTGGTAACCCTATTGCTCATCTTCACCTGTATACTGGGGCACTGAGTGGTCATGGGAACGACCCGAAGCTCCTCATGCAATTGTTCAAACACAGTCTCATTAGGTTTGCTCTACAATGGTTCGCCCGTCTAGATCTAAGGAAGATCACGACTTAGATTGAGCTGGTCAATGCGTTCAAAGCCCAATACCGTCACAACATCGACCTCACTTCTGATCGGTGGTCCTTGATGACAAATGAGTAAAGGTACAAAAGAAAGTTTCAAGAGCTATGCCCTGAGATAGAGAAAAGTTACTACGCAAGTCAATCCCCCATTGGAAGAGAATGAATACATGCAACTGTTCGTACACACTTTTCAGTGTATATACTATGAGAAGCTCTATACAAGTGTGGGGAGAAACTTTTTTGAGCTTATCATGAAAGGGGGGATGGTAGAGAATGGCCTAAATACTAGAAGGATTGTTGACCCCTTTGCTAAAACTGAAGAACTTTCTGCAAGCTTAGTAAAGAAGGTGCCCACAGCATAGGAAATGGCCCGAAATGAGAGAGAAGTGTCTGCCATCTTGTCTGCTCAACAACCGCAAGGTTACCCCCAATACCAATCTCAGACCCCCGTGGATATTCAAACATATGCCCCCAGGCTAATGACACTCCAACAACATCTCAAACCCAACAAGAAGGCCCGCCGACCTCGTACCTTTTCCCCCCTAACGTGCACCAAAACATAAGCCTATCATGACCTCTTACAAGACGACCTTCTGACCCCCATACTCGGTCTACCATTGCCGAATCCTTTACTCCCTACTTTCAACCTGACTCTTATTTATGAGTACCATTCTGGAAGACAAGGGTATGATACTGAGCACTGTCTCATCCTGAAGCACAAAATACAAGATTTGATCAACGTTGGGGTCATCCACACCTAGGAAATGAACCGCGCGATGAAGCATAGAAGAAATTGGTGTGATTCTGGAACCTCTCTAAAGGGTTTTCTTCCAAAGTGCAATGCAAAGTGATGTTTTCTGAATTTGTCCATCTTATCTTTTATTATTTTGCTTGTCATTTTTGCTTTAAATCAAGTGTTTTCATGCCATATAAATAGATTTGAATGAATGAGTAGTGATTTTTGGTACATCCCATTTATTTCACACTCTTATGGTTGGTAACTGCATTTAGGGACCTTTGCCCAATCCGTGATGCCCTCGACTCGAAGGAAAGGATAGCACAAGCACCATCTTCAGTAGAAACAATCTTTGACTCTAAAAGAGAGGAGAGAGAAATAGAAAGTACAGAGAGATAGGAAATGCAGAAGGGTGAGAGATAGGGTCAATTACATAAACTCATTAAAGTCTAAAGAGTGACCTATGGAGGACATCCTAGTAAAGCAGCAAGTAACAACCCTCTCAAAAGGAAGATTAGCTCATATTGTTGAGCCTGGGATGATTAAATCTTTGAAAAAAAAAAAAAAAAAAGAGGACTATTGATCGTGTTTGTCCTAGACAATCGCAATCACTGGGACAAATATTCAATTATGAATAGATTGATGTGTATGCTTGTTTGAGGTTAAATCTTGTGTGTATAATCAATTGCATAAATATGAGTCAATGGTTTTGATGATCTTTAACATATTGGTGTTTCATATTCATTTTAATGCACACTTCTCGAGACTTTTTAGAATATGGAATCTGCCTTTATGATCTATTTTTAAATGGTTAAATATTTGCGGATTGTTTCACACCTAGATTGACCTTTTATCGATTCCCTTTCTCATCACTTATGGAAAGGGCTACCAGTGAGTCTGAGTACAGCTACTATTGTTATGTGACAAAAGGAGAAGGCTACCTGCTCGTGTGTGTGAAAGCCGCCATACTTTTACATTTCTATATTTCCATTATTGGAGAGATAGGGTTGGATTTTCACAAAAAAAAAAAAGACGAAGGAGAAGAAGAAGAAAAAAAAAAGAAGAAGAAAAGAAAAAGAGTATGGAATGAAATCGGTTTGACTTATAGGTGTGTTAATCCACGAGCTATTGTACCATCCTAGATCACGTCTAGGGTCTATAATCTTATTAGTCTTAGTGAAGTTTACACTTGTACCACTACATTGTCAATACTATGGTCTTGATCATCTCATGACCATTGTGCACGATTTGTATGGTTTCATGCATATTTGATGTTAATCTTTTCGAGCTAAGCTGGATCTTGATATTCATAAATCTATATTTTCCCTTCATTGATTGATCATGTTTTTAAAGGGCCTTATAATTTGAAAGGCTCAATGACTAGGTTTGCCTGCACTTCTTAGTAACTTTTAAGAAAAGAAGCTACCAGTTACTTTGCCAAAGGGCAATACTGGTCGTCACTCAAGAGAGCCCACCGATCTAAAGAAGACTCCTAAAAGAAACCGAGAGATCCACTAAAGAGAGTTTTTTCGTCTAACAAGAAAGAAGAGGAAAAGCGAGTTAATGGGTTAAGCATTTGATAATGGTGCAAGTGTATCACATCCAAACAAGAAAGGACAGACTCAGAAAGGGGAATCCCAAAAGAGAAACAGAAATTCAAAGGACTGCTTGACACTAGGATACAACACTCATAACTAAACATGAGCCCTGAGGCAAACCCAAAGGGCATGCATCCATTCATGTCCATATGTAAAATGTTCACAACTAAACATGGACCCCATATGTAAAAAAATGTGCATTCATGCATTTAATTCTATTCTGGTATGTGCATTATTCGAAAAGCATGACACGTCTTCAATTCCATTCATGTTTGTACATTCATAAAATAAAATAAATAAATGCATTTACCCCCTGTGCATTTTTCACACAAAAACTAACTTCATGTCTTTTTCTCTCTCTTAAACAAGAAACGAGAAAAGGGGCAAAGCACAAAAAAAAGCTAAAACTACCCTGTGACCAAGTAAGCTTTGACATCTCCAACACCGACACACACCTTAGAAAGCTCAGACTTCCATAGTGGACAAGAAACAGAATGGGGCAATGGCCCACCCTCGACCTCCCCCAATTAACCTTGGACTTTCCCAGAGGAGCAGCGTTTCGCTAGACGGAGTGTCGATTCAAGAAGTATTAGACATCAACCTTGGACTTCTTTAGAGGAGCAGTGTTTCGCCAAACAAAGTGCCGGTTTAAGAAGTATCAGACATCAATCTCGAACTTCCCCAGAGGAGCAGCGTTTTGCCAGATAAAGTGCCAGTTTAAGAAAACATCCACCTTGGACTTCTCCAGAGGAGCATCATTCTGCCAGATGGAGCGCCAGTTCGAGAAGCACCAATTTTCCCAGAGGAGTATCATTTTACCAGATGAAATACTAAGCATCAATAATCTCCTTGAGGTAACTGTTTTTTGGATTTCAATTATTTCCATCCCTCCAATCGCCTCGCAGTCAACATAGGGCTCTTACTTTATCATTTTCTGTCTTCGACAATCAAAAACAGAAAAAGATGGGCAGTTGTAAGCACCCCATTTTTGCCCTCTCGGCAATCTCCAGCCTAACTGGGCTCACTTTCACACATCACATGTATATTCAGACTTTAACTCGCCATTTAAAATGACTGTTCTGCCCCTGGTGGGCCGATCGCTTTTTCAAACCACACCGGCTCTGAGTATGAAACCGGCACTCCCTTGGAACACTTTGGATAGTGTTTCCAACCTTCAAATCTTTTCATGAGTCATTTTAAGTTTATTCCCGTGATTTTCCAGTCTAGTTGACCATTTTGCCCCTGATAGGTCGGTCGACAATTTCGACCTTGTTTTTCAAGTCTGTTATCCCTGAGAATTTTTTTCAAGGGTTTATACCCATTTTTGGCGTTCCGGACCACTCCCAGCCTTCCGAAGCATTATCGAACCTTCCGGAGTCAGTCTGATTGAAGCCAAGCCAAAAATTGCACAATAGTCACTAATACAGGTGCCCAAATCTTTTGCCTTGTGTATCAAGACTTGAAAGGTATGTTGCTTGCTAACCTTAAGACTTTCCCAACTGGCGCCAAGCCAAAAATTGGCATGGCGCCACTAGGAGTGGTGCCAGAAGGAATTTTAGCCTGGCACCACTACAACAGGCGCTAGGTCAATCGTTTGTCTATAAATACAAAGCCACCCCCATACATGAAAGGGGTCATCAATCTAACTTTAGAAACTCCATCTCTTAATATACAGACCTTGAACTCTCCCCAAACCCTAGTTTTCTTAGGCTTATTCAAACCCTAGCCCCCATACACTCTAACCCTAGCATACATATACTCTATACACTCATATACGAGCCTTCAAGCGAACCATTGAAGATTTAAGGAGCTGCAATCTCAAAGCTCTCAAAGATCAAAGCAAAGTAAAGTAAATAAAGCAAGCAAATTGAAAAAGACACAAGGTTGGTTTTTTGTTTACGTTTATGCAATTCCATTTTCTCTCTTCTCTCTCCTAACCCACTTGAGTTTTCTTCTATTTTAATCCCCTATCTTCTTCTCCCCCCCCCCCCCCCCCCCCCAACACCTTGCATGCTTGAAACAAAGGAATCCCCGATACACATGTAGGAAGAATGGTTGAAAGTCACCATGTCAGGGGCTTTCTTCTAATTCAACCTTAGACCATGTGGATTCGGCCCCCTTGATTATGTGGTGAAACCTAAACCTTGTATGTTCACGGCCCTATTGCATTTTGCATATCATACTCATGCATCTCCTCGAAGTCATTTTCTAAACTTGTTTTCAAGGCTTGCATCAAAATCTATTTCAAAACTTTCATTAAAAATCACTTCTTTCAAACTTATTTTCAAAATCATAATCTTAAGATGATTCTAACCACTCCATGGTTAGGGTGATTTTAGGAAAGTGTTACATAAGTTTTGGGTATAAACCCTAAAATTATTTTTGTTAAAATTACAATCCTAAGGTGATTATAGCCATTCTATGGTTAGGGTTGCTTTAGGAAAGTATTATATTTAATCGGATCAATATGGTCTATATTTTCAAATCCTTGTAGTTTTCAAAATCAAGATCCTAAAATGGTTCTAATATTCTTATGGTTAGAATCGTTTTAGGAAAGTGAGATATTTTTAGAGGTTTGTAAAAGTTCACATGCAAATCCCTTTCCAAATTGTTTTTCAAACTTACTTTTCAAAACTTCATTTTTTAAAATTCTCTTCAAAATCGCTTTTCAAATCCACTTTCTAAAACCTCTTTTCCAATATACTTTGTAAAAACTCTCTCCAATCTTTTTTTCGAAATTGCTTTCGAGAAACCTCTTTTCAAAATCCATTTTCTAAAAACTCTCTTCAAGAGCTTTCTTTCCAAAAACCCTCTTTTAAAGTTCTACTTAGCAAAATCTCTTTTTTCATGGAGTCTAAGTTGAGCCCTAGAACCCATGATTAGCAAACCCTAGTTTTCAACTTCCTTTTTCTACATCCAAACCTAGGTTTCCAAAACTATTTTCTACATCAAAGTCATAGGTTTCCAAAACTTCATTTTTCACATCAAATAATAAACTTCCAAATCCAAGCTTTCCAAATCTCATTCTTTCCAATTCCATGTCAAATCTAACCTTCCAACTTAGGAAACCAAATCCCATCTCCAATTTAGGAAACCAAATCAAATTCTCTCCTCTTGGAAATAAAATCAAATCATCTCTTTTTGGAAACAAAATCTAATCTTTTATTCTAGGAAATAGAATCCAAATCTTTCGTAAATCAAACCTTTCTGAATTTCAACTTTTCCTAATCTAAATCTTTCCTAATTCCAACCTTTCCTAATTCCAATTTTCCTTGATCGAAAACCTTTCTAAATCTCAACCTTCTAAATTCTAAATTGTCAAATCTTTCTCAAACTCGAATCTTTATTAACTTCATGTATTTCCAAGACTCAAACTTTTAAGTCTTTCTTAATTTTCAATCTTTCTAATTCTAAACTTTCTAAATCCAAACTTTTCTTAAATTCAAAACTTCCTAAATTCAAGTCTTTCCAAAATCATCTCTTTCTTAAAAAGAAAGCTTTCTTAATTCAAAACTTTCCTAAAGTAGAACTTTCTTAAAGTATAGCTTTCCTAATTCGAAACTTTCCTAAAATGAAACTTTCTTAAAATGGAACTTTCTTATTTTGAAACATTCCTAATTCAAAGTTTTCCAAAATCTAATCTTTCCTAAACCCTAACTTTCCAAATCATTCCAAGTCAAGTGTTTTCAAATCAAATCTCTTTCCAAATCTTCTTTAAATCCGACTTTCTTAAGTCGAACCTTTCCTAAATCCAACTTTCTAAAATCAAACTTTTCAAATCTAAATCAAATCCTTTCCTAAACCCTAGTTAGGAAGTTCTAACTCTTGTCTAAAGCTCATTTCCAAACCAAGTCTAATTCTAATCTTCTAAGTCTAAGTTCCAAACCAAATCCTTTTCAAACCTTCTATTATCAATCGGATTCTTGTCCGAACTACGACTGACCTGATTCCCAAAAAGGGGATACGTAGGCAACCGTTATGGGTGCGGTCATAACTTTTCTTGAGTTTCCAATTCCATAACCTTTTTCAAGTTTCCTTGATCTATTTCAAGTTTCTAATTCTAAAATCTAGTTTCAAATCTCCAATTCAAATCTCCAATTCTAATTTCTAAAACCTTCTTTTCAATTTCAAATCAAATCTATTGTTTTTTCAAATTTATTTCAAAATCAAATCAAGTGTTTCTTTCAAATCTATTTTCAAAATCAAAGTCTTTTCTTGCACTTGCATATTATGCTTCATGTCAAACATCTTTTCAAAATTCTTTTCTAAAGTGAATAGTTTTGGACATTTATTAATCAAAGATTTTGAATGAGTAAACCTAGGTGAATAGACATGTAGATACTTCAAGGGCAGGGTAGGGTGATGGCTTAGTGCGTCTTCCCTATAAATAACCAACCTCTGAACCTAGATCACTGTTTTCAAAGATCAAACGGAGTTATTTTCAAAAAGGGCTTAAAACTTTCCAAAGGTTATCAAACAAACTATTTTTTAAAAACTCTCTCTTGAGAAAGTTTTCAAAATCCTTTTCAAAAACTTTAAGTGTAATCTTCGGATTGTACTTAGTTTTAGGTGACCTAACTCACCTTAATCAAGTTAGGTGGCAACTCTAAACCTTTTGTCAAAAGCCCTTATTCAAAATCAATTTCAAATTCAAACCTAATCGCACTCGTTCTTCTAGGAGGATGAATTCTAACGAGAGAGTACTGTATTTTTCTCATTTATCTTTTTTGAGTACAAAAAATTGGGGCGCGACACCAACCTCACAATCTTATCACTACCCTTTTGACTTTCTTTCGTAAGAGGAATGGTTTTATCGATAATTTCTTACTCCTAAGGGTTGTGATGGCTTACACCTGCTCATAATTAGTTTTAACTAAATTGGTAGGTTTTGGGTTCGGTTGGGGTTGTACCAGAAATCTCCCTAATACCTGTTATGTCAAAGCTTGAGACATTATAACTATGTTCTTCTAAATATCATGCAAGATACTTGTATGTTGATCAAGATTTTGTTTAGTCCTATCCACCCTATTGGTAACCCCTCTCAAATTATTAGACAATTGGTTAACATTGTCATTCATAGTGTGTCTGTGCAGAGGTTAGTACTGTGTGGGTTGGGGTTGGTAAGGCATAGGTGGGTTGGCACTTGGAAAGCTTGAGTCGGTTGTTATGGTTGGGGTTGGTAAGGTTGAGGGTTCTGAAACCCTCTTTGGTAAGCTTGAGGTCTTTGGTAAGCTTGAGGGTTTTGGAGACCTTCGTTTCTCTAAC
The DNA here is from genome assembly GCA_033060915.1 of Euryodendron excelsum. Lineage (NCBI taxonomy): Eukaryota > Viridiplantae > Streptophyta > Magnoliopsida > Ericales > Pentaphylacaceae > Euryodendron > Euryodendron excelsum. The sequence continues at coordinate 35,881,661 of CM065388.1, forward strand.
TAAAATTAGGATGACTTTGCCAACCCGGGTTGTATGCATTAGAGTAGGGGTTTCCCCTACTCGTTTGGTCTGTATACCCCCTTCGGTATTGACAACCGCATTGGCTTGTCTATGTAATGCCTCTCGCACTCCTGGTATGACCGGGCATGTGGCAATGTCATGCACCAAACTATCACACACTAAACACGGTGAACTAGTATACTCAACCTTTGTGGCATTAACTCTAGACATCTCCATAGCCTCCACTTTACAAGAAAGTGAGGTAACTCTAGCATTCAGATCGTTAACTTCCCCAAGTTGATACTTAACCCCTTGATGTTGTGTGGTTGGTCTAGTTTCAGAATTTTGGGTTCTAGTGGTGGCCAAATCTCTAGCCAAGTTAGCTAGGTAGTCAAAGTAGTCATATGCTTCAATGGGATCCTTATTAGGATAGGTCCCTGCACTTATAAACTCTACAAACATCTTCAATTGAGGGGTCAATGAAAAGTAGAAAGTGTTGATGATATGCCAATTGGCAAACCCATGATATGGACATGACAATAACAAATCTTTAAACCTCTCCTAACATTGGAAGAAGGTTTCACCTAAAGTTGGGGCAAATTGAGAGATTTGACAACGAATTACCTCAGTCTTATGTTTAGGAAAAAAAACTTTTTCAAGAATTCCCCTTGTAATGTATGCCAAGAGTGTATAGACATAGGCCTCAATGAATTAAAGTATACCTTAGCCTTGTCTTTCAGAGTGAACAGGAATAGTTTTAAAAGTAAAACTTCCTGTGGGCAAGAGTTATCCTAAAATATTGAGTATGCATTCTCAAAATCTTTGATATAAATGTATGGACATTCATAATCCATTCCATGAAAAGTAGGCAACAATTGTAGCCTTCCCAGCCTCAAATTGATGGTGTTTTGATGCTCAAAAAATACTATACATTATGCGGGCGTTTGTTTTGCAGGATTCATGTAATCCCGCATTGTTCTATGTCGGGGAAGTGACATGTTGGCATGGTTACTCCCTTTATGATTAGGATTATCAAGATCTACCAGAAGCGATTGGACAAGGGGAGGATTCAAACCCTGAGGGTTAGCTCCATCATTAATGTTGGTCATGGGTATAGGACCCAGATCAACTGCTAATTGAAAATTTGGAACATGAGTCCTTGATAGAGAGAGTGTGGTAGGTGCGAGGAAGATCTTCAACTCTCACCAAATGCCTATGAACATCCCTAAAGAAGTGTTATAATATATAAATGTACACAACTTATCAAACACACAAGAAAGGGGGATGGAGTATATAAGGGTAGAAAATTGAAGAATAACCCAAGTGAGCTAAGAGAGAGAAGAGAGAAGTGGTGATTTGCACAAAATTAAAGAGAAGTCCCACCTTTATCTTTTTTTTTTTTCTTATAAATGCTTCAATGGAGATTTGCTTAATCGTAGACTTGAGGGACTTTTAATGACTTCAAAAAAAAAATTTATTTTTTATTTTTTTATTATTCCTTTTTTTAAGGGAACACGCTATAAAGAAAGAAAAATTACCTGCACATAAAAATAATGAAAAGAAGCACAAGTTAAGAACATTAGTATTGATAGCCTTAATAGGCGGTGTCAACCTAAATAGGCAGTGAATTAACCCGATATAAGGTTATTCAAAATAAATAAAGACTGTAAATAAAAAAGCAATAAATAAATATTGAAAATAAAGTTAAACGGTTAGATGAGTTAGGTGAAAAATAAAACAAAAAAGGATAGTACCCAACTTGAATGGCTTCATCCAGCAATAGGCGAGTATGCCAACCAAAGAGTTTAACCACATAAAAATAAATGGCTAAATAAAGAAAAAGAATTAAATAAAAATAAATGTACAAGTTAACAACGGAACGAAGTAAAAAGTAAACATAAACCATTGATCAATTGGTATATAACGTCCAATTCTTTCGTCAAGGTAGAGAAGCAATTAATTGTCCAAAATTCAGCAAAGGTATTATCAATTTATAGTCCGCAAAGGTGTTATTATTTTTTTTTGAATTTTTTTAAAATATTTTTTTATTTTTTTAGTTTTAATTTTTTAATTTTTTAATTTTTTTATTATTTTTTTATATTTCAAAATTTTTTATTTTTTTCTTTATTTTCACAAAATTTAATTAAAACCGTTCCCTGGTAATGATGCCAAAACTGATTACTTGTAAATAATATGATTGAAATCCACCAGTGTGCGGTTGTGATGCAATAATAACTCGGTAAGTCGAGATTGAATTCATAAGGAATAGTTAACAAAACATGCAAAGTTGGAGTTGAAAATTTACCCATGATAAAAGATTATATACTGACTAAATCATGCTAAATACCGTAGTATTACACTAACTTCAGTTGGAACCTAAGCCAACCTGTTTGAATTCCATCAAGAATAGTACTACTGAGATCTGGACAGTTGGTGCAAAAAAATAGAAACCAAAAGAAAAATGTTTTGCTTTAGAAGGTTTGATGATTATGGAACTAGACTTTAAATAACAAAAACGGCATTGGATCCAATTGATCAAACCACCCGATTCACCTGAAATATTAATAAAGGTTTTGTAACTCAAATCATTGGTTTCGTCTTGAGCCTTTGATTTGAAAGATTTAGCGATAAAAATATAATTTCAATAATAATTAAATTTAGAATAACAAAATTAACGCCATAAATTCATACCATCGATTTGTATATACCAGTTGCTTTGTCAAGACAGAAGATATTACAAACATAGTAAAAAATTTAAGTTTTTTCAAAGATCGAAAATTTAATTACCAAGAAATACCAATTACCTCTGTTGATATCCCAAGATCCTCGGATTATCTTTACAATTGGCTCCAAAAATAAAATTAGCCACTTATAATATTGAAGAGACTGGACTTGAAAAAAAATGACCTCATAAATAATTAGAAGCTTCTACAAATATCTCTCTTTTGCCTCCTCTCAAGCTCTCCCACTTGCCTCTCTTTGTGTTGCTATTTATAAACTCACAAGATGAAGTCAGCCATTCTCTATAATGATGCATTATTCTCTTTTTGAAAATTATTAATTTCTTCTTTTGTCTTCTTTCTATATCAATTTCTATCTTCCTATGTCAATTTCCATCTTTCCATGTGAATTTTCATGTGAGTTGCCTTCTTTCTATGTCAATTGCCATTTTTTATGTTAATTTTTATCTTTTGATATGAATTTCTATGTGAGTTTGCTCCCTCTTTTATCCAAAAGCAAAACATAACTTGCTTATTTTGGTGGAGTTGTTGAAAAATGGATGTTTGCCCATGTGGGTGGACTCCAATTAATGAAGACCATTTTCTTTCCAGGTAAGTTTGCTCCCTCTTTTATCTAAAATCCTACAAAATGCTTAACAAAATTTATTAGGATTAAAAGTAAATTAATTAAAACTATTTATAGTTATTTTAATGCTAACAAACATAAATTAGGAACTTGTAATTACATTTTTATAATGAAATCAATTAGAAGGTTGAAAGTAAGGTAGAAAATGCTTGACCTGAGCTCCATTAACGGAGTAGGGTTTGGGGGAGATTTCTCTCCAAGCTGCAGCAAGGTGTGAAACTCATCTAGAAGTGTTTTAGAATGAAAAATATAGCTAGAAACCAACTTTAAGGTCCCATGTAGTTTGGAAAAAAAATTTATGGACGGATTACCCTATTTGAGTTTATCGCCAATAATGTGTTGGGTGGTTGAATTTAGCACTTTTCTAGAAGTCTGAGGATAAGTTCAGAGCAATGAGGGGTGTGGTCAAGGTTGACTGAAAAACCCCAAAAATTAGAGTTGCAGGTCATAGGAAAACTCCGAGAGCTAGTAGTCCACTTCGTGAGACCAGTTCTAGATGAAAGGTTTATGAGTCTAATTTCCAACACCACCGGTCTTGCTTGATTTGGAGTCAAAATGTGTGAGTTGTGAGCGTGGGAATATGACTGGATTGCACCAACAATGAGCAAGTCTGGTTTGGGAAAGAAAAGGTGGGGGCTACTAATCCCACGCACGGGGATGGCATGCCAGCCACCCTGCTAACCCAAATTTTTTTTAAAATTGATATTTTATCATAAAAAATATTTTAAAACTAATTTGGTAATTTTATTGAAACCCAAAAGTATTTTTGCCAAATTTCCTAATGTTTTTATAATGAACAATCATTAAAATAATTATAGATGAACTAAAAATGTTTAAAAATTATTTTTAGATACTACTGAAATACTTTAGGGAGATGAGATATTCTTGTCATCTTAGTTGCAAGATTGTAAAACCCTGCGAATTCTTCAACTTTGTTTTCCCGCAATATCTGTATATGCCACAATTTAATTGTATTGAAGTCCTGTATGGAAGTCCTTGGCAAGTTGATTGAAGCAAGTGTAGATTCAAAGCAATGGAAAGGTATCAAACCTATTGAGGGGAGGAGGCCCAGACTTCGCACATCTATTCTTTGTAAACGACCTCATCCTCTTTGGGGAGGCCAATGAGAATCCAACTCACGTCATGAAGGCGATGCTAGAAAAATTGTGTCACTTAGCAGCAGGTCAACGAGTCAATTTTGCACAAGTCTAAGCTATTCGTCTCCAATAACATTAGTAGGGTCTAGTCTAGAGCTTTAAGTCTGATCTCTAATATGGCTTTGACAACAAATTTGGGTTGGTTCATATTTAAGGGTTGCTATTTTCACTACTAGAAAAATTATTATTTGCGACGGCAACAAACTGTTGCAAAAAGTGTCTCTACCATCGCAAATACTCATTTACGATGGGTAAGCGATGGTATAGTAAAGGTTGGAAATAGTGGGATGGCAAATAGTTTTAGCAACAGTTGAGCGACGGCATTGGCCACTTTTAGCGACAGTAATTTTCTGTTACAAAACAGGTCGTCAGATAAATTTTATTGAAACAGTGATTTACCGACGCTATAACATTTTTTGCGATGGTTATTACCCGTTGCTAATACATTTGCGGCCCCTATTAGCGACAGTTTACTCCATGGCTAAAAGTATTATTAGCGATGGTGCAAACCGTTGCAAAAAGAGGACGACGACATTGAAGTGTAGAGCTGACTGCCTCCCACCTTTAGCGACGGTTTGATGCCGTTGCTAATACTTTTTTTGAGAAAAAACCATTTCTCTTAATTAATTACAAATAATTTTTGTAATTTTTTGTTTCACCTGATAAAATACATATTTAACATAATCCAAATAAACAAAATTCTGACACTCATTCAAATTCAAATACTTACAAAATACTTAACAAAGTACATAAACTTTTAAACATTTATCCAAAACAAATAATGTCTCCCAATAACATCCAAACAGCTTAATAAATTATATATAGTCTGTCGCAAAATAACGTCCCTAATCTAATATCCATACAATAAAAAAGTTTTCAGTCTATCACAAAATAAGGTCATATAGGAGCACCATCGACCTATTCTTTTAGAATAACCTGAAAAAAAAAAACATAAAAATATTAGATTTTATAATAAATTACACAATAAAAATAATTAATAAATATGCATGTATTTGTATGGGGTTACATGTCAGCCAACAGATTCTCCAACAGTTTTAATATTTTGCCGAGATCTTTCTAACAAAGTGTTAGGTTTCTGGGCATTCTGAACAAAAATTTTGTAAAAATTTGGACCCAACGGTTCTCCACCAACTTCTGTCAAAGGATTCGTACAAATAAGAAGTTCTTCGACTAATTCGAGTTTCGGAAGACCCAAACAAAACGAAGAAACCTTTAATCTTTCCAACAATAATGAGTACAATGTCTTAAAAATATAAAAGAAAAATCTTATATATAACACAAGTAAAAAAATAAACACGTTCCTCTAAAAAAAACACACATTTTTGTCAAAGTAAGGAAAAAAAATGGCACAAGTCTTAGAATGGGAGCTGGCAACAATGCCATTTGTCTGCAACATGCCCCAACACAAAGTGAGCAGTAGAATTTATACATTGTTGATATATGGAGAGAAGCACCATCGGAAAAAGGATTATAAACACAATGAATTGTAAATAAGTTGCAACTTCACATATCAAGTGAAAGTAAGGAACCCAAGACAATTGGAAAAGGAGAAAGTCATACGCACAGGCACTGCTAATCATACAAATCAGGCCATGTTTACTTCTAACTCGCATCATAATGAACAAGAACTGGATGATTCCAGTGAAACAATAAAAAATATGCCAGTAAAATTATAACTCTTATTAGTGAGGAGTTCATTGCCTTACTGCAGGAAGCTCCAGCGAAAGTGTATTAGTTTGCCGGCACAAAAAACATTGGAACAAATGATGAAGAAGTTGGACACTTAATTCATTAAAAATATATTTAAATTCTTTTATTGACATGATTAAACTTTTAATTTGATAAAAGAAACCATTAGTTTGCTGTTATGTGCACACTCCAGGTGACTAGGATCACAAGCCTCAAACACACACAGGTACATATATATAATGTTGCATGTAAACATATATATTTTGGATTAATTATGATTCATAAATAAAAATGCTATTCTTCGTGATATTTCGTAAAGAAAAATCACTAATTTTGATATTAAAAATCATCATAATAAATATTTTATTTTAAAATGATAGACACTCGTTCAGCCAACTCATTCCATCCAGAGATTTTGCATGAATCACCTGATTGCAAAGCATTACTTTTCATCACGATATGAATCACGATTTGACGGTTTGGTTGTCAGCACTACTGTAACGTAAGGCCTAAAACTTGACCTCACAAAATAAGTGAGACAGATTCTTATCATTATTAGAGCATGCCAGTTCAAGTAAACAAATGGAAGTCAACACTTTGATTTGGCTGTATCTCCTCAAAGGTCCTTTATAAAAGAGCTATGTTGTCTAAACATAATCTTTAGGTAGTCGCTGAGACTTTAATTTATAGAAGTCATGTTACTCTCTAACACTCTACTTAGATCTTAGAGGCATTATATACAAAATAATTAAAACATGTTGTACCAAACAACAATTTTGTGTCTATTCGTGACTCCTGTTTCTAAAATACTTGCGTCAGAGAGTCAACTTAAACACAAGCACCCAAAAACCTACAAGGCCTAAGTTCAAATTTTCTTCAATTTATATAACAAAAGAATGTCCAAGACAAAACTTATAGCTGGTAAGAGAGACCAAATTTTTTTGCTGAAAACACAAAACAAGATAACATACCTGAACCACTGTCCGGAATCTTCTTCTTTGTCCTTGCCACCCTCAAGATGCGTCCTTCAAACTCCCTCAAGATGCGTCCTTCAAACTCAGTTCCACTAACTAGTAGAGCTTTCTCAGCAGATTCACTATCATCAAAACGAACAAAAGCAACACTGCAAACAAAAAAAAAAAAAAAAAAACAGTCAGTGAACATGCCATCTAGCAGTCTAAACCTGAAATATGAAACACAATTACAAGACAGTATCATCCATCTCTCAATTTTTTATACGTATTTGTAACAATGACAGCCATTATTAGGCTTTCATGAGCAAAGCCAACTCATTTTAGAAAAAACTAGGGAGGGAGGGAAGAGGAGAGAGAAGACGCACCCCCGGCGACCACAATGCCCGTCATCGAGAGACCCCTTGCGACGACCAGATCCATCATCTTGGGGAACTTGTACACTTCTAATTTTTCCGCATGGCTCGAAAAACCTTTTCAAGGATTACTTTATCTGTGATTTACACATGGTCATGAAACCATTAGTACACATATAGAATACAAATTCAAGACATACCAATTCTAGTGGAAAATGTTCAGAAAATAACATTTCTTTTTCTCTTTCAAGAGTTATATCAAAACTAGTCACAGCTACAATTCTAAGAGGCAGGATATCATGCTGCAATAACTTCATCTTTGTACTGCAATTAAAGGCCATGTAAATATAAAATCATAAAACTCAATCGTTTCAAGAAACTTCCATTGTAGATAGGAGACTTGATACCTGAAAAACCCAAGTTTTACAGGACAGCCCAACAAATATTTTCCGTTTAAGTCGAGAGCCTGCAATGAGTACTGCTTGGACAAATAACTACTAGACCAACAATCTCAGTTGTGAATAACTTCTTCCAAATTCACACCCCCAAACCCCACCCCCACCCCCACACCCACACCCACTTCCATCCCCGCCCCCCACCCCATATTAATGAAGCTTCATTTAGTAGAGGCATCATCCCATGTTTAAAGTCGACCCCCATGCAGAACCTTGTCTTTTTTTGTTGTTTTGTATCGCTCATATTATCTTGATTCCATCTAACTTGTTATCACATTTACTACTGATACAAATATTTCTGATTGGGAAGGAATGAACCAAATAAGATAAGTGAGCCAATGCATTGGCAAAATTGTCTGAAGTGCCTTAATGCCTAGCACTTGCTGCTATAAATAAGTGCCAACCGAAACATGGCCTTATAGATGGATGGTGATACCCTAAATTATTTCTCCTTCACCTTTGTAACCTGCTAACACTAAACTAGGTGAGTGACGAGTCACAGAAGCTGTGATGGAAAGAGCTAGAAGAAAGGTATAACAACAATATTGTTTTACACTGTACACTCCCCGACAGGTATCGACACATGTTAGATACTCATCCAAACATGTCATTATCTATTAATTCTTTTAGAACTGAGAATGTTTTAGACACTTGGGGGACATAAATGTCCTTCACCTAGCCACAATTGTAACACATTAAATAAAATAACTACAAGGTGGATTCATACCTATTAATCCGTCCTCCTATGAACTTTTAAAGTTTAAGAATTTTAAAATTCAAAACTTTCAATTCGTTTATGAATAGAGTTTTCTAAAATAGATATTGAGATTTTTTCTTGCACTTTTCTTTTCCAATACGTAGAATGTGGAAATGAGTTCTTACAATTTTAATATAGTAAAATATAAATGTTTTGGCATGGAAAAAATGAAAAATAGTTGTTGTGTTCATACATGAGATAAACAATTATTTGTAGCCATGTTGAGTCTTGTTTTTCCAAAATTATCATGTTGGTATGTCCGTATCATGTTGTATTTGTGTCTCGTATTCGTATCCATACTTTTTAGACCAAAGCTGTACAGCATTAGTGAACTTATATCATCCAATTACTTTTTTTTTTCCTTTTCTTTTTTTGTTTTGTTTTTGTTTTTTTGTTTTTTGTTTTTTTGTTCTTTTGTTCTTTGAAAATATTCCTCGATCATCTCATGCTTTCTTTTTTAGAATCATTAACATCAGTTGCTAGTAAAGCATATGTCCATGATCATGATCTAGATTATAAGGAAAGCCCACGAAAGCAATGCCAGAAGGTGACATACACCACAACGTCCCTAAATCTTGAGCTATTCCGTGACTTTCGAGCAAGCAAAACTTCATAGTCTCAACCACAAGGCAATCAATAATCCTGTTCCTGAAGGATGGAAGTAGTCGGCCCTGATCATCAACCTAAAATCAATAGTCTTCTACAAGATACCAATAACTCATAAGAAGATATACTAATATCAATCCGATGTTGTGAGTGGAATAAAATAAGGGTAACCGAGAATTTTACAGAGCACACCTTTGGATGTTTTATTAACTTGTTTTGGATCAATTGGGGTCTTATTTCTATGGATTTTGTAAGTTAGAATTAGTGACTCATAACGAGGTTTTAGCAATTAGGGGTATTTTAGTAATTTAATAAATTGCTGGGAATTGGGTTATTATATGCAGTTTTGTTTATGTATAGAATAGTCTAGTAGTCAAAGATTCAAAATTCCTTAATTATTCAAGTCAATCTTAGTAGAATTGGATTTATTGGGGAAAAAAAATAGTCCAAGTAAAGTTAGGATAGCTAACAACCAATAAATACGGATGCAATCTTAGTACTTATTAGAGTGAATATTATGAAACCTTGTGTGCAACTTTTGAAACTTTTGAGTAACACCTTGGGAGGTCATATGCAAATCAAAAATCAATAAGATTTCATCTAAATATAGAGGATTTGAAATGACCAATGGATTGGTTTAGGGAGTGGTACGTAAAGGTCTAATGTAGAATCTGTACAGAAAAGGAGGTTTCCTCAGCAGTGAGAGTGAAGATATCTATATATGATCTCTTCCAATTAGATGATAGTTCAAACACTTAAAATCTCTTGAGGGTAAGGCATCTGAGATCTGCTCATAAAACTGCAGCAGGTGTGGAGCATCTAAGATCTAAAATTCTAAATTAGTAGTGACAAAAAACATCATGATCTAATCCAAATAATTTCCAAATTATCAAATGACTTATCAAATTAAAGTATCAGATATTAATCACAATATCCAACTAAACACAACGAGAAAGAGAACAGATTTACCTTCACTGCTGCCTTCCACAGTCTCAAACTCAACATAACACTTGCGAAGAAATTTACCACTTGTTTCATGACGAATGAAGTAGTAATCAACAGCCCTACTAGCTTCTACAAAGAACTGAACTCTAAACAAATAAAAAATTACAATATTAAGACTAACTGAAATTTAAGTGTCAAATTAATGACAAGAAGCAATACATAGAGATGGCGTGGTTGAGTTAGCAAGCTTAGGTTGTCAACAAACGGTTTTTCTGTTTGTACAACTTCACATGTGGCAGGGCTTTCTAGCTGCAAAAGAAAGTAGATTTTCTCCTTAATTTCATCATGCATGAGTCTCACAAATTATAGGCTTGCACAAAAAAAAAAAAAAAATACTAATCAATATTCTTTCTTTTTTGTAATGCAGTATCTGCGATACTACTTGGTGGCCTGTATACTTAACATACATCACTCCCAGGAGAGAAAAAAAAATTGTCTCCAGACAAATTTTGCTTGCAAGCTCAATTCACTAAGCCTTCATTTTATATAAGAGGTTATCAAAGTTATGTGGATAGCTCCTATCCTCTAATGGGTTCTAATTGCATCAACTATCGAGAAGGTGCGGGCCAGTTGCATTAGCCAACCCTCTCCTTCAAAACAAGACTCTGGTCTATATCTTTGTTTCCTTTAAGATAGGCAAATTGGTGTCGAACCCGGGCATTCACACAATTGAGGCCTATATCATGTACCATTAATCTACATAATCATTTTCTCTTTTGTGATTTTCTTCGGTGTTTTGTGTATTTTATGTCTCCTGTATGTATTTGTATAATTTGCTTCTCTTGTAAGAATGATGGTTTTCTTGTCATCACTTGCAACCTGGGGAAAAATTATTTTTAATCAGCTCAATCTTCCGGAAATATTGTTTGACAATGAAGAGAGAATACCATTACATAAGTTAAGTAGGGAAGTTTCGCATGAGGAAGATTAGTAGTGACTTCAGAACCATGTAGTTTAACAGGTTGGCAGGCTTGTTCTTTTGTGGAGTTTATCAACAATTATCATATTGGCTATACAGATAACTTGAACACTATATCATTTTTTCTTTTTTTTTCTCTTTTTTTTTTGGTTATAATAGGGGTATCCCCATCTTTAATGGGGGAGCCAGAGCAGCAACCCACCGCCACGACTTCTCACTTAAATCACTAGTTTAATTCCAAAAAAGATAGAACCCAAGATTGTGCACCTCACCACACAGTCTCTTGCTCGCCCTTACCACTAGACCACCTCATAGGCGGGTAACTAGAACACTATATCTAAGGTCTTCATTTGGAACATAATAAGAAAACTGCATATGTACAGATTTTTGTGGGTTGTTTTTTTTTTTTTTTTTTTCTTTTGGGATGATATTTACAGGTTTTTATCGATCAATACTACACAACTTTTGTTTGATATTAACTGAGATTTCAGCATCCATTTTTTGGATTTTAAACTTGTATCCAATATTTTCAATAAAGAATATAAGAAAAGGTGCAGCCCAAATGTCGACAGCAGAAAAGAAATAGTTAAATGGTGATCTTATATCGCAAATTAAGGGGCTCCTTGGTTGGTGAAATTTGATCCTTCTACCAGCCTTTTTCATCCCAGTTAAGTGAAATCTGTCCTTTCTTTCGTTATCTATTCAAGCCCATCTAATAAGGTAGGACCACTCTTCCGAAAGCAAATGATTGAGGGTGGTTAGGGAGTGTAATCGAGCCAGCTGAACACTTCTTTCGCAAGCTCGTCCCGCAAGATTTGACGTAATCATAGAGCTTTCAAGCTTGAACAATTTTGTGCAACCCAACTGGGGCTCGGCTCCATTTTCAATTCGTTTAGCTAAATTAGCAAATGATCTATATTGTAGACAGGTCATTACAAATTAAACTAACAGCATTTTGGGCTATCAGGTGAAAAATAAAACGACACCTTGCTCTTAGCACAAAAACCAGTCGTCGCAAAGGATAAAAAATGACAGAATTGTCACTTAATTTGACAATTCTTTCAATTTCCAACATGCTAATAATCGTTCTCCCACTACATTCTACAAAATTTTATAACCTACAGTTAATTATTAAATTAAAACGTTAATAAAATTTCCCCATATAAAATTCTTCCCCCTGCAGTATGTTGTCAATCCCTCAATCCATAGTTCAATTTAGGGATATATCGCCATATTATGTGATATGTCAGGAACGGGAAGAGTCAACAAAAATTTCAAAATATTGGATAAAAATGTCAGTCAAGATATCAACAAAATATCAGCTATATATGAAAAATATAATACGAATAAAATGTTCTAATAGATGCAAAAATAATAAGAATAAAAAAAATATCAGAATATTAAAATAACGGCTTCTGTGAAAAATTATGGCTGATACATTAAAATATTACCTAATAATTTCACATTAAAAAAAATCATGTATAATCTTGCTTGCATCTTTTGCACCAAAAAATTAAAATCTCTCCATATATGTATATTATTCTTCCCTTTCCCTAAATCAGCATTTGGTTATACCAAACTAACCTATCTATGCAGAGGCACCAACACGAAATAAAAAATAAAAAAATAAAAATAAGAGAAAGACCGCATCAATGAAGGTGTGACTCGTCACCTTGGTAGAAGATGAAGCATCCAAATTCACCATCTCCGCTATCCCGATGATTAAGAATGAACTATGAAATGAACCCACCACCTACACAGATACAAATTCATATATAACACAAAATATATAAATACAAAGTGACGGTTCCAGGAAGATTCATGCTGGTAAAATATGTTCCAAAAGGTATAAAATAATAGAAAAAAAAAAAAAAAACGTGTTTGTGGATTGTGAAGAAGACAACGAAGAAGAAAACAGAAGAAAAAAGTCAGATTACTTTTCTCAAGTCCTCTCTCTCTCAAAACGAGACTTTTGGGAAATGCATAGATATTTTGGGATATGCATACAATTGAGATAGCACTGCATGCGACATACAATTGGTTTAATTTGATCACTTACAATGTTTAACTTTTTTCTTATACAAGCAGTGCTATGTGCGTCTTCTTCGAGTTTCAGTACACCATGAAGAATACTCGTGAATAAATATCATATTTTGGCATTTGCTTGAATAAAAAAAACTCTACAATGCTAAGGGATTAGCCTAGTAGTTAACTCTTGAGACGTAGGGGTCTACTTCCTCTAAAATCTCAATTCGAAACTTCTTAGATGCTATCAAATTCTTGGAGCCACCCTCAGAGTTTTTGACCTATTAAAAATTCCAAAACAGAAAAAACTCAATAATAAGATAACTATAAAAATACAAACCGGGAGCACAAGACTATCCATCACATGATTATACAAATTAACCCTTCATCGTTAATTACATTAGAATAATGCTTCTAAGAATTTGAAATGCTCTAAGTCAAAAATAAAAATAAATAAATAAATAAATCCTATTCATCATTGTCGTGAACTTGAAATTGTGTTGTATTAACAGTCTGCTTGAAACTGGGGAGAGAGAAGAAGGGAAAAGGAACAAAAAAATTATCTTATTTGATTCTACCTAGGAGACAAAGGGAAAAAAAAAAAAAAAGATGAGAAAAATACATATTTTCTCTATTTCTCTCTCTTCTTTCTCTTTCCTTCATTTTCTTTACAAAATCAAACATAAAATGAAATATAATAATCTTATTTTTTCCCTCCCCTCCCCTCTCCAAGTTGCAAACAAGCTGTAGAGGTAGGGTCCCTGAACCTGAGATAGTCCAAACTCTCCAACCAATCAAAAATTTATATCATTTCTCTTTCATTTTCCTTCTCCATTATAAATCTTACATCCGAACGTAACATGAGAGACCCATTTAGCTATAGTTTCAATTTCTATTTTTGTTATTTGTTTTTTGAAATTCAACAACCACATTTAGCAAACTAGTTTCGAAACCTGTTTTTGCCAAAATTGCATTTGGTAAGTCAGTTTCGAAACTTGTGTTCGGTAAATTTTTCAAAAAAACTCAAATTTTAGGATAGAATAAAATGGTGTTTCCTAAGTTTTTGAAAATGTTTTTTATTCAAAATTATAAAAAAAAAAGATATAAAAATGACGGTATTTTTGATGATCCAATTTTTTTTATTTTCAAGAACAAAGCCCCATGTTTGGTTCCAACTACGGGATTATTGAAAACACCATCATTTTCATATAATTTTTATTTTTTATAAAAATTGTCCAAGAAACTTAGAAAATATTTTTTTATTGATTCATAAAATTAGAAATATTTTGAGAAATTTCTAAAAAATAAGTACCAGAACCATTTTACTAAATGTAATTTTGGCGAAAACTATTCCTAAGGGTCGAAAAAAGTCTACCAAATTTGATTCCGTCAAATTTCAGAAAACAATTATAGCAAATAGAAACCAAAATAGTAACTAAATAAAAATTCCCAAAATCAAATTGTATTATTGGATACACTTAATGATTTCCTTGTTATGAGCTTTTTCATATGAACTCGTACATCATATAGCTTAAGGTTGCCAAAGGAAGCAAGTTAGTCGCGCTCAGCTACTTTTTGGTTCACTAAAAATTCGTTCAGGATCAGTTTATTTATACTTTTATATTTATATCTACATCTACACTATTATAAAATAAACTCATTTGGTAAAACTTTTTTTTGTTGACAATTTATACTATTATAAAGCAAATCCATTTAATGAAGTGTTCGCTTTGGTAAAGCCTCCACTTTGGTGCGGCTTTTTTTTGTTGACAATCTATGCTATTACAAAGCAAACTCATTTGGTGAAGCTTTCGCTTTGATGAAATCTCCACTTTAGTTAGGCTTTTTTTGTTGACAAAAATGACTCACATCACTTATTGCTGAACCAAACAAAAAAAATACAATGAAATGACTACAATTTCTAATAATTTTTGCTAATAAGTGACAAATAAATTAACATGGATTAAGCTAATTACAAAGCTATGTATAAGGCTATAAACAAGTAAAGTCTAGTGAAGCTGAGTCAAGTCGAGCCAAGTAGCATATTATTCAAACTTGATTTGATAATCTTAACAGGTTTTAAATAGTGTTCAAGTTTGATTTGTTAAAATTTCGAGCCGAACTCAAGAAACGTGATTTTTTTAAGTGCATGTAAGCTTATCAAGTCAAAGTTAAGCCGAACTCAAAAAATTATCAAACTTTAAAATGTCTACAATATTGATTTTTTTAATAACTAGAAAAGTGATATATATTATATGCATATACTACATTACATACAATTACTTTCTCTACTACTAGCGTAATAGTCGAAGGTTACAAAATCCTCTACAGTCAACTCTCACGCTCTACAAAAGTTAAAATCTTAGACATTTCTTTAAGAGACCAAGAGTCGTAGCAAAGTAAAAGTCATACGCACACGTGAGGCTTTACTATGAATATTGAAACCACAACAAAAGTTATACCACATGATGGTGTAATTTATCGACTTATTATATTTGGATGTGAAATATACCCTATAGCATAATTAGACTTTTATTTGGAAAATTAATAAATATAAAGTCTTTAGTTTCTGATTTAATTTTTTTTAATTTTTATTGGTCCTTGATTAAAGGGTATTGAATTTTTCCATAAAAAAAAAGATATTAAATTTTTTCTTCTCATTCTAATAATTAGCTATATTACACAACTCTCTATAAGTGGACGTTATTCTTTTTAGATTCTGATTTTTGTTTCAATTCTGTTTTAGTTTTTTGTATTTTTGAAAACAAAAAGGTTTGAGACCAAGTGGCGATGCTATCGATTTCAATCGACGTCAGCCAATATAGTTTTTGTTTGTTCAATGGGTCACCATCGTTTTCAATAAAATGGTTCAAATATTTTTTTTATTTTTAATATTGTAATAGTACAAATGAATTTAGTAAGCGAATGCCGGATATCCAGTGCGGCCCACACCCACCATGTTTAAATAAAAAATTACTTTTTTGTCCTGTCATATTATATTCCGTTATCCTTTGTTACGTTACGTGTAATAATTATATTGCATGAACGTGGGCTTTGTCTTTTGTGCTTTCGTTCCCTACGCCGCACGACCGATGTAGACGTTATCAACTGTCAACCTTCCAATTGCCCCCAGGACTTTCAGGTTTGAGCCAAAGATTCACAAAATTTTAAAAATGAACACTTAGACTTTTTGAGATTTTATTTAAGATTAAATATATCGGTGACCCTCGTAGTTTATCTCTTATTTCAATTTGTCCTTATAGTTCTTATTGTAACAAATTTTCTGTTAATATTTGTAATTGATTCATAATAGATCCAATTGATAACAATCGTCACATAATTAAACATAAAATAATTATGTGCCGCACACATAAGGGCATAAAGGTAAATTCATCTCTTTCTCCTTCCTCAACTTTTTTCTATGTAAATTACTTATGTATTCACGCATATATACATATATATACAGAATCATTCTCATATGTATGCGCACACAATCCAAACCAACCACCTTCAACCACAACCAACTTGCGCACGAGCCACTGCCAAACCACTAGACTCTAACCAGCATTAATCTAATCCCTCTCCCTCTTTCTAGACCCAACCTTTTACTCACTGTTTTGAAATTCGGACTGGACCGGCTAGTTGAATCTAAAAAATTGAGAATCGGGTCAAGCAATGGCCTAGTTAGCCCTCTAAATTCATTTTGATCAAAATCCGGTCAAACCCAATAAAATTCACGGTTGAACCGCTATCCAGTCACTAAAATCGATAATTGAACCGTTCGGTTCAACTTTTAAGGTAAAATTTTAGATTTTAATTTCAAAATTTTAAATTTTAAGTATTAAAACTAGTGTAAAAAAATAAAATACCTTTTATTACTATTAATATTATGAAATCACGGGTCAATAACGGTTGATCCAACGATTGAACCAGTGACCCATGACCCAACCTCTTTTCCGGTTCGCTCAACGGTTCGGTTTTCAAAACATTGCTTCTACTGACACATATGTTACGCCCCAATTTTATAAAAGTCAAGTTTTAAAGAATAAAAAATGCGTTGAAAAATCAAAATAAAAATTAGAATTCACATCAGATTTTAGTCAAAATAAGTTTTGAAATTCATTTTAAAGATAATTTTTATTTTCAAAATTTTTGAAACAAAACTGCGTGGGTTCATTTATATTTTGAACAAATTCAGTTTAACAGAAACCTATTAAAAGAAAATAGCAAGTCTCAAAACATTCAAACTCCAACACAATATTCCTACGTTCACAACTCATTCTCCAAACCAAACCACAAGAAGCACCAAGTTATAGCATTAGACCAAACATAAAAATAAAATAAAATAAAAACTCAAAATACAATCAAATAATATAGTCATCCAAATAGAATCTAAAATAAAGACAAAATAAAAATATAGAAGTTTAATACAACAAACAAGAAAGTAACTAAAACCCAAAAACACAACAATATAGGGTCAAAATATTATAGAGGCCTCCAATGTCCTAATCCAAGTCTTCAAGTCTGCTTACTTGAAGGCCCACCTACAACTATTGTAGGGTGAGCATATCCACGGCTCATGTAGAAGGTTATGCTATTAAAATAATAAAAATGAGGTGATATGCGCAAGTATATAAATAAGGATGCGATAAAGTAAATGACAAATGATATGATCCAATCACACACATGAATCAAGTAAATACATACAAACAGTCACAACCTCAATCCACAGACAATCTAGTCACCGACATCAACAAGCCCAAATTAATTCTATAATACTAAGATTGAAATGATAAATGAGATAAAGAAATGAAATATCAGAACTCATCTAAGTTCAACCCAATGCAAGTACATGCTTACATAGCCGATTGTACTAAGGAGGGGATACTAATCCACCAACAGTCTCATTCGCACTTTATGAGCCATCACCTAAAGGATGCATGCATTCCAAATAATTCCGCACTTTATGAGTGGCATCCAAAGAACGTCTGCATCATACCAAATAAGGCACCAAACCTTTATTTTAATGCAAATCCTAGAACCAAGGCTCTAAGCCCATGCTTAACTATGCCCAATTACTAATAAACCTTAACTCAAGTCTAAACCAATATAAATACCACACAAAGGGAAAACCAATAATATCCAATTATCAAATCCATAACATAGTCTTTTATAATCACCCAATATTTAAAATCAAACCTATAATCATTACAAAACCTAAACTAGGCATCCAACAATATGCAACCAACATAAGCTATGTCAAAGCAAGTTAACACCTCACTTTAAATCACCATTTTCATCCAAATAATATTACATCGTTATAATATTAGCTCTAGAAATATTCCAGCCACAAAGCAATATCTCAAGTATGCTCAAATTTCATTTAAATCATAAAACACAATATGTCAACTTACTTGTTTTATCCGAATAATTTATATAAATTCACCTATGCCTTTAACTTCAATTCTAAACACACCCTAGGCATAAAAATATTTTTTTATTATCCATTTTATGTCATTTGTATTAGATCAAGTGCCGAAATTATCCAATTTATTTATTTAAACCAACCAACACCTTAAACATAACTCATATACACATGAATTACACAAATACCAAGTTAATTTCATGAATAAATTATTTTATGACAGAACTCTTAATTTTATCATGTAAACATGATAAATTCTTAGATTTTCATTCAAAATATTCTATAATCTACACAACATCAATTAACTAACTCATTATGTTAAACATAGCAAGATTCAACCAAAAAAAAATGAAAAAAATTAAATAATAATCAACTTTCAAGTTTAAACAAAACCAAGAAATCAACCTAAAAATCCTATAGGCATAATTTCTACCCCAAACAACATATATAACTTAAAAATATTAATTCACTAGCAAAACTCACGTATAATCACTACCTCTTGAAGATCAAACATAGGGTAAGAATTTGATTTCATCGAAACTACGAACTAAAACCACCACCACGTAGGCCTTGTAAAGATGAACACAAAACCCTTAAAAAGTGTTGCTAAAAGCTTGCTCTAAGCAAAAGAAAATAGAAGATGAAAGGAATGGAAAGAAAAAGAAGAGAGAGAGAGAGGAGTCTGCCATGATCGTGTGAGAGTGAGATAGAGAAGTTTTTGTTTTTTTTAAACCCATTTTGTATAGTAACCAAAAGCCCCCAAATTTCATGTAATTATAAATAGAAACCCCACCTTTTTGACTTTTTTTTTGATCGGGTCTTCATATCCTCCCTAATTAAGAAAATAGTTTCATCATCGAAACTCAAAACATACCTAACTGACAAACAACTGAGGATATTTGGCGTACAACTCAGACGCCCGCTCCCACGTAGCCTTGTCAACTTCGTGATGTCGCCACATCACCTTCAGTCAAAAAATAGTCTTACCTTGAAGAACCTGTTCTATAGAGCCAATAATCTATACCGGATGCTCCTCAAATGATACGTTGTCCTCTCGTTCCAAGTCTGGCCAATCTAACACGTGTGAAGGATCCAACTCGTACTTTCTCAACATCGAGACGTGAAAAATATCATGCACTCTCGAAAACTGTGGTGGCAATGCCAACTGATATGCAAAAATCTTGACTCTTGCAAGAATCTGAAAAGGCCCAATATAACTCGGTGATAACTTTCCACTTTAACTAAATCTGCTCAAACCTCTCCATGGAGAAACCTTTAGAAACACGTGATAACTTATCTCAAACTCTAAAGGCTGCCTCTGTTGGTCCGCGTAACTCTTTTCAAAATTTTGAGCTGTGAGTAGTCACCATCGAATCACTTTAACCTTCTCGGTTGTCTCTTGAACCAAATTTGATCACATGCCAACTGTATCACCCGACTCAGTCCAACCAACTAGTACATACACGGTCGACTATACAAAGCCTCGAAAGGCACCATCCCAATGCTCTACTGATAGCTGTTGTTGTAAGCAAACTCAGCCAAAGATAAGTGATCCTC
The DNA here is from genome assembly GCA_033060915.1 of Euryodendron excelsum. NCBI lineage: Eukaryota > Viridiplantae > Streptophyta > Magnoliopsida > Ericales > Pentaphylacaceae > Euryodendron > Euryodendron excelsum. The sequence goes on from CM065388.1 coordinate 35,901,970, forward strand.
TCAGCTGCCCCAAAAGTCAAGTACACAGTCGTAGCTTATCCTCCAAGATCTGAATTGTCCACTTTGATTGCCCATTTGCTTGAGGGTGGAAAGATGCCCTGAAGTTCAACTGAGTTCCTAAGTTTTTCTTAAGACTCTGCCAAAATTGTGACGTGAACTTTTGGATCCCGATATGAAATAATAGACACTGAAAGGCCATAAAGTCTTATAATTTCCCGAATATACAACTTGCTGATTGTGGTCACAAAATCTTTTGTTTACGTCCCCAAAAAAATGCTAGATTCATCAACCTGCCAACTATAACCCAAATAGCATTGTGCCCTCGCAGTGATTTGAGAATCCCCATAACAAAGTCCATCATGACATGTTCCTATTTCTACTCTGCTATTGGTAAAAGTTGCAACTCCCCTGCTGGTATTTGGTATTCGGCCTTAACCTGCTAGAAAATCAAACATCACTATACAAACTACCCTGTATCTCCTTTCATACCTCTCCACCAGAATTGGCATAGTAGATCGTGATACATCTTCATGCCTCTCATGTGAACTGTAAGCCTCGAATGATAAAATTCCTGAAGAATCTCGTCTTAGCAAGCCATTAGTATGTACAATCTTTCTTGGAATCGGAAACCATATTCCATACCTATTGCCCAATCCTTAGGTCCCTCTTCATTGTAAATGCGAGCTCGAATAAAATCTGTCTTCTATCTGAATACTGAGCCTCGATTACCCGATTGAGAAGTACCGACTCTGTCACCACCCTGAACTATATAACCTGTAATGTCTTCTTAGCAAAATGAAGGTTATACTCAATAATCTCATCAATCATCTTCCATTCCCAAACCACTAATCTAGCTAAACTATTCTGAGTCTTCCTATTGAAATCTGCCACAACGTTCACCTTCCTGGGATGATAATGTAACTCGAATTTGTAGTCCTCCATACACTCCATCTATCGCTTCTGATGAAGGTTTAAGTCTTTTTTAAGTGAATATGTGTCTTAAACTCTTGTGATCAGAAAATGTCTCAAATTTCTCACTTTAGAGATAGAGCTGCCAGCACTTCAAGGCAAAAACAACTGCTGTAAGCTCCAAATATCGTGAACCATATGCCACTACCAAACCCTACTACATTAACACACAACCAAGACCCTCTTGTGATGCATCACAATAAACTAAGTAGCCAACCCTTCTCAATAGTGCTATAGTCAACTTCCTTTTCAGTTCCTGAAATGCATGTTCACATGTGTCATCCCAAATGAATCTAACTCCCTTTCGAGTTAATCTCGTTATCAATGCCATCAATCATTAAAAGCCTGGCCTGAAGCGTCGATAGGAACTTGCCAAGCCCAAGAAGCTCTAAATTTCGAACACATTACAATGTCTCTCCCACTTGGTAACTGAGACAATCTCAAATGGATCAATTGATGCTCCTATACCTGATGCCACGTGGCCAAGGAATTTCACATCTAATAGCCCAAACTCGCATTTCTTAAACTTAGCAAACAATTTGTGCTTTCGTAGCATCTGTAGAATGATAAGCAAGTGGTCCTCGTGCTCCTCCTCTGAAAGTAAATATACCAAAATATCATCCACAAACCTAACCATGAACCGATCCAAGTACTAGTGAAAAATCTAATTTATCAAAGCCATGAAAGCTGCCGGTGTGTTCGTCAACCCGAATGGCATCACTATGAGTTGATAATGTCTGTACTGTGTGCGAAAAGCTATCCTGAAGATGTCCTTCTCCCAAACCCGCAACTAGTAATAACCCGAACTCAAGTCGATATTTGAGAAACATTTTGAAACTGATCAAACAAGTCATCTATTCTTGGCATTGGATATTTGTTCTTAATTATAACTTGATTCAACTGCCAGTAGTTAATACATAAACGCAATGAATCATAACAAACTATCATTCTTTTGAGGGGATAATAATGGTGCTTCCCAAGGTGAAATGTTTAGTCAAATAAAACCCTTGTTCAGTAACTCCTGTAATTGAACCTTCAATTCCCATAACCTTGTAGGTGTGAAACGATATGGTGTCGCTCCAAGCACAAGATCTAACATAAACACTGTCTCCCAAACAAGTGGCAAACCATACAAATCATCCGAGAAAACATTCGGATATTTGCAAAAAACCCAAGAAAATTCCTTACAAACTACAATCTCATCCTCGGCTAACAAACTAGCCAAGAACAAACTAGGACTAACCCTATCAAATAAGCTAAACAAGGAAGCCACTAAGGGATCACTATGCTCCTGTCGCACCCAGATTTTTCGCACTCGAGGAATACTCACACAAGCGGGAAAAATACTGTACTCTCTCGTTAGAACTCACCCTCCTAGAAGAATGAGTGCGACTAGGTTTGAATTGAAAATTGATTTGAATAAAGGGCTTTTGAAAAAGATTCGGAGTCGCCACCTAACTTGATTAAGGTGAGTTAGGCCACCTAAAAACTAAGCATAATCCGAAGACTACATTTGGGGTTTTTGGAAAATGATTTTTGAAAATATCTCCTCAAGAGAAGGTTTTTTAGGAAAACAGGTTGTTTGGCAACCTTTGGAAAACATTTAGCCCTTTTTGGAAAAATAACTCCTTTTGGTCTTTGAAATCAGTGATCCTAGGTTCGGAGGTTGGTTACGTGTAGGGAAGACGCACTAAGCTATCACCCTACCCCGCCCTTTCGGTACCTACATGTCAATCTACCCTAAATTCACCTATGAGAGTCTCCGACTAACTATAATTCAACCCTATTCACTTTGAAAAAGAATGTTTATAAACTAACATGATGCATGATATGCAAGTGCAAAATAAGAGAATTGAAAAATAAGTTTAGAAAGGAATTTGAAAAGAAGAATTGATTTGACGTGAAAGAGATTTGAAAAGTTTTGGAAATTGAAAGTAGCAATTTGAAAATTGAAATTTGAAATTGAAATTTTGAAAATAGATTGAAATTTGAGATTTGGAAAGATTTGAAAACCGCACCCATGAGGGTGGAATTGAAAGTTTGAAAAGTATTGTGACCGCACCTATGAAGGTTGCCTATGTATCCCTTTAGGAGAATCAGGTCAGTCGTAGTTCGGACAAGAGTCCGATTGAAAATAGAAGAGTTGATTTGAAGAAGGAGATTGAATTGGAAATTGAATTTGATTTGAAATTAGAAGAGGAGATTTGAAATTGAAATTTTGGAAAAGATTGGACTTGCTTTGGAAAGATAGATTTGGACTTATTTTGGAAAAGAGAAGGTTTAAGAAAACCTCGACTTAGGAAAGAGAAGAGACTTAGGAAAGACTTGACTCGACTTAGAAGATTTAGGAGATTAGGAAAGATTGGATTTAGGAAATGTTCGAATTAGGAAAGGTCCGAATTAGGAAAGTTTTAGAATTAGGAAAGTTTTAACTTAGGAAAGCTTTGAATTTGAAATGTTTCAACTTTAGGAAAGTTTTGAATTAAGAAAGTTTCATTTTTGAAAAGTTTTCGAATTAGGAAAGGTTTGAAAAAGGAAAGTTTTCAATTTAGGAAATGTATGAATTAAGAAAGTTTCAACTTAAGAAAGTCTTAAATTAAGAAAGTTTTGAGTTTAGAAAAGTCTTAGATTTGAAAATATTTTGAAGTTTTAGAAAGTTTAGAATTTGGAAAGATTTTGGTTTAGAAAGATTTAATTTAAGAAAGTTTTGAACTTAGAAAGTTTTGAATTTAGAAAGATTTGAAATTTAGAAAGTTTAAGATTTAGAAAGTTTTAGAATTTTTAAAAAATCTTGAGATTAGGAAAGTTTTGAGTTCAGGAAGAGTTTGAAAACTTAGGTTTGAAAAGTTAAGGTTTAGGAAAGTGTTGAATTAGGAAAGATTTGAAAGTTGAGTTTTAAAACTTAGGAAAGATTTTTATGTTCAAGTTTTGGAAACCTAAAATTTAGGAAAGTGGAGGATTAGGAAGGATTTGAATTAGGAAAGATTTGAATTTGGAAGGGATTGGATTTGGTTTTTAAAAGAAAAGATTTGATTTTGTTTCCAAAAACGGAGGACGGAATCTAGTTTCCTAAACGGGGAGATTGGATTTGGTTTCCTAAAGAAAAGATAGGATTTTGGAAAGGGAGATTTTAAAAACCCTAGATTTGGAAAATTATAGTTTTGACGTAGAAAATAGGTTTTGGAAACATGTATATTTTTGATGTAGAAAACGAGAGATTTTGGAAACCTAGGTTTAGGACAAAGTTTGAAAACCATGTTTTTGGGAAGAAAATCTAGGGTTTTCTAATTGTGGGTTCTAGGGCTTGACTTGGGTTCTAAGGAAAGAGTTTTTTGGAAAACGCGTTTTTGGAAACGAAGGTTTTCTAGAAAGGAAATCCTAGGGAGGAGTTTTTGGAAAGTGAATTTGGAAAGAGAGCTTTTGGAAAGATTTTTGAAGAGAAGGAGTTTTGGAAAGTGTGTTTTTAGAAACATAGATTTTAGAAGGAAAATTCTAGAGGGGAATTTCTAGAAGAAAGATTTTGGAAAGATAGTTTTTGGAAAGATTTTTGGGGAGAGTTTTTCTAGGAAAGAGACCTAGGGAATGTTTTTGGAAAGTGGACTTTGAAGAGAGCATTTTGGAAATGAGTTGAAAAAGGAGGTTTTGAAAAATAGATTTTTTGGAAAGAGTTTTTAGAAAACAATTTTGGAGAGGAGAGTTTTAGGAAAGTATGTTGAAAAAGAGATTTTCAGGAAGAGATTTTTGAAAAGAAGAGGTTTTAGAAGGTGTAAAAAACATCTCACTTTCCTAAAGCGATTCTAACCATAAGAAGGTTAGAACCACTTTAGAAAAGCGGTTTTGGAAAACAATAAGATTTGAAAATATAGACCATAAAAGGTCACTTTTAATGTAACACTTTCCTAAAGCAACCCTAGCCATGGAAAGGCTAGAATCACCCTAGAATTGTGGTTTTGAAAACAAGTTTTTGAAAAAGAGATTTTGATGCAATTTTGAAAACAAGTTTGAAAACGATTTTGAAGACAACTTTGAAAACAGTTTTTAGAAGATGTAAGATCATGATATGCACAATGCAATTTGGGGTCGTGAATATACAAGGTTAAGGCTTCACCACATAATCAAGGGGGCCGGACCCACGTGGTCTTTGGTTAGTCTAGAAGAAAGCCCCCGACACTGTGACTCTCCAACAGCCCAATCCTATACATGGACCGGGAATCCCCTTGTTTCAAGCATGCAAAGAAAGGACGGGAAAGAGATGGGGGATTAAAATAGAGAAAACCCAAGTGGGTTAGAGAGAGAAGAGAGGGGGGGGGGGGGGGGGGGGGGAAGTGCGGAAATTTAAATAGGGAGCCTACCTGGTTTCTTGTTTATTTTGCGCGCCGTGCAGTCTTCGGTCTTCGGTCTTCGGTCTTCGTTTTGATCTTCGTTTTCAGTCTTCAAGAGTTGTCTTCAAGCTTTGGATGACAGCTCTTCAAGTCTTCAAAGAGTGGTTGAAGGCTAGTGTATGAGTGTATGGGGGAGTGTATGAGTGTATAAGAGGCTAGGGTTTGTGTATAGTGGCTAGGGTTTAGGAAAACCTAGGGAGGCTAGGGTTTTGGAGGTGCTCGAGCTCTGTATATCAAAGTATAGGGTTTTTAGGTTAAGTTTGCAGACCATTTTCACGTTGAACGAGGCTCTGTATTTATAGAGGGAAGACAAACCTGGCGCCTGTTGTAGTGGCGCTAGGCCATTTTTTGGCTTAGCGCCACTACTAGTGGCGCCAGTCATTTAGGAAACAATTAAGGTCGGCAAGCAACGTATCTTTGACTAGATTTAGGCGCCTGTACTAGTGACTACCATGCAATCTTTAGCCTGGTTTCACTAGGAGTGACTCCGGAAAGTCCGGGAATGATTTGAAGGAGCCGGGAGTGACCCGGAAGGCCGAAAAAAAGCAGAAATACTTAAAATAGTGTCCTGGAGATATTTGACTTGAAAAATGAAGATAAGGTGGGTCAGAAAGGTTGATCGGGCCTTTAGGGGCAAAACGGTCAATCGGACCGGAAAACTACCGGGGCAAACTCGGATTGTCCCGGGAAAAGAATTGGGATCTGGAAACATTATTTAGAATGTTCCCAGAGGTTTCCGGTTTGATTCCCATGGCCGGTGTGGTCGGAAATGGAGACCGGCCCACTAGGGGCAAAACGGTCATTTTGTACCGGATTTGCCGGAACTGACTCGGAATGATCCGGAAAGGTAAAGGAAGGTTGAGAACACTATAAAAAGTATTCTCGGGACATTATTGGTTTGATACCCAAAGCCGGTGTGGTCAAAGAAGGAGACCGGCCCTCCAGGGGCAAAACGGTCATTTTATACCGGGTTGGCCGGAACTGACTCAGAATGATCCGGAAAGGTAAAGGAAGGTTGAGAATACTATAAAAAGTATTCTCAGGAGGTTACCGGTTTGATACCCAGAGCTGGTGTGGTTCCCAGGGCATTTAGATGCCTAGGAGCAAAATGGTCATCTTGACCGGAAAGTCTCAAAAAAGGTCCTAAGGGTAGTTTGGTCATTTTCCACCGAAGTGGGCTAACAGACACTGGTGTTGACCTAGGTTTTGAGTATTTCCACCACTCTGACGGTGTGAGTATTTTCGCTACTCGGACGGGGTTGATGATTTGTGAGTATTTCCGCTACTCGGATGGGGTTGAGTATTTCCGCTACTCGGACAGGGTTGATGATTTGGGAGTATTTCCGCTACTCGGACGGGGTTGAGTATTTCCGCTACTCTAACGGCTTTGTGAGTATTTCCGCTACTCTAACGGTTCTGTGAGTACTTCCGCTACTCTAACGGTTTTGTGAATATTTCCGCTACTCTAACGGTTTTATGAGTAGTTTTGCTACTCGGACCGTCTCGAGGAATAAACTGTCTAGAGAGTAGGACTGGAAGGGGTCTTACCGTCTCCGAAGAGACGTGCCTGGATTGGAGCCGTCTCGAGGAATAAATTGTCTCGAGAGTGCGATTGGAAAGGGGTCTTACCGTCTCCGAAGAAATGTGCCTGGATTGGAACCGTCTCGAGAAATAAACTGTCTCGAGAGAGGGATTGGAAAGGGGTCTTACCGTCTCCAAAGAGACGTGCCTGGATTGTGAGTGTTTCCGCCACTCTAACAGTTTTGTGAGTAGTTTTGCTACTCGGACCGTCTCGAGGAATAAACTGTCTCGAGAGAGGGATTGGAATTGGAATAAGAAAGGACAATGCCTCTAAGGGCATTTTGGTCATTTTGCCTCTATTTGGGCCTAACAGGCCCGCGAAGCGATGGAAAGACGGAATTTGGACCTAGAGGATTGGTTTCGATTGGAATATGTCCACAATGACTTGAAAACAAGTCTGGACGGAGTGTAGACTGCTGAGCGGTCAAAAATGGGGTGCTTACAGCTCTCACACGAACCGATAACAAGCTTCCTCAGGAGTATATATCGACACTCTACGACTGAAACAATCTAAAATAGCCCTGAACATAGACAACCAATCCATCTCCAAAATCACATCAAAACTCGACATGTCTAACAAGACAAAGTCATAAACAAATTGGTGATCATCAATCCCTAAAACATAATCCCGGATAACCCGGTCCAAATACACTCCACCCCCAACCGGGCTATCTACCCACAAGCCTGACTCTAACTGGTCCACCTCTAACCCTAATGCCTGCACAAACGATGTAGCAATGAATGAATGTGATGCCTCTAAATCTAACAATACCTGAGCTAAACATTCAAACACCAAAGGGTACCTTGTACCACTGAGGAATCCCTTAGTGTCCTTAATGGTCAACCACCACTAACTCATTGCTCCCATCAATATCAATGATGCAACCTTAATCTTAAGGCCATCCTTCACAATCTACAACACATCAAGGAGTTTGGTAGTCTCCACCAAACATTTCTCTGTCACCACTGCCCCTCTCGCCATCAAATTGAGGAGGCGGCAACCAGTTATACTCTCTAACCGTATACATCACTCGAGGTTCCCTGTAATTTTGGTGCACTTCTTCCTACACATGGCCATTTATGACACAAAATTGGCCATCTCCCTCATAAATTGAGCCCCATCAAATGGTTCCAGGAGAGCACTAGTCGACGCTCCATGAGCTCGCTCTTATCTAAGTGTTATCGTTCTAATAAGACGCTCAAATCAAATGTTTTAAAACAAATAATCCCAGTATGCTTATCAAGCATCCGTAAGCATAAACAGGTATCAAGCATAATATATACAAATCAAAATATCAAAACCAACATGTAAGAACATCCTAAACATGCTATAAGCATATATTATACCGGTGCACTTCACAAGCACTTGTAAAGCCAACATGCTTCAACAAAGCATATACTCAAACCATATAGTCACATACTAACAAGCATATATTCATATATCCCTTAATCCATGTAGTTATCTCATACTAGACTAGTCGTGTCATCACATTCCCAACACATATTATAAGACAGGTATATTATACTAAGCAAACCATCAAAACATCTAATTATGTTATCATGTTATCCCAGTATATCACATATACTACAATCAACCACTTATGAAAATCTCTTAAATATGTCATAAACAATCATTCAAATTAAATCCATGCTCACAATCCATATAGCATGCAAACCAAACCTTTAGTACAACAAATAACACATACTATGCAACCAACATGTTTATGCAAATCCAAATTCAAGGCAAAGCCTCTCCCACGGTAATCGGGTATTTAAACCTAGTACTCTGATACTAAGTTGTCACGCCCTAATTTGATAAAATTCAAGTTTTAAGGAATAAAATGTATAGTGTTGAAAAGTTAAAGTCAAAATTAGAATCCACGTCAGATTTTAGTCAAAATAGGTTTTGAAATTCATTTTAAAGATAGTTTTATTTTAAAAATTTCTAGAACAAAATTGCGTGAATTTATTCATATTTTGAACAAATTTAGTTTAATAAAAACCTGTTTAAAACTTGTTAAAAGAAAATAGCAAGTCTCAAAATATCCAAACTCCAACCTAATATTTCTACGACCACAACCCATCTTCCAAACCAAACCAAAAGAAATCCAAGTTGTAGCATTCAATCAAACATAAAAAAAAAAACTCCAAATATAATAATAATAATAATAATACAGCCATCTGAATAAAGACAAAATAAAAATATAGAAGTTTAATAAACAAACAAGAAAAGTAACTAAAATCCAAAGACATAGCAATAAATGGTCAAAATATGATAGAGGCCTCTAATGTCCTAATCCAACTCCTCAAATCTGCTTACCCAAAGGCCCACCTGCAATTGTTGTAGGGTAAGCATATCCACGGTTCAAGTAGGAGGTTATGCTATTGAGATAATAAAAATGAGGTGATATGTGCAAGTGTACAGATAAAGATGTGAGAAAGTAAAAAAAATGCAGTTTCTTTATCTTATCTCCCAATCCAATACCAAATGATATGATCTAATCACACACATGAACCGAGTAACTACATATCAACACTCACAACCTCAATTCACAAATAATCCAGTCACTGACATCAACAAGCCCAAATTAATTCTATAATACTAAGACTGACATGATAAATGAGATAAATAAATAAAAATATCAGGACTCACCTAAGTCCAACCCAGTGCAAGTGCATGCATGCATAACCGACCATTCTAAGGAGAAGATATCAATCCACTAATAACCTCATTTACACTTTATGGGTCATCACCCAAAGGACGCATGCATCCTAAGAAATTCTGCACTTTATGGGCCGCACCTATAGAACGTGTGCATTCCACCAAATGAGGCACCGTGTCTTTATTCTAATACAAATTCTAGGGCCAAGGCTCCAAGCACATGCCCAACTATGCCCAATTACTGATAGACTTTAACCCCAAGTCTACTAACATAAATACCACACAGAGGGAAAACCAATAATGTCCAGTCATCAAATCCATAACATAGTTTTTTATAATTACCCAATATTTAAAATCAAACTTATAATTATTACAAAGTCTAAACTAAGTATCCAACAACATGCAACTAACATGAACTATGTCAAAGCAAGTAAACACCTCACTTTAAATTACCATTTTCATCCAAGTAATATCACATCATTATAATATTAGATCTAGATACATTCTAAGCACAAAACAATATCTCAAGCATGCTCAAATTTCATTTAAAATCATAAAACCCAATATGCCAACTTGCTTGTTTTATCCAAATAATTTATATAAATTCTCCTATACTTTTAACTTCAATTCTAAACACACCCTAGGTATAAAAATATTTTTTTATTATCTATTTTATGCCCATTACATTATATCAAGTGCCGAAATTATCTAATTAATTCATTTAAACTAACCAACACTTTAAATATGACTCATATACACATAAATCACACAAATACCAAGTCAATTTCATAAATTAATTATTTTATAGAAAAACTCTCAATTTTATCAAGTATGTATACATGGTAAATTTTTAGATTTTCATTTAAAATATTCTATAATTTACACAACATCAATTAACTAACTCATTATGCTAAACATAGCAAGATTCAACCAAAAAAATAAAAAAATTAAATAATAATCAACTTTCAAGTTTAAGTAAAACTTAGAAATCAACATAAAAATCTTATAAACGTGATTTATACCCCAAACAACATATGTAACTCAAAAATATTAACCCAATAATAAAATTCATGAGTAGGGCAAGAATTTGATTTCGCTGAAACCACCAACCGAAACCACTATCGCGTAGGCATTGTAAAAATAAACACAAAACCCTTAAACAGTGATACTAAAATCTGGCTCTAAGTGAAAGAAAATGAAAATGACAAAAAGAGAAAAAAAACAAAAAATAAAAAAAAGGATCGAGAGAGAGGAGTCTGCCGTGACTGTGTGAGAGTGAGAGAGGGGATATTTTGTTTTAAACCCATTTTGTATAATAACCAAAAGCCCAAATGCACGATACGTACATATTCACACACAAATTGAAGCATGGGTTTGATAAATTCCACACATTCTAGTAGAAGAAACAAATGAGAATGTCAATAACAAAGAACAGATCCCCTATGGAGGCACCACATCACCTCACCTAAATTTGTACTGTATATACGTAGCATTTGTTGCAATAACAGTGTGCTTGCGCTTTGTTAATATGCTTCTTGGTATGCTGAGGGAGTTGTCTCTGAAATACTGATTGAAGGAAATATAAAGCCCATGGTCATAACACAGTGGGCTTGGTAGTGAGGGCGTAGGGGTGACGGGAAGGGAGCTGAGACGGCAGGGGTGGAGTTGGGCTGTGGCTAGGGTGGCGAGAGGAGGGTGGGGGTGAGGGGAAAGGTGCTGGGGCGGTGAGGGTTTGAGTGGGGTGGCTGCTCTGGTGGGGTGGCAAGGTGTTTGAAAATAGTGAAAAAGAGAAAACTTATAGTCTGTTTGGAACTTGGGAGAGGAAAGGGGAGGGAAGAAAAAGAGAGAGAAAAGGAAAAATGAAGATGAAGAGGAGGAAAAATTTTAAATCAAGTAATCTCTTTTTATCTCTTCTTTCCCTTTAATTTTTTTTTTTTTACAAAATTAAATAAAAAAATAATAGCAAACAGTAATTTACTTTTATTTCTCTTCCCTTCCCCAAGTTCCAAACAAACTATTAGAGAAGAGAGAGGGATATATATTGAATTTACTAGCTTGCCCTTGAAAAGTAGCCATGTGCCTAGACCATGATAGTTTTCTGTTTAATTGGCTAACGATCGTTTTTTCTTGAACCTATTAAAAATCAAGTACAAAATTGAAGGATAAATTTATTGCAATTAAAACTACATAAACCAAATCAAAATAAAAGGTAAACTATAAGAACTAGCAGTGTATTTTACCCTTTTATTTATTAACTAATGGACCTCTACTGTTAGACCGTTGAATGTCAAAAAATCCCTCTAAATGCTGTAAAAAAAAAAAAATTCAAACAAGCTCATGCCTTATTACCATTGCTCCAGCCGTCATTGAAAAAAGTACTTAAAATGCTCGACTCCCCATTTTTCACATTGTCCTTTCTCTCCCTCTTTCTCCACTCTTTGGCTCTCTCCCTCTCTCTTAATATCGTATAAACTCACTTGGATTATAGAGGTAATAATCGTGTAAGGTATTTTTAAGTTTGAAAATTTTAGTGATACATCTACATAATTAATCTAATTGTACCAATCAAAACATATACTATTCCTAAATTTATTCAAAGTGATATCACCAAAGTAAAATAAAAATTTCCTGTAATTCTAAAAACCTGAGAATAATCAAACAAGTGAACTTATTTGAGCTGCCTATGAATAGATTTTTTTTTTTTTGATGATTTTTTTAATCAAAATTCAAATTTATTTTTATTCTTAGGTTCTTTTAGGTCATGTGTACTCATCACTAAAAAAAACTACTTCAATTTTACTAAAATGACTTTTTTACTCATTAGTGAATTTTTTAATTAAAAAATATTTTGTTTGTGATGTGTACACATAACCTTAAAAAGTATAATAATAAAAAACTTAAATTTTGGTTAAAAAAAAGCCATTGAAGATGAAAAAAAACCCTGCTTCACAAGGCCTTAAGTAACCTAGGTCCAAACATCCCGATTCTATTCAAAAAGAAAGAGGAAGGAAAATAAAGAGTGTATTACAAAGCTAGTGTGGTTTTTAAACTTAATTACAAAATTCAAGTAGTTTTAAATTTATTTAGCAAACCTTATTTGTGCCTTCAAAGCACTTCTATTATTTAAAGTTTGTCTTTGATTTTTATAAAAATTATGTTTTGAAAATACAACTTCAGGGTTTGTCACATATTTTTATAGAAGTTATATTTTGAAGATACAATTACAAATTTAAAGTCATGTTTTAAAAACAAAACTTCATGCTCAAAGTTATATTTTCAAACTACAACTTGATAAACAACTTAAATTTAGTAAATGAGTTTGAAATCACTTGATTTCGAGAAATAAATTTAAAAATCATCTTGATTTAGTCATAAACTCGAGAATAAAAACAAAGTGAAAAGACAAAAGTAAACAAAGGAAGGAAAATTTTCTGTCTTCCCTTTGTTTTTTCCTCAAGTATCATATAAAGCCTTAACTACTTAGCTGGTGTGGATACGGGAGGTAGGCTTGGACCTGCCTTTGACCGTGCAAAAGCTCTGGTACGGGCACAGGTTTGGAGTCTCGCCCCGGTCTACACTATGTCGAGTTCATATCTTATCCTCGAGCTTCAAATTTGAATCTCCCCATCTCTCTCGAGGAGTCGACATTTACAATGCCTTACGAATTCTTTTTGTACTTCACACTTTCACAGCTAATAAGAGTACAAGAAGAAGAAGAAGAAGAGTTAGGAGAGGAAGAGTGAGATTGAAGTGTCTTACTGTTTGAGGGGTTTAGAGCATAATTGAATTGGTCTTTTGGGGGGATTGATGGGGACTAGGGTTCCAGTACAACACTGAAATCTGAGATCGGCCAATTTGTATATTGGAAGCTATTTTCACGACCTCAACATAGTTGATGGTCGTCCTGGGGAGATTGAAGGCCTCGGCGACGCTGATCGCGACACCGTCACCGAAGACAGTTTGGACAACGAGGAGGAATCTAGCGCTGTCATGAGTTTGTTGTTCCTTCTTCAATTTTCTCTATTACTTATGCTCTGTATGTTTGTGACTTTGTAACTTTTCTGCACCCCAAAATTGAACTCTTTTCACATTTAGGTTCTTGGTTTTGAATTTCTTGTTCATATGCTCCTCTTAAGACCCCGTGTAGCTGCCTGAATCGATTCATTTTGAGTTAGATTAATTGAAAAATATTGAAAAATGAGCTAATTTGAAATTTTGAATTTGTGTATGGGTTGACATGGTATATTTTGCTTTTGGGACAACCAAATGGGCCTTTTCACTTTTTATTATTTTTTTATTTTTTAATTTTTGGTATAAGGGAGGCCGAAGCCAAGAAAAAATAAAAAACTATCTTAGGAGGGACTCCCCAGTCCGAGATATCCCACACAAGAAAAGACTGGACCAAAAGAGTGGGGGAGAGCTAGGATTTGAATTTGGTGGGTGCCATTACAGCGTCCTTCGCGGTCTGCACTTCCATTCGCCTCTCAACAAACATGCTTTAGCACAGAAGACTAGTCCCAATCCAACGACCCTCGGATGTTAAGGATTATGTTGTTGTTAGGATGGGTTTCTCAGGGCTTCTAATAAGGCCCAGCACTTCTTGGGAATGAGTTTCCAAGATAACCTGAGTGTGGCGATAATACCAAGCCAATTTTAGGCGCTGCCACATGGCCCAGAGCTTGCTACAATTGGAGAAGTCCACCCTATCCCTTGGATGAAAGGTTTTTTTTTTTTACCAAACTAATGTATTTTTTTATAGTTATTTCTCAAATATAACTTTTGATAAATTTAATTCCAAAGTAATGTAAAAAGGGATTCAAAGTCACGCTTCACTTAAAAACGGGACTTTGAATCCCGCTTTACCTGTGCCACCCTGCAAAGGCTGCAAGCAGCCTGCAACAGCTTTGTCTAAGACAACCCTTCATAAGAAGCGTTATTTAGGACTTCGCTTCTTGTGAAGCATTGTCCTGGACATTGTCTTTGTTCATTGTTACATCCGCCTACCCTTTCTTCCTTTTCCCTCACTTCTCTCCCTTGTTTCCTCCTCCCCCGGCAGCCTTGCTTCCTCCTCTCCGACAGCCATCTTCATTGCTTCCCTCTCCTCTGACAGTCACCTCCCTTGTTCTCCACATTTCGGCAGCCACCTCTTTTGGTTGTTAAGTCCTCATTTACACATTATTATATAGCTATATATATGTTGTTGTTAATAAATAGTTACAATACAATTCAAATTTCAGTCATCTTGCTCCCTTTCAACCAGCAGCTATATTCCTTTGCTTTTCTCACTCCAGCAACCACCTCTCTTGGTTGGTAAGCACTTATTTTTTGTTTTAACCTTGTTTAGGTGTATAGTAGTATTATATACATATTATGTTAGATATATACACATAAATATATGCATTGTTATATAGTTATAGCTTTATGATATTGTTGTTAGATATATAGTGTTAGATACGTTGTTGTTTGATAAATAATTATTATATAAGATATCGTTGTTATGTTATTGAAGTTAAATAGATGTGATTTATTTATTTTATGTCATGTTATTTGTGTCATTAATTAGTAAACGGTTAATATAAATATTTGTTTCATATAACTATTTTTTTTAAAAATATAAATGTTATTAATGATGGCCTTGTCGTGGATAAAATTTTTTTTATTTAGTTTGTTTGTTGATATATAAAATTACATTGTAAAAATTATGAAGAAATTAAAAATAAGATTATTGTATTTAAAGAGCACCACCAAATTTTTTTAAGAGACCTAGTGATTTTTGTTTTTTTTTTAATTTTTGTATATTTATCTACTTTAAATGCAAAAATTATTATCTCTAATTTTGAAAATAAATTATCTTTTTTGAAGATACAATGTCAAAATAGTATGTTTATTCCTTTACCAATTTAAATTGTAAAAATATAGTTAATTCGTTATGCAAATAAATATTTTTTTTTATTTAGTTTGTTTGTTCATATAAAAAAAATTATATTGTAAAAATTATCAAGAAATTCCAAAACAATATAGTAATTTGGTTTTGCAAGTAAATAATTTGTAAAATAAATTTTAAAAAATAGATTATTGTATTTTACGAGAACCACCAATTTTTTTTTAGAGACCTAGTATTTTTTTAATTTTTTAATAATTTGTATATTTATCCATTTTAAATGTAAAATTATTATCTCTAATTTTGAAAATAAATTGTCATTTTTGAAGATACAATATAAAAATAGTATTTTTATTTATTCAATTAAATTGTAAAAATATAGTAATTTGGTTTTGCAAGTAAATAAATTCTTTATTTAGTTTGTTTGTTCATATAAAAAAATAAATTTTAAAAATTATGAAGAAATTCCAAAAAATATAGTAATTTGGTTTTGCAAGTAAATAATTTGTAACATAAACAGTAAAAAATAGATTATTGTATTTTAAGAGAACCACCAAATTTTTTTTAGAGACCTATAATTTTTAAAAATAAATAATTTGTATATTTATCCATTTTAAATGTAAAATTATTATCTCTATGTTGAAATTAAATTATGATTTTTTAAGACACAATGTAAATATTGTTTGTTTTTTTTAGCAATTTAAATTTTAAAAACACAGTAAATTTGTTTTGCAAATAAATAATTTTAAAGATAAACACAAAAAATGGATTATTGTAATTGAAGAGAACCACTAAATTATTTTGAAATAAATAATTTTTATTTATCCATTTCAATGTAAAATTATTATCTCTATTTTGTAAACTTTATCCATTTATCCATTTGTCCATTTCATTTATCCATTGATGAAATATTAATTAACAATGTTAATAATTTATTAAGATATTCAATGAACAATTTTTTAAATTATAAAAATATTTAGTGTATTTATAAACTTAAGAAATTAAATTGAAAAAACTATTAATATAAATAATGTAAAAATTTTAGTAATTTTGTTCTTACAAGGTCGTGTTTTTTAAATATGCACTAAAAAATAGATTAGTTAGTGAACCCTGAACCTAAACCCTAAACCTGACCTTAGGTTAACCTAATCCAACCTAACCCTAGGTGAAGTTAATGTTAAAAATCAATTTTTTAAAAAATAAATTTAACAATTGAATTTATATAACCTAGCTAATAGTGTAAGATTTTTAATAACGTCACAAATTGGGAAGGTCACATAATCTCAAAAGTCAAATCCCATGCAACGGGATAAGATTAAATTTAAATTAATCAAAGTTCTAACAGGTTGCAAAGATTAACAAAAATCGAGACACAGGCCAGAAATCTTTGCTGCACTGAAACAAAAAAATTGGTTATGTGCAAATATATCAATATGCTTGAATGTATAGATCAAGATGTGAGTGACTCCTACAATATAGGGTCTTCTTAAAATAATATGATTGGTTAGCAAAGACGACTCACACGCCCTCAATTTCAAGCCTCCAAGACTTTCCGACGGCTTTTATGCCCTTAATCTCAAGTCTTCAAGGCTCTATGACGGCCCCATGCACCCTCAATTTCAAGCCCTGAAGGTTTCATGATGGCCCATGTGCCATTAATTTTAAGCCTTTTTAAGGCCAAAATTCTATACTTTTTTTTTTAAGATCATGATTACTATTGCTAGTGAAAGCCTTAAAAAAATAAAAAGAGCTGATATAAAAATAAAGGGGATAAAATCACCCCAGTTTAACCATGCCTTGGCCTCTGATTTTGATAATTGAAAGGGATATATATGAGCCTGCAAAGTGATCTTTTCCTGATGATAATGTAAATACAGTTACAAAATTAATAGACGTGACTGAATAAATTTATTCAAGTCTGGGAGTGGTTCATGTGACCATGGGAGGCTTTATGTCTTCTATATATGTCCTGTAAGTGGAGCTACGTGATGTAACCAAAAATTAAAAGAAAAATATATTTGTGATTCTTCAATTGATAAAACATTATCAATCCATGATGGTAATCGGTTTAAAAGTCACTGGTACAAGTTTGGATATATTAAAAGAAATAGTATGGTTGGGCTCCATCTATTACTAATGAGAATTTCAATCTAATGCATGCTCTCATGAGCCCACAATTTCAAAATCTCAAGACTTCAATTTGGCCCACTAAAAGACAATTCTTGGTCTTCTTTAAAGGCCCAAATTTATAAGTCTTCTGAAGAGTAAAATCACAGCTTAGTAATGGCTCAAGTTTTGGGCAATTAAAAGCCCAATTTTATTTTTGGTCTTTTACTGACCTATGCTTTTAAGTTTGTTGGTCCAATTCTTTTGGTACACTCAACATGTCTTTTAAGACTCTATTGTTGGCCCAAATTATTTGAGCCCACTCAACAAATCTTTTTTAAAACCCAATACCTTTGAATTATCCAGCACCTTGAGAAAGAGTAAATTTTGGACTTTAAACAAATAAAGTCAAAGTCCATTGACCTTGTTTTGTTCTTTTCTGTTGTCTCTTTTTTATTCAAGAGAAGCCCAATGAAATGATGGTCCTTGAGTCAGTGTATGTGACTATATCGTTTAATAATAGTAAATATGATGCTCATACAAATTAAATTGACAATTTTATTGTTGTAAGGAAAATCACTTCACTGTTCCCATGAAATGACAAAAAAAATAATAAATAAATAAAATGTATCATTGCTGATATGTTGGTGCCCCTTTTATTCAAATAACAAGCCATAACTATTTATATGGCCATTTGAAAGAATACAAATAGTATACATGGTTTGAAACCTGGAGTCCTCACAAAAGATATAAAGTAAAACAAAAATAAACATTATTTGCTTAAGAACTACGGTTGACTTGATTTTAGTCCAGACTTGTCCCAACTCGAATATGTAGGCAACCCACTCAAATGGGTATAGTCACAATCTTGTGAATCCAAAATGTTCACTTAAATTAAATCAAACCAAAATTAAATATTATATTCTTTAGAACTATGGTTGACTTGATTTCAGTCTGAACTTGTCTCGACTCGGATACGTATGCAACTCACTCAAATGGGTACAGTCGCAATCTTGTAGACCCAAAATGTTCACTTAAATTAAATCAAACAAAAATTAAATATTATATTCTTAAGAACTAGAGTTGACTTGATTCTAGTCCCGACTCGGATACGTAAGCAACTCACTCAAATGGGTACAATCATAACCTTTGTAAACCCAAATGTTCACTTAAAGTAAATTTGTCACAAAAATCCAATTTTATTCTATTAAGTTGAAATCAAATGATATTCTCTTGAAATAATGGATTGTAATTAAGAGATACGTTATATCTTGAATGGATCCGACATACACTTTAAGAACTCATGTGATATGTTATTATATGGGTAAGATTATGTTAAGTGGTTGTTCAATTAAATATTATTTGTCAATATTTTTGCTTAATAGCTAACCTGTACATGGTCAACCGTTGATCAACTTGTCTGAACTAACCGTAGTTAGTGAACCCTAATTGAACATAACCGTAGCTTTACCTAACCTAGTTAGTAAATTATAAGTGAACTTAACCTTAGTTAGTGAACCATAAACCTAACCCTAGTTAGTAACCTTAGTTAGTAATCATAGTTAGCAACCATAATGAAAGTTCGTGAAGAAGGGATAGTGTAAGACATGACCATGGCTTTACCTAACCCTAGTTAGTAAATTGTAGGTTAATGTAACTTTAGTTAGTAAAGGTTAAACCTAACCTTAGTTAGTAAAGTCTAAACCTAACCCTAAAATTAACTCGTAGGTTAACCTAATTGTAGTTAATAAACCTTAAACCTAGATCAACCTATAACACTAGTTACTGAACCCTAATTCAATATAGCTATGGCTTTATCTAACCCTAGTTAGTAAACTATAGGTTAACCTAACCGTAGTTAGTAAAGACTAAACCTAACCTTAGTTAGTAAAGTCTAAACCTAACCCTAAAACTAACTCGTAGGTTAACCTAACTATAGTTAATAAACCCTAAACCTAGATCAACCTATAACCCTAGTTACTGAATTGTAATTCAACATAATTGTGGCTTTACCTAACCCTAGTTAGTAAGCTATAGGTTAACCTAACCTTAGTTAGTGAACCTTACCCTAGGTGAAGCTAAGCCAAAGTTAACCTAATCCAACCTAACCTGTACATTTTCAACCCTTAATGAACCCAACCCTAGGGTAACCTTACCTGTAGTTAGCAAACTATAGGTTAACCTAACTCTAAGATAACCTTACCAAAATTTGAAAAAAAAAATGCAATAAATTGTGAAAAGTCTTTGATTTTGTATATGGCGTATGATGTGTTCATTTGTTTTGTACCAGACCAGGAGAAAAATGGATGGGACAGTGGTAATGATTTATTGGGGTGGAGCAATACTGAAAGATTATGATGAAGGGATAGTGTACAACATGAACTGCCATACTTGTTATAATATACCATTGGAATGCAAATTGTCTAAACTACAAGACATGATCATGCCTATTGTTGCCAAGGATGGACAAAATATAAGGTTGAAATTTATATGCAGATTTCTATACAGTACTGAAGGGGGCTCCGTAAGATATAAGAAACTGTTGATCAACGATGACCGAACATTGCAAGTTGCCTTACGGCTTCCGCAAAAAAATACGGCAACGATGGAGAATTTCTCAACGATGTTGACATTAAGGTCGGACAATATAGGGTCTACTGTTTGCTAAGAATTACTAGTCTCGTTATGAAGGGTCTACTGTTTTTCCAAACTCTAGGCACAAATGTGTAGTTAGAAAGGGTCGGGTAGAGCATAATAGAATTCATAACAAGATGAACGAATTAAGGCAAAAACAGACGTTCCATTGTAGTTTATGTAAGGAATCTGGTCATAACAGACGTCGATGTTCACAGAGGAGAGGCGTCGTGGCGTAGTTTAATCTTTTTTCATTATAATCTGTTTGTATTTCAAAAACACATTGGAATCATATGTATTACCTGTTAGCTTATATGTTTAAAGTATTTTAATTTGTGATGCATGTTACCTTGTATTTTTCTTGCATTACACTTGGACACACATGTTTATGGATTACATTATTTTATTATAATTGTTATTATCCAGGATGCTCCTATTCAATTGAATTTTACTAAGTTATTAGATCCATCGTCTATGGACTTCCATTTTACTAAGTTACCAGATCTGTCATCTACAATGATATCACAACGGTGACTTGGTGGACCCCTTGATGAGAGTGTCCTTACATTACAGGGTTCTCATTATTCACATGACGTGTGGCAATATAGGGTATGTTTTTTTTAGTGTTTTTACATACTTGACATTGACAGTTTATAAATTCAAAATTTTGGACAACTACCACCATTTGCATATTTATAACACATTGCGATATTCACTTCACAGGGTGATCAGCCGCTAAATTTTCGTTGGGTGGACACGAGTTTACTCAACGTTGATGTGCACCTCCGGATTATACCTTATTTGATTCAAGTTAGTTTTTACGGTGTACACTGAGTGGGTCAGATTCAGTACGATCATACTCTACTCATCGCCATAATTGAGAGATGGCGCCAGGAGACACACTCCTTCCATTTGCCTATCAGGGAGGCAATAGTTATATTACATGATGTATCCATCATCTACACTTCTGGTTGATGGGATGGCTGTAACAGGTCCCTTAGGAGATTCTATAGGTTCCATTATATTAAACATGTGAAGACAGATCATGTAGATCCAAATGTTGCCATAATAGAGATCTTAGAAGATGAATTGCTAGTTTTGGACCCTGACCTATTAGATTTTGAAGATGACAATGATGACGACTTTGTAAACCCTTTACTTAGAAGCTTGTTGAGGCGTGGCAAACTAATGTATTGTTACGAACATGTTCCAACTCATCTTAGTCCATAAACTGTTGGTTTTAGAGTCTAACCTATCTTTCAAGCACTTGTACTTTTAATTTGAACTTGTTTGTACTTCATTTCCCAATTTCTTGTATGTTTGTCACTATTTCCAAAATTGCGTTTTTTCTAAATTTTTCAAATTGTATTTTATTTAAAAAATTTTAAATGTCATATAGGAACTTAACTTTATTATGAAATAAGTTATATGTAGCCAGGACTATAAAATATCATAAACCATAGACTTATTGTAGGGTTAGGGTTAACTATGCCCTGGTTTAACTAAGTTTAATTAGGATTAAACTAGGGTTGAAATAGGGTTAGTATAACTACAGCTAAACTAGGGTTATAACTTCAGTTAAACCAGGGTTAGGTTTAAACCACATCTTACGGGATTACTAAGAAGGTTTATACTATGGTTAGGTTACCTAAGGAATTAAACTAGGGTCATGTTATTAGGTTAGACTTTTGAGTTAAACTAGGGTTAGGGGTTGGGTTAGACTTTTGAGTTAGGGCTAAGGTTAGGGCATTGGTGGGTTGCTAGGATTAGGGTTAGGGTTTGGGTTGTGTTTTCGGTTGGTGAGGGTTAGGGCTAGGTTAGGCCTTCGGTTGGTTAGAGTTACGGCTAGGGTTAGGGCGTTGTGGGTTGCTAGGGTTAAGGTTTGGGTTATGCTTTTAGTTAGTTAGGGTTAGGACTAGAGTTAGGCTTTCAATTGGTTAGAGTTAGGGCTAGGGTTAGGGCATTGGTGGCTTTCTAGGGTTAGGGGTTGAGTAAGGCTTTCGACTGGTTACAGTTAGAGCTAGGGTTAGCGTTGTGGGTTGCTAGAGTTAGGGTTTGGGTGGTTATGCTTTCGGTTGGTTAGGATTAGGGCTAGGGTTAGGCTTGCATTTGGTTAGAGTTAGGGCTAGGGTTAGGGCATTGGTGCCTTAAGTTTGCTAGGGTTACAATTTGGATTTGTTAGGGTTAGAGCATTATCTAAGTTTGCAAGGGCATCTAGGGCATTGGTGTCTTAGTTGTTTTTTAGTAGATGTTTTCTAAATTATTTAGTTACAAATACGAAAATACAAAATTTATCATTTAACATCTTTAATAAATTATTTAATTTACTAAATAATAATGTATAGAATAAAGAAATAAAATCTATAAATATTATATAAATGTATAAAATATAAAAAACGTGGTTGCTAACCACTCTTTCTATTAAGTGTGGTTATTGACCACGCTTTATAAAAATAGTGGTTAGCAACCACTCTTTTCTACAATGCACTGCCATGCAGGCAGTCCATGTAGACAAAAAAAAGTGAAGCATGGTTCGTAACCACACCTTATCTTAAAGAGTGGTTATGAAGTAACCACGCATTACCTTATTTTTGGATTAAATTTGAAAAATCTTTTATTTGGGGAATAACTATAAAAATGTACATTAGTTTGGTAAAAAAAACTGGATGAAACCCTTTTAACCACCTGCCATTGCTATCACGGATTAGACCACCAATGGAATATTGAGTTTTTAATTTTAGTTAGCCTTGGTCTTAATTATTTATTATTATTGAGTAAAATAGTACTATATATATCGCATAAAAACATATTAAGTAGATATTTTTGCCATGTTTCCTTCATTTTGTGTCTTGCACTGCATTTTTTAAAAATCAGTCCGTATGTCCGCTTCTGTGCTTTCTGGCTTATATTTAAAAAAAAATGAAAAACTTTAATGTTCACGTGTTCGACTAAGTGCCTATAATGTTTTGTCTTTGACATTGAACGTTCTAGGCAGCCTGTTTTACGGCATTATTCCCTTGCATTCATGTCCATCTGAAGCCAAACTGAATCTGCTCAAGGGCATCTTGAATTGCACTCAAGTGGCATCTTCTAATGGGGATAAAGTTGATAGTTTGCTTAAGCCTCTTGGCGACAAAATCAAAAGCCACGTTTTACATAAATGATCTGTTTTACTCATTACAAGGGGTCAGACGTGTTTTGGTTTGAAGAAGCCAGAAAGTGACGTGGTTCTTTTGTGTGTCTCTTCTACTCCGCTGAAATTGTGCTGTGGGGAGAGTCCAGACAGTATCATTTTTCCTGGAGGAGTGCAGTTTTCTGTTTTTGTGGTGTGTATGTGTCCTTCAAAAAGCTGGGTGGGGAGCAGCACTTTGGTATTGATCTTTGTTTCAGTTGTGGTTGGTATATTGGTATCTCACCGGTTGTACCTTTTTTCCGGTTTTCCGAGATGTATTCTATTGGAGTGAATCAAGTTCTTTTTGGCCTGTATTCTTTCGCTATTGTACTCTGCTTTGTTTAATATATTGCTTCTTTTGCCGTATGTCAAAAAAAAAAAAAAAAAATTATTTTATGTCAGCGAGGATAACAGTTTGAAGATTAGAGAATGATTAGGTTTTGCGAGTTGGGGGTGCATTGTTAGAATTTATTCTCTAATTACTAAATGTAAGTGATTTTGAATCTATTTATCAAACCCACGTTGCTCTAGAACTTAATTATCAAAACACGAGTTCAGGCATGAAGTTGTATATTTTACGGGAATACGTAAACTTTAAACCTATGTATCTGGACTCTTTTAAATTTATGAAAAACTCGTGTTCGGATGCTTGACATCTGGACAAAGATATGAAATGTGTCTGATATAACTAGTTAGACATGCATCCAAAAAGTATGTATAAATAATTGAGTTATTATAGAACTATGCATAAGACTTCTATGTTATGCATAAAATGCTCTATTTAAGTTTATAAATATCATTTTACCTAAATAAATAAAAAAAATATTTAAAAAATATGATGTACAGTCGTGTTCGAGCATTTTTGAACATGAAACTTAGATGCTTAGATACATACCCACTCTCAACACTCATACCCGAGTCTAAGTAACATAACTTTAAACTATAAAAGTTGTATTTTTGAAGACACAACTTCTTGAGTAACTTGGATATGGGAAGTTCAAAACTATTTGAATTTGATAATTAAATTTAAAAACAACCCTAATTGTGTCATAAACTCTTATTAATTTCATAGCTGCATGGATTGGACTAGTGTTCCATGGTCATATTAGGTCGGTTATGTTTTTGGGTCTTGTATTAAACGTGATACACTACGGTCTAGCGTTTAATAGAGAACATTAATTATATATATTTTTGGCATAAGTAAGAGTAATGAAAGATAACCGAAGGATAGCAGCTTAAGAGAGAAGGAGAAAAACCAACTACGTTATCTCAGTTGGCCAAAGACTCTTTGTCTCTTAAAGGAAGGTTAAGAGTTTGACTCTTGTTAAGTATAAGAGTTGTTCGCAATAGATTTATCTCTTGTAAATATTCTAGTGTCAGCATAGATGACTTGCGTTTGATCATACCGATAAGAGAATTAGTCGAGATGCGTGAAATTTGGCCTAGACACATCTGATTGTTAAACCAAAAAAATTAAATAAAAGAGGAAAAATAGATGAAGAAACTTGGAATCCCACCTAGATATCCTTAGGAATTACTCCCTAGGATAAGTTGCTTCAAACATCATAAAGAGCTTTACGAAGATTCCATGTATTTATGAACTGCTAAGCTTCACCTAATTCTAGTAGGACTAAAACTTCACAATTAGAAATTCTGATTGGTAAAATACCTCGATTTTGATAAATTTGGGTAGGAAGATGAAAGTGAAAAATAAATCATAATCCTAAAATTGAAGACAAATTAATCTAAGTCGTTCATACTTTAAAGCTTATCCTGTATTTCCATAGAAAACATTACTTTAGGCCTGAACTCATGTTTTAGTAATTAAGTTCTTGAACAACTTAAGTTTGGTAAATAAGTTCAAAATCACTTAAATTTAGTAATTACGGAATAAATTCTACTATTTTGTCTTTGAATCAAATGGTTGAAATTGATAATCAAACTACTATTTTGTCTTTTGGGTAAACTATTGTTTTGACTCTTGAGCTTTACTTAAGTTTTCAGAGTCAAATTTGAGCCCTCAACATCCATAAATAAGTCAATGTGGTCTGATTTATCACTGAATGTGATAAAATCCAACTTGTTTAATCATCTGTCAACTTGTGTCTGTTACAACTAAAACTAAAATAACTTTTTCCTAGAACTGTCATATTTTATGCTCTCCATTTGTACGGTTTTCAAAAATGTTAATGTGAGATTCTGGCGGCTGCACGTGAGTAGGGACGAGATTTTAGCAGATTATGGCAGTGACAAACTGGCTCTCACATCGCTTGGGGAAGGAGAGGTGAAGTGCTATATCTGTAGATATTTGCATCTACTTGGTATGTTTTAAAACCGTGTGAGCTAAGACTCAAAGTGAACAATATTGTATCATGTAGATTTTGGGTTGGGACAGTTAATGCAAGGGATGATGCTTGGAAATGGAAATCTCTTGCAAGAGTAGTTGAGGCATTGCTTGGCCTGCTTCGGCCAGAAGTTTGACAATTGATATATTGGGTAGGTGTAAGAAGCTCCCTAATTGGCATTGTATGAGTTAGGCTGAAGAGATAATTATCACTTATTGATACACTTACGGGGTCTTCGGATCCTTGGTCAAGCATTCCAGCTATATATCGGCTTCATTGGGTTTTTTCAACATGAGTGATGGAGGTTCTAGAGATGCAGGGCCACAGGAGGGAAACCTCTCCGGAAAGAAGTTCCACATTTGACGGGGAAGGATCTTCTGACTGATCAAGTTAAAGCAGGCTATTCCGAGTCTCTGTACATATGCCCTTCAGGGAAAGATTATATGTCTCCACTTCTATTGAGTTCTTAGGGGTTCTTGACTTCTAGACAAAGATGTGGTCTTTCTTGTTTACCGTGTGTGTATCTGAGGGGTCCTTTTGGCTTACAAAATGGAGGAAAAGTTCTTTTGTTGTGGTGATGACTTCACCTGCACTTCAAAATTTGAGGAGTGCACATGTTACTGGGTGGTTCAACCATGTTTTGTTAGCTAGTTTAGCTTTAGTTTAGTCATTATGTTGACGTGGGTTTTTAGGTAGATGCTTTATGCTTATGTTGGTGTTTATAACATTAACAGCTAGACTATAATACTTTATATGCATTTTTTTCCCCCCAGTTTTGCAGCAGCCACAAAATCAGCTGCAAACTCCATCCAAACATCATATGCAACCACTATCACATCAGCCTCAGTTTCATCCCTTTGCACCAGAACAATCAGCACCCTCCTCTTCACCACAACGTGCTGCTCACTTTCTCACAATCATCAATGTGGACCACCTTCACACTTGCCTGAAATTGCCCAGCAGTCCCCAAACATTTCCCAGCATGTGGCTTGCTTACGACCCCGCTCTCGGGAGGCCATTGTACATGACGTAAAAGATAAAGGTCGCTAGAGAAGATGAAAAAGAGAAGGATAAATTTATCATTATGTCCCTCACATGCTCATCACGTGCTAATTTTTTGTCCAAAACAGTGACAATCGTTGTCGATTGACTAATTGTGTATGTTATTAGAAATTAAAGGGTAAAAGTGTTGAAATAAAAACTATAAAGATCAAATTGAGACAAAGGTGAAAGTGCAAGGACTATTAGTGCGATTTGCCTTCCTTTAAGTTGCGATAGATATGGGAGCTATTACTTGCATGTAACAAAAAATATCAAAATTTTTAGTACTAAAATTTTTTATTTTAAAATTTCAACGAGATACAATTTGAGTCATTCAATATAATTTTTAGTTTGAAATGCCATATATAGGTGAAAAATTAACTATTTACAGTTTTATGTATGTAGGTAGCAGTTATGGTTGATAAGAGAATGTCACACGACCATCTTACTCAATCGTGTGCTCTGAAATGTTACACAATGCGGCCATCCATAATAGAAAGAAGGAGTTGATCATGGGATCATTTGTTTTATTAGCCATAAGCACTATCTCTTTGCATGGAGTCAAATTTTATATTAACTTCAGAGTAGTGCTATATCTAATTTTTTTTCCTCACTCCAAACACAAAATTATATGACTCACATTAATAAATTCGTGTAGAATCCATTTACTTATGTCTAGAGAGATATATTGAGAAATGAGATTACATATAGCATTTCATTACTTTTAATCATATTCATTTGGATCTACTTTTCACCGTCTTTTATAACTACTTTTTTAGACTGACTTTCGGGTTTGATTTTTATTCAAAACACCGGAAACTAATTTAAATGCCATTTATTAATAGCTTGTTTGGAAATTGGGGAGGGAAGGAAAGGAAAGGGAAAGGAAAGAAAAAATATTTTTCCTTCTTTGTTTGATTTTATAAAAAAAAAAATGAAAGAAAAATGGAAGAAAAAAAGAGAAAGTGATTTAAAATTTTTCTTTCCATTTTCCTTCTATTTCTTTGTTAGGTAGAATTAAGGAAGGAAAACTTCCCTTCTCTCTCCCAAGTTTCAAACAAGCTATAAAGACGTCACTTGTAAGTATTAGCATCGATAAATGCGGTCAAATTTCCAAACTAACAGACCCTCATTGGTGCTCACAAGAAAAGTAATATGAGGAAGCCCTCACCCCTGCCGATCCAAGCCGCAGTTTAAATTTTATTCAACAAAGCAGGTTTAACGTTATTTGAATTGACGTTTATTAATAAAAATGTTTTTTTCAAATGACGCTATTTTCTTGTATTTCTCATTGGTATATCTAACAATTGAAAGAAAAAAGAAAAAATGTCAAAAAGCATAAATGCATTTTCAAAAAGTATTTTTATAAATTCAGAATATCATGGCCACAGTTCAGTCATGATCGCCACAAACCCCCGCGCCCCCAAAAAGGTTTTGTGGTTAACTCTCTCTATGTGAAGGTAAATGATGATTAACTCTCTCTATTACACTTGCATGTGCGGATATGTAAAGTAGAGAATATTGTCAGGCGTTGGGGGAAGGGAGGAGACGAAGCTGTAAATTGTGTTCAAAAGGATTTTTTTCCCGATACGTTTTGTTTTATTAAAGAATTTATTGGTTTTGTGACTGAAGACCAAGGTTCTCTTCATAGCCATATATATTGTTTCTCTACAGCTTTGGGTTTGTTTTGAGGATGGATACTAGCAAACAGATGGACAAAAGCTCAATTCCCACGCTTTTCTAAAAAACATTTTTTTTTATTTATTAAAAATGTTTTGCAAAAACGTTTATACTCATATGTGTTTTTTCTTTTTCCTTCCGATTTTTACATATACCCGTAGAAAATACTTTTTCCTTTCAACTGTTACATATATCGGCAAAACATACAAAGAAACACTATTATTTGAAAAAGTATTTTTAATAAAAAAAAAATATGTTATATTTGAATTGATGAATTAAGTTGAATAAACGCTCAAATTAAAAATAAACTTTAAAAATAACTTGTGTCAGTTAAATCAGCCCAAGTTTGGACACTCTCTCTTTCTCTCCAGTCTACGCTAGTCTAGTTCACATATTGTCCTTGAGTTTCAAATTTGAATTTCTCTCTCTCTCTCTCTCTCTCTCTCTCTCGTAGTGTCGACATTTACAATGCCTTCTAATTTACAGATAATGAGGAAAGAAGAAGAAGAATAAGAAGAGAAAGAATGAGACTGAAGTGTGCTTCTTGTAGAGGGGTTTAAATGTTAATTGGATTGGTCTTTTGCGGGGATTGATGGTGAATAGTGTTCCAGTACAGCTCTACAATCTGAGATCGGCCACTTTGTATATCGGAAGCTCTTTCCATGACCTCAACACCGTCGATAGTCGTCCTGGGGAGATCGAAGGCGTCGGCGAGGCTGATCATGACGCCGTCACCGAAGGCAGTTTGGACAACGACTAGGAATCTAATGCTCTCGAGTGTTTGCGACTCCCTGAACAATTTCAAGTTTCCGTTCTTGTTCCTGAAAATGTGGTTTTTATGCGTCTCTTAGGCCCTGTGGTTTCATGATATCGATTCATTTTGAATTAACTAATTTAAAATATGTCAATTTGGATATGAGTTAATTCAAATTTGTGTAGTTGTTGACATAAATATATTTTGAATTTTCCATCTTTAGATAGGTAATTCTACGGTTTAAAAGCATGACTAAATTTAATTTTTCATATGAGCAATGGGTCTGCCCCAATAGTGGTTGGGTGCTTAAGGACTGGCTCATTAGGCGGAGGTTTGAACCCTGCAAGTCCCTCCCCTTTTCCCACTTGCCTTGTATCAAAATTTTTTTTTTCAATTTTCGTATAAAAGTATATTTGTGAATTTGAAGCTGAATTCAACCGTGTTGTAAACCGTTTAATTCTAAAATTGCCCAGTTCATATTTTTGGGACAGCCAAATGGGCCCTTATTAAATAAAGGTAAAATATACATCTTTTAAAAACAGAATTCGTTAGGTACACTGATTTTATATTTATTGATATTGTTCAATTATATTCTACTGTGTCTATCTTCTCAATACTAGGTGTAAATTAGGAGCGTCAGATTTTGAGATGATGGTACTCTTTTTTATAGAAAAAAAAGTTGGTAAGTAATATTGAGATAAGGAAAATAAATTGCAATTACTAGAAGCAATTGATTTTCTCCAAAATCTGGGCTTGCTTAACTTTCTTTCATCTGCCAAAATTAAGCATGATAATTTTTGTTTTTATTTTTGGTGGAAGGAGCAGAGCTTCATGAACATTCATACACGTACATCAATGGCAGCAAAAAGTTGATCATTAACTCCTTTTTATTAAAAAATTAAGCTCACAAAATTCTGACGTATGGAAACGATCCAAATTTTTGGCGTTCTTCCGTACTAGTAGCATTAATGATTATGGAATCCCTTCACTTTTAATCCATCCCCTTTTCCGGTTGGGGCAGTGTCGCAATAATGAGTATGGAATCAAGTATCCTGGGATTCGATTCTGGTTCTAGTTTAGGCATGTCTGGTTACCTAGAATTCAAATATTGTAATATGATGGTATTAGTCTTGGCACCCGCACCCTTCTCTTGCATGTCTCCTTGATAGCAATGAGAAATTTTGGAGCAGAAAGCTGCTAAGAGAGCTTATTTATTACTTTTTGATACTGGCTGAGCGAGCAGCTACCACACCCCCTCATTTTCTTCTTGTGGGACCCGTTCAGAATTCTTCGGTCTAGAGTGCTTTGTCTCACCTAATTTTGAGTTCCTTAGAGCTCACATTTTCTTCTATGTATATCATCTTCTTGGCTACAAACCTGAATTGGTATCTGCATCAGAATATGTGGATTTTCCCCGGTGTGCTCTTCATCGGTGTATTGGTCAATGAAGGAAGTGTTTTGCACTCCTGAAGCGTTGAGGCCTTCATTTTATCTCTTTACATAAGCATAATCAAATTGGAGATTCATTCCATCGAATTGCTGGGACACTAAAATGTAAAAAATCAAATGGAATTTTAACCTCACAGTAAGTTGTTGTGGTCTCCATAAACTGAAACCTTGCTTAAACCGGAAAAAAAAAAAAAAAAAAAAAATTGCATTAGGCACATTGAATTTGAGGGTTCTATTTTTTGAAACTGGAGATTACAAAATTTCTGATTTAAATTATTAGTTTCTTTCCTTTTGCTATGCCATCTAAGCAGTCAAAGGGAGCCCGAGTTTCCCTTTTCCTTATCTGTTTCCTTATAGTTTATCATTATGCAATTTTTTTTTCTTTCAGGACTTCAATCATGAACAATACAGGAATTCTTTACCGCTTCACAGTGTAGGAGTGGAGGAAGATCGCTCTACCCTAAAAGAAAATGATTCTCCAAGGGGTCCCCCATGGTATTTTGACTGCTTATGGTTGCTGACAACCTTGATTATATATTTAATCTTAAACTAATGATCATTAAAGTTTTATGGACGAATGATGGTTTATATTAACTAACTTGAATTTTACTTTGACCTAGATGTTTCACCGATTGAAAACGCATGGGCAAGATTATTGGTCATTATTGTGGATCACTTTATGACCTCATGTAGTTGAAGTACCCGATTCTGAGGCTGACTATACTGCTCAGTCTGCCCAAGATATGCTAAGCAAGAGGAAATCAAGAGAGATCCATTATGAAGGGGATGCGAGGTTTGTTTTGCCCTTGATGTATGTGGAGAATATGTATGACACTTTGGTAAATGAAGTGAACATAACGCTTTCTTCTGTGAATGGCTTTCGTGGAAAAACCATTGGGGTGGCTCTTGAAGCAGCTGGTGGCTTGTACAGAAAGATTTCTAAAAAATTCCCCAGAAAAGGTATTGAGCTGTTTCTGTTTTGGGTGCGTTGGGTGATTTGGACATTTCGCTACGAGGAATTGGAACCTTTCCACTTCGTTCTGTGTATATTTTTGCTTGTTTTTAACATATATTACATAGGATTTGGATGAATCTAATTCATCTGTTGAAACATTTCAGCGGGCCTATTGCCTAAAATATTTTGAGTCTACTTTGTATTTCAAGAGATGTTGGTGTTGCCATCTTAGGCTTCAACATGATTTATACATATTGATTTGATTTTTCACTATCTTATTTTCACTTTACCTTATTTCTTTAGACATGAGCTTTAGGTGTAATTTGATTCACATGAATGGTCTGCCAATTTCTCAAAGCATTCGAATGGTTCTGTTTGACATGGTCACAAATTTTGTTACTGTCCATGGTTGGCACCCACTTTCCGTGATCATTGGTTCTCCTCTTCTGCTCCTTTTCTTCAACCCAACCATTACTTCTCTGGTTATGGGCCTCAAAATTCTGAGAGGAAAAATTATTTCTTTTTCCAAAGCAGTTTCTATTCTCCTAAATAATTGGCTACTATTCTTTCTGTAATATGATGTGCAGGAGCTTTCATATTTAAAAGAAGGGAATTGGCTACTTCTCTTGAAACAAGGTCAATATTTCCAGTAAGAAAAATGCAAGAAGAGAAGCTCGATTTGCGATAGTCAATGGCTTAGCTATTGGTGTGAAACCTACTAGCATGCGTGCGGATGATGCAGAGTGGTAAGAGGAGACTTGAATTTTGTAAGTTTACTGTACTTTTTTGTACGGCGTGGGAATAACATGGCCTATATATGTGAATATATAGTTCGTGATTCCATGATTCTCACCGGCTTACACCAAGTTTTATTATATTTGCTCTATTTTTTTTGTTTATATTCATCATGGACTTTCTTGAATCCAAGTAGATATTAATGTAAATGAACCATAACTATGTAGCCCTATTCCTAAAAGATATACCCCAAAATAATATACCCAAATTATAAGAAAGCCTATAGAAGCTACCATTGCAGAGCTTGCAGATTGGAAAAACATGTCTGGTTATTAAGTTTGGCAGACATTTCATCCTCAGTTAAAGAATTACTGGATTTGTTTGCTCATGATTTTCTTTCTATAATTCAATTGTGGGTCAAGATAAGGACGTTTTGTTTGATGCACGATGATTAATAATCCCTTTGATGACCATAAGTTCATGTTTGGAAGGATGTTTGCCGGTAAACGAACATAAGGTGCCTCTTAGGGGTAGACTTAACAGTGATTTTTGTGTTGTAGAATGCTTCTAAAATTATGTAGCGTAGAATGAAAAACAATGAAATTCAGTGAGAATCAAATATGAGGCGGAATGATTATGGTGTCCCAACGACGGCACTATTCTTGATTGGAATTTCAGCTATTAGAACAACAATGGGAAGTCACATTTTTAGCATTGTCTAAATGCAAAAAGGTTGTGATATTTTTCTTATCTTATCTAAATCTCAAAGCTAATCCTCGATGGGAATATTTCTCAAATTTGAGAAACATTTTCCCACGAAGTGAAAACTATCCAAGTGATCAGCTAGAACTAATGTTTTATGATACCATGCCTTAAATGAAAAGCACTTTATTATCTTGAAAAGGTGTAGAACTTGGTGGCCCCTGTACTTATACATAAGAAAAAAAGACCCTAGATGTGCACTTGTTTGACTAACTGCCTATAATGTCTTCTGTTGGATGTTGAACTTTCTGGACAGCCTGTTTTAGGGCATTATTGTGTTGCACTTGTGACCATTCGAGGCCAAATTTCTGTTGACTGAATCTCCTCCAGGGCATCTTAAATTGCACTCAACTGGCATCTGCCAATGGGGATAATGTTGGATATTTTTTTTCAGCCTATTAGTGACAAAATTTTGCAAAAGAGGAGGAAAATTGTATCTATGTTAAAACTTGGTGTCTGATCTGATTTAAACAATTTTTTTGTATATCAGTGAGCACAGGGGTTTGAAGACTGTAGAGAATGATTAGGTGCTATGAGTTAGGAGTACATTGTTAATTTGAGCTTTATGGGGCTGGAGTAGTGGTCCATGGGTCATGTTATAGATTAGGTTATATCATTTGGTCTTATATGTAGTCTTTGTATTTTTCACTTTCCTAATTTATTATTTTGGGTTGAACTAGAAGGACAAAAGGTAGGGAAAGGAGTTTGGGTATGTTGGACTTGATAGACTGAGGTTTAGGGTTTCATAGAGGAGCTGTTCTAGAGTTGTGAACAATAATTTTTTTTTTGGATAAGTTAATGAGTTGTGAACAATAACCCAAGGATAGCAGCTTAGGTGAGAAGAAAGGGAAAAAAACAAATAGATGAAGAATCTACCACTTAGAGATTCTCAGAATTACTCCCTAAGATAAAGTTGCTTCAAGCATCATAAAAAGCTTTCTACAAATTTTGAGAAAGCTCCGCTGGGCACAAAGAAACCACATATGTATAAAACGCTAAATTCACCTAATTCTAGTAGTACTAAAACTTTGAAATAAGAAATTAAGAAATTCTGATTGGTTAAAATATCTTGACATGGATAAGTTTGGGAGGGAAGTCGAAAGTGAAAAATACATCATGATTGTAAAATTGAAGACAGAATTAATCTAAATCATTCATACCATTTGTATCTCTAAGATATTTTAAAAGAATTTATATTTAAATTGAAGAAACTTTAGCATGATGGTGGCTCTTAGAATTATGATCCTCTTTTAAATTCTAGCATAGCCATAAAAATTGACAACTCATTAGCAGGAGCTTTGACCTTAAACCAACTTTGATATCCAATGTTTAAACTGCTATGTTTAACAGGGTTCAAAGGGTTTAAAGGCTATACTAGAATTCAAAGGGTTTAACAGGTTTTTATACATCCCCCTCTTTTAAACTATTATGTTTAATAGGCTTCCCTAGCAAGGTTTCTATGTTTTTATAGATAGAATCCTCATTAGTCCTATTAGTCTGAGAAACACCATTCCTTTACCACACTACAAAGAAAGAAAAATAAAGGATTCAAAGGGTTTACCTAAAAAATAAAGCATAAAAAATTGAAAATCACAATATTGCGTACAACTACGCCAAATAGAAGTATTAAGCACATACAATGGTCAAATAATTTTAACTTCTACACTTTGCCTACATTTTCTCAGCATCCAGACAAACTGGGTTTTTTTACCAAACTACTTCATATTTGTAAATTTATTTCCAAAATATTAATTTAGCAAAGGTTATTCCCTAAATACTTTAAAACACAATTCAAAATTGCGTTTTTAAAAAAAAACACAGTTCAAAATGCGTTTTACAAAAAAACGCAATCTTAAACTACGTTTTTCTGTAACACTCAATCTTGAACTGCGTTTTACAGAAAAACACAATCTAAGATCGCATTTTTCTGTAAAACGCAATCTCAAATTGCGTTGTTTTTTTTTTTGTATCACGAATCTGTATCTTACTCTCACGTCCACACTTTGCCAGCCCTCCTTCTCCTTTTCTCTCTCACGCCAAAGCTTCTGTTGCCCCTTCTCCCTTATTTTTTCTCTGCCAGGCCCCCCCTTATTTTCTCTACCAGGCCCCCCCCTTCTCTCCCTCTCATCAAGCTTCTGCTACCCCCTCTCCCCCCTTCTTTTTTCTGCCAGCCCCCCCTTTCTCCTTCTCTCCCTCACTTTGCCAACGCCCCCCCTCTCTCCCCTCCTTTTCTCCTTCTCTCTCCTTCACCACTTTCACACTGCCTTCTCACTCTTTCTCTTTCTCTTCCCTCTCACTCACTCTCTAAATTCTTTCTTTTTCAGTAGTCTTCTCTTTCTCTCTCACTCTCTTCTTTTTTTATTTTTTCAGCACATCATTCTTAGCAAAAAATTTAAAGCAGGTAAGTGATTGTATTTTTTTAATATATAATAACTTTATATATTAATTTGAAAATCACTAATATTATAATTAATTCTAATGTAGTGATCTTCATTAGCCCCATCACTCCGACAAATACGCGTACTTCGACAGTCACCTTATTTTTTGGTAAGTTTTTATAAAATTTACTTATCTTGTTTGTCTTGTTTAAGTGTGTAATAGAAATATTTGTTTTTTTTTATTTTTACAAAATTATTATAAAAATGCAAATTTTATTTACAAGTAAGAATATATATTTGGAAGAGACAATGCAAAATTTATAGCAGTCACCAAACATAAGAACGACGTCTCAACTGAATTTTTTTACTGTGAATTTATTGGTCAAGTGATTGCTTGAAAAACAATGACCTCAAGTTTTAAAGCTGGAAATGTTGATTTTTTCATCATTTTAATCATGTATTCTGGGATAGGTTTGAACAAGAATGAAATTCATCTCCGACAACTTATTGACATGAAATGGCCTAGTTTCGGTTAACTTCCCTCTCACTCACCCTCTAAAATTAATTGAAAAAATAAATAAGACATTAATTTATGAAATTAATAGCAAAAATAGAAAAATAATTTACAACTTACAAAAAAATATAAAAATATATTTACCACATTATTAAAAAAATACGAAAATTATTTACAAAGTTTATTAAAAAATACAAAATTTATTTACAAGTAAATAAATATTATTTACCAATTTATTGTAAAACCACATAATTATCTAAAAAATACAAAATTTATAGAAAAAAATGTATTGAAAAAATAAGACATTGATTTATGAAATTTATAAAAAAATAAAAAAATGATTTATGAAATATTGAAAAAATATAAAATATACTTATGAAATTATTGAAAAATACAAAAATTATTTACAAAGTTATTGTAAAATACGAAATTTATTTACAAGTAAATAAATATTATTTACCAATTTATTGTAAAAAACACATAATTATCTTTAAAAAATACAAAATTTATAGTAAAAAAATGTATTGAAAAAATAAGACATTGATTTATTTTTATTTATAGAAAAAATGATTTACGAAATAATGAAAAAATATAAAAATATATTTATGAAATTATTGAAAAAATACAAAAATTATTTACAAATTTATTGTAAAATACGAAATTTGTTTACAAGTAAATAAATATTATTTACCAATTTATTGTAAAAACAAGTAATTATCTAAAAATACAAAATTTATAGTAAACATAAAAAATTTATTGAAAAAATAAGACATTGATTTATAAAATTTATAGAAAAAATAGAAAATTGATTTATGAAATTATTGAAAAAATAGGAAATATATATTTATGAAATTATTGAAAAATTAAATTTATTGAAAAATAGAAAATTTATTTAAAAAGGTATTGTAAAATACTAAATGTATATAAGAAAACGAATATATTTGTAAAAACATGTAATTATTGTAAAAATACAAAATTTATTGAAAAAATATGACATTGATTGTTGAAAAAATAAGAAATTTATTTACACGGTTATTGTAAAATACTAAATTTATTTACAAGTTAATAAATATTAATTACCAATTTATTGTAAAAACATAAAATTTATTGTAAAAATACAAAATATATTAAAAAAATAAGAAATTGATTTACGAAATTTACAAAAAAAATATAAAATTGATTTACGAAATTATTGATAGCAGGGCACAAAAATGGATGAGACAGTGGCAATGATGTATTGGGGTGGGGAAATAATGAAAAATCATACTGAAGGGTAGTGTACAACATAGAGTGCCAGACATGTTGCAGTATACCATTACAATGCAAACTATCTGAACTAGAAGCTATGATCATGCCCCTAGTTGTCAAGAATGGAGAAAATACAAGGATAAAAATAATATGCAGATTTCCATACAGTAATGAAGGGGCTCAGTCATATATAAGAAACTGCCAATCAATGATGACCGAACATTGCAAATTGCCTTACGGCTACCACAGAAAAATTTGTGGATGCAATGCATCGAGCTTTATATTGAAGTAGAGAATGCACCAGTAGCTGTGGACCTTGTAGCAAATCGAATGTGGGGTGACATTTCGGGGTATGGTAGAATGCTAGCAGATCAGGAAAATACATCAACAACGTGGAATTTCTCAACAATGCTGACATTAGGGCAGGACACTATAGGTCACACTGTGCCATTTTCACATCAAATGGACCAACAGGGTAGTTCATTTCAGATGCGTAACACATAGCAAAGTGGTCGCCATGGTTCATTCGCAGATGATGACATTGGGTCGAGTAGTATGTCAACAATCCAGCGTACAATGGGATATAGTGACGGTATAAATGCAGTGCAACATATGGTTGAATCAGGCTGCTGATCCATGCCTAGGGATTTTGATTTGAATGTAAGGTCTCCGGGTATACAGTCGGAACAATCAGATGAAGATGTAGATGTCGCTCTAATGAACGATTCCGATGATGATGTTCAACAACAGTAGATCCTGGTTCCTTACTTCACTACATTGCCGAAAGGCTATGATGCACCGGTACTTGGCAGGAATGAGTTTCGCCGTGGGTCCGTATGGGATAGGAACAACCCTAATTTTCAACTAGGGATGCTGTTCAATAATAAGGTTGCTTTGAAAAATGCATGCAAGGCATATCACTTGCACAACAACAAGGAGTACTTGGTTGTCGACTCAACTAAGAAACTATGGAAAGTTAAGGGTCTGTTTGGAAGTGCTACCAATTTTTGTTTTTTGTTGTCTATTTCTGTTTTTTGTTTTTGTTTTTTGTTTTTTATGATCTAATAATGACATTTATAAGTTACCGTTCCATTAAAAGTACTATATCAATGTTTTAGAATTAGAAAATACATTTATTTAAGTATTTTTTTATGTTTTTATTTTTAAAAAAACAAAAAACAAAAACAAAAAACAAAAACCAAACAAACCCAAGTGTGCACACAATTGCCCTTGGATGCTTCGTGCTTCCGAAAAAAAGCATGCGATGTGGGAGGTTACGCAATACCCTAGCCCTCATACTTGCTTGTACGGGATGCCAAACATAGGCCATCGTAATCTAGACGCGAACTTAATATCACACATTATCATGGCACAAGTCGCGGTGAGTTTAACTTTTGTGTATACTTAGTCACAATAATTCATTAGTTTGTCATATAAGCACTTCCTATAATGTATTTAAACTGTGCTATATTTGTACAGAAAGATCCAGACTGGAAGATCGCATCGATAATTGAAGATGTGAAAACACATCACCACCACTCAGTGTCATACAAGAAAACATGGCAAGCAAGAACAAAAGCCATATAGATGATATTCGGGAATTGGAAAGAGTCGTTCTCAAAGCTTCCTAGATATCTGTTGACATTGCAGTCAAGAAACCCCGGAACTATACAAATTTTAGAGACCTTCTCTCAAGACGTAGGTCATCTAGTTGAGTTTGATCGAGTATTTTGGGCCTTCGGCCCATGTATTGAGGGTTTCAAACACAGTCTGCCGGTCATATCGGTTGATGGCACCCACCTTTACGGGAAATATAAAGGTGTTATGCTTATTGCTGTCGGGGTTACTGCAAGGGGTACAACTTTTCCTCTTGCTTTTTCCATTGTCAAGGTTGAAGACACCCGTAACTGGTCGTGGTTCATACATTTGGTGAGACATTGCGTTGTCCCTGGTAGGGAACGGGTGACCATAATTTCGGACCGCAACCAAGACTTGCTAAATGTATTGTAATATTTGATACTTGTGACTTTATATTTTTTATACATTACACTTGGATACACATGTTTGTAGATGAGTTTTTTTCATTATACAGATTACCAGATTTATCATCTAGTATGGCATCGCAACAACGAGATGGTGGATCGGCCGATACTACTGTACTTACCTTACAGGCCAGTCATCGTTCACAGGCCGTGTGGGACCATGGAGTATGTTTTATAGTACTTTTACATATTTCACATTGAAAGTTTACAAATTAAAATTTGTTGACAATTACTACCATTTCATAACGTAATGTTTTTGTTTAACTAACAAGTCATTGAGCCTATGAATTGCCGTCGAGGGGACACGGGTTTATTCACCGATGACGTACACTCCCGTATTATACTTTATCTGATTAGAGCCGGTTTCTATGATGTTTACCGTGTGGATCGGATACAGTACGATCATGCTTTGCTCACCGCCCTGGTCGAGAGATGGCGCCAAGAGACTCACACTTTCCATTTGCCTGTTGGGGAGACCACCATTACCTTACAGGATGTATCCATCATATACGGGCTTCCAGTTGATGGGATGGCTGTTATAGGTTCCCCCGTTGCAACCTCACCAGAGGGTTGAGCCCCTATTTTTGTGCAGCATTTAGGTGTTGCCCCCGGCCCCCAGCATTTTAAAGATAACTTTTTGAAGATCAAGTGGTTATCTTAGAGGTTTGGGACACTTGCAGATGATGCTGATGAGGTTACAGTACAGCGTCATGCTAGAGCATTTATGCTCAGACTTATTGCTGGTGTCATGATGCCAGATCACTCTGGTACCCTAGTAAAGCCTATGTACTTACCATTACTAGCAGACTTAGATGTTTGTGGCGGATACAGCTGGGATAGTGCAGTTCTTGCATACTTTTTTAGGGGGTTGTGTCGCGTTGTATATAGTACCAGTTCCGAGATTGCAGGCCCCTCAGCGTTACTGCAGGTAACCACAATATTTTCGTATGTATGTTTTTCTTACATTTCAACTATCATATGACATTATTATCATATTCTATCTTTGATGAATCAGATTTGGGCATGGGAGAGATTCCTTCCGATTTCGCCTAAGCGAACGACGATAGCTGATACAACTTCGCAACAGCCGTTGCTTATTGGCGCACTACAGTTTTCCCGTGGACCATTAGGGGGTAGATGGCATGATGATTTCCTCCTGACTGATGTCTCTACCGATGTCCTCACTGTTTACCGAGACCAGATGGACCGACTTCGACCGTAGGATGTGAGTTCTAAATTAAAATTACCTATTTACATCCATCTAAATACATTAAAACTGTACGTTACAATTGATTGGACCCCATAATTTACATCCATCTAAATTTGTATTGTTCAGTTTGTTTGGACCCCATATGAGGCCTAGATGGATTCTTTGCTAGACTACTGTCGTCTTAGGAGTGACATTTGGAGAGCATCAGTGCCTCTCATGTGCTTTGACGTTGTTGAGTTTCATCTACCGGATTGAGTTATGCGGCAGTTTGGGATGAGATAGTACATATCCCAACCCGTGAACATAGAGAGGAATTTGCATAAGCTGGATCGAAGGGGGAAGAGCGCAATAGATTGAAGTCTTTATCACCACCAGTATATCACAGAATGGGGACATAGGAGGGACCGTGTTGTTGACAGTGAGATTTCTTATACACATATGGCATACAGTGATCCTTACATGGTATGGTATAGAAGTATCACTCGCTTACATATTGGGAATCCCACCCTTCACACTCAAAGAGGGTACTCAGGGGTTGGAGGCACATTAGATACGATGGTATGTTCATTTAAATGTAAATTAATAATATTTTATATGAAAATCCTATTAAATGGCTTAATTGTATTTTCAGGCGCAGGCATGGACAGACGTGTACAACTGAGGAGATCGCGCTATTTTCGGTTTTCCTAGTACCGCGGCATTGGAGAACGTATATGAGATACAGGATCGTGCCATGGCTGCTTTATCCATCCTAGGCGAGTCGCAGCGTGTCCCACACCATCGACGGCCTTCCCAAGAGGCTAGGCCTTCTTTTGCCCCTTCATCCTCTGTGTCATATAGCATGCAGCCTCCTGTCACCTCTAGACACCGATCTACCTCTGCGATACCTTCTTCCATACATGGTGGGTATAGTGCAGGGTACGTCACTCCTGTGCCTTATTACCATCCTAGCCAGAGTTCTGGCACATCAGTATAGGGGCCTTCCTTTCCTACAGAGGCATACTTTAGCACACATGATCGTCGGCCGGCCTGCAATATGTCTCCAATTTTTTTCCAGGTTGACATGAGTCATAGTTACGATCCATTTGTAGCTACTAGTTCTGGTTATGGGGGCCATGATTTTCACAGTGGATATGCTGCTTCGACTTATGATGCTGGGCCGTCACAGGTGACGCAGGTACCCGGAGTCTATCCACCATAGGTGTATAGTCCTCGTGTTGATGTTGCAGGTGCTCATGACACAGATGATGATGGGGGAGCACAGGTTGCTCAGGACGAGCAACACGACGCAAGCCTTCGTAGAAGACAGAGAAACAGGCGCAGTCGAAGATGTTATACTAGAAGCCATTTTTAGACTTGTGTATTGTAAAAGATATTTTTGTTTGTACACAAATGTGGCATCATTTTTATTTGCAAGTATTATTTATTATATTCTTCCATTTTTAGACTGAGTCGATTGTCATCATTTCGATCATTATTTGGTATGAGTGGATCATTAATGAGTTTTTTTTAACCAAAATAAGTTATATTTTTAAATTTATTTCCCAAATATCAAATTGGCAAACTTCATTCACAAAATTTATTCTCCAAAATGCCAGGCGAGCCAATGGCCACCTAAAAATTGGGCTAGGCTAGCTGGCCGATGGGGTTAGGGTTAAAGTTAGGCTAAGGATAGGGTTAGGGTTAGGCTACGAATAGGGTTAGGGTTAGGGTTAGGGTTATGGTTACGGATAGGGTTAGCCTTTGCATTGGTGGCAAACCATTGTGTTTTTATGAACATGGTCCATAAAACTTGCTGCTGCTTCTAGGGTTAGGGCTCTAGTTAAGGCATTAGTGCCTTAGGTCTGCTACGGTTAGAGTTTTGGTTGCTATGAATGTTGTATGGCATTCCACTACAAACATGTTCTAAATAAACGTTTTCAAATTAATATTTTTCATTAATTATTAAAAACATGTTCTTATTCAAAATCTTTGTTAAAATAATGAATGAATTATTTCTAAAATTTACGAATTGTTTAAATAATTTTATGTTAAATTTGTAAAAATTAGAAAAAATTAAAAATATTTTAATTTATATTAGTAAATTATTTTCATGAATTTAACATAAATGGATGAGGAAAATTATTTAAACAATGATTTTAACAATTTGTAAAAAGTAAAAAATTATTTAAAATTAGTTTTGCAAGTTTATAAACATATATATAAATTGTATTTAGTAATTTCGTATTTACAAATAAATAAGAATTAGATAATTTATTTTTTTTTTATTAAAAACTCAATTTGTAAAAACGAAATTAAAAATTAGTATTTTCATAATTATTAACATGTTCTTAGTGGAAATAAATTTATGTTAAATTCATAAAAATTAGTAAATAATTTATAATTAGTAAAATTTAAA
The DNA here is from genome assembly GCA_033060915.1 of Euryodendron excelsum. Taxonomy (NCBI): domain Eukaryota; kingdom Viridiplantae; phylum Streptophyta; class Magnoliopsida; order Ericales; family Pentaphylacaceae; genus Euryodendron; species Euryodendron excelsum. The sequence continues at coordinate 35,944,868 of CM065388.1, forward strand.
AATATTTTAATTTAAATTAATATATTATTATCATAAATTTGACATAAATGAATGAAAAAATTTATTTTAACAATGATTTTAATAATTTTTAAATAGTAAAAAATAATTTAAAATTAGTTTTGCAAGTTTATAAACATATATATAAATTATATTTAGTAATTTCGTATTTATAAATAAATAATTATTTTTTTTATGAAAAATTCAATTTGTACTTGCGTTTTTAAAAAAAATGCAATAATAAATTACGTTTTAGAGTATTTAGAGAATAACATTTAACAAATTGATATTTTGAGAATAAATTTAAAAAAATGAATTAGTTTGGTAAAAAAACCGACAAACTGAAGCTAAAAAAAGGATACAAAGGGTTTGCCTCAACTGTCTGCACCTCTAACCCATGTGGCACCAATGAATCATCAGAGGCCTCATATTCTTCGGGAATCTCAGGTTTTATAGAGCAAACAAAGCAACTATCAACGCTTTAACGGACACAACAATAGCTAAAGACGTATATGAATTTAGGGCTTTAGAGAGCAAGAGAGATTGTACCGGGATGGTCTTCAAGCTCGAAAGACCACTCTGGTTCTTCTTATGGAATTTATTGTAGTGACACGTCGTCTCCTCGAATGATACGGTCCCGATCAACATTGACTTGACCAAATTGAGGTCCAGAGGAAGACACTCGGCTGTTCAGGCACTGTATAGAAATTGAAGAAGCCGAATCGGAAAGGAACCATGAAGGAATTTATTGTAGTGAGTCTAGTGACACAACATCTCCTCGAAAGATACGACCCTGAACAACATCTCGAACAGCATCGACTTGAGCAAATTGAGGAGCGGAGGAAGACACTCGGCTGTTCAGGCACTGTATAAAAATTGAAGAAGTGGAATCGAAAAGGAAACTAAGAAAAAGACTCAACCTAAAATTGTAAAAATGTGAAAATCAATATGGGTATGACGACAACGAAAGAAAGCACAATTAATGACCATATTTGATTGTTGAGAAATTGCTAGAAAAGAAACAAAAGAAAAGAACGGGGGGTTTTTTGTAAGAGTTGGGGTTGAGGGATATCGAGATGGATAGGTCGGTGTTTGACCGATTGCTTGAGAGCATAATTGTTGAGACTAATGTATGCTTCAACTCAATGTCGGCCACCAGGGGGTTGAATGTGACAGGCTTGTGGTGGTGGTGAAGGGTTTCTTGGGTGAGTGCGAGACAAGTAGGAGGAAGACAATTATGTTTTCTCGGGCATAACATTAAAATTTGCCGTTACAAGGCTGTAACACCCATAGAATTAAAAATCGGCTGTTACGGCTATTACAGGTCGTAACAGACGTAACGGTAACGACAAGCAGCATTCCCGTTTTACACTGTTTGTAGCGGATAATTTTCAGACATACTTGTAGCGGCTGATAATTCGCCGTAACGCGTCCGTAACGCCAATACGCCGTTACGACAATCATACCGGCTGTTACAACCATTACGCCATCTCAAAAACTCACCCCCACCTCGGCAACTTGCTGGTTCATGAACTGGAATTTCTTTGGCTGCTGCTGTTGGCCCTCACTCTGCCCCTAAACGATTTTCTTTGGCTGGACTCTGTGATTGATGAGCCTAATAGGTTCGATAAATGGCAGAAGAGTGGAGCTGGAGGGTTGCAGAAGAGAGAGATGTGAGGAAAAAGAAAGTTTTTGGAGAAAAAGAGGGAATCAGAGGATAGATGGGAGAGAGAAAAGAGACCTGATGGGAGTGAAAGAGGGTTTTACGGGAAGAAGAAAAAAAGTAGAGAGAGAGGAGAGAGGAGAGAGGAGAGAGAGAAGAAATCTTATGAGAGTGCCTTTTCGTTGGTTTACTTCACACGGCTTAAGGAAGGATTTAAGTCTTTTTGGACTCTCAATAAATATAGTATAAATATAATTAAAAATGATGGAGATTTTTGGAATGGATTTCCTTAGAAGGTGGCCATTATGGTAAATTAAATGTACATTTAAATTTATTAAAATGTCTTGTAAATTGTTTTGAAGTTAAAAAAAGTATGTAACAATAAATTTCATGAGAAATTTGTAACTTAAAATAAAATTCATGATTGCAGTGATCGCGTCTCGTTATGTAACATTCGTGACACTTGCGTCCCTTACACTGCGTCCTCATCTCGATCTGTGATCGCGATTTAGTTCTATGGTTACACCCATTACATAATGACAACGGTACGAGCTACATTCGTCACGGGCCTTTTGTAACGGTGAAGTGGGAGGCTCATCGGTAGCGATTGGTATGTCGTCGTAATGCGTCCGTAAGGGAACTTTGACTTAGCCCACATCCATTACATTGTGACTACGTTTGCGTCTCGGTTCGCAACCGTGATTTGGTTCTATGATCTTGAGGGAAGAGAGAGAGAGAGAGAGAGAGAGAGAAAGAGAGTGTGTGTGTGTGTGTGTGTGTGTGTGTGGGGATGACAACTACTAACCAATTCGACATTTTTGGGCATGAACAGAATGTGTAATAAGAGCTAAAAAGTGATCTCAATCATTGGGTTGTAGATAAATGCTAAGAAGTATGGACACAAACACATGACACAGACACGTGATACGGAAACACAACAATTTTTATAAAATGCAAGACACAACATGCTTGGGGACACAACTACAATAAATATTTTATATGTTATATATATAAATATTCTATTCAAAGATAACCGAAGAATTCGAGTATAACTCTAATTGAAATGAAGGTATAAATCCACATTATTTTTATTTCACAATAGTATTCCAAGTTATTTCTTCAAACTTGTAACGTGTTTCATGTGTGTTTAAATGATTGGCACATGTATTCATTAAGTGTCCGAAGTGTGTCAAGTTTTAAAAATTTAAAAATAATAGGACACATTTGGACGCGTGTCCGACACATGTTGATGGAGTGTCTGACGAGTATCATATCTGACACGGAGATGGCACCTCTTAGAAGTGTCCGTGCTTCTTAGGTAAAATGTATCTCAATCGTTGATCAAAATGTATCTTGTAGACAATTTTTTAAAAATGGATGTGTTTTGTCATATAGATTTGGCACAAGATTGAATTGGCTTGTACTTAAGAGCTCTATTAGCTCCAAAGTTTCGTATAAGTTGACATGATGTTGTTTTGGTGATTTGTGGAGTGCTATTGTAATTTTTTCACCTTGTATCACGTATTTGTAAGCTACTTGTGAGCTATTTGGAGAGCTATGTAAATTACTTCTAACCTCCTCGAGTTCCTTAGCTCTTAGTTACTTAGCCATCAAGTGACCTCATATATAGGGTAGTAACTTCTTTTTTTATTGAAAGAGTGAAGTAGAATTTCGTAGCCTTTTTGTCTTCATGGTGAGTCTTCTATCACTCCAGAAGACACTAGATATAGGAGAATGATTTTTGCTCCACTGAGCTGAGTGCTGAGACCTCTCTCCCTCTCTTTCTTGGCTCTAATTTCATATACCAATACTTCTGATGTTCATTTCTTTCTCATACATGGTTTACTTCTAATTCAAGCTTCTTTCTTCTCCATGCATCATGTCCCTTGAGTTTTAACGGATGTGCTGCCTATCACTACTAGTATCAAGAAAATTCTGCAAGATTATTTATCCAGTTTCAAAATTAAAATTAGGCTACCTAAATTTGTATTGTATCTGTGACAATGATAAACTGATGGAGTAATAATAATTCACTGAGTCTTATTTCTTCACAAATTAAAATCTTTCTAGCCACCTATGGCATTTTCTTTTGTATATATTTGAGCTTGAGCTGTGCATATTCTGAAGGCAGTTTCATCCTGTTGGCTAATTCTTTGCAAGATCTACATACCATTGGTTTATGCTGCTTCGATAAAATTGCACAATGTTCTGTAGATTCTCATTCTTTTGGTTGTAGCTGTATGTTTTTATTTCATAGCTGTGTGGTGGTTTGGCTGCCCAAGTATCTTTGGCTTATCCAAGGGATATATACGCTATGTGAAAAGCTAGCTTATTGTTATCATATGCTTATAGATCATTTTTTTGGTCTATTCTCCACTTTATAGTTGACCATCCTGAACATTGAAGCAAATTTGATACTTCAGGACTGTTTATGTTATCACTATTTTGTGTGTGGTATGTTCTAGTGTAATGTTGTTGAAATAACATGCTTTTGCTCCAGTATATTGAGATTAAAGTCTTTTCTTTGATACTATTTTCACTTTTAAATGTGGAGCACATATTTATGTTAATTCCTTTCGTTTCTTTAGTTTTTCGTTTTGGTTTCTTTAAAGATTTCATAAATTATTGATTTTCAGAAATTGATATCCTAGTTTTTTCCATGTTGTCCTAAACTTACTATCTTTAGAAGGAAATTTTTTTGGGAGTCTTGAATTTGACTTTTTCAAAGTCCAAGAGAATAACACTATTTTCATATCTCATGCATAGTAATGTGCGCTTGTTATATTCAAAAGACTTGAAGCTCACATCCCATCATTGCATTTGATGAACAACCAGCTTGTGGAAACACTTATCGTTCTTCATTTTTGTCAAAAAGTATTGTAACATTATGTAATGTTGATTTGACAATCCAAAACGTCATGTAATGCTTATTTAGTTTTGGTTGTAACTGCATTCACTCTACGTGAGGGCGAGTTGCCTTAAAGGAAAGATAATACTGTACTTGGTGTCTTCTAGTTGCTCATTGTTTTTGAATTTCCGTGTTAGGTACCTTCGTATTGGTTGGCAGGATATTTTTTTGGTCTAACTAGCATGATGATTGATATAGGTTCAGACGATTAACTAGGCAGAATGAAGTGTTTGTGTCTGCTTGAGACTATATGTTTTACTCTCCAAGAGACAAGTATAGGTGTGTTGCATCAAACTCTGTGCCTAGCATCCCTGGTTTGCCTGTAAGATTGATGTGCCATATACTCACATGATGATTATTTAGTCGTTACTACGGTTGAATGTTGAGCTAATGTTTTATCCTTCTTTTCCTTAGACTTTTCCTGGCACAGAGAATTCTTCTCCAATGGCTGGCCCAGGTTACCGCTCCATCAATGAAGTAAGATATTTCCTCTAATCTTGTATTTTTGCCAGAAGCATTGATTTTTCTAACAAGATTCTAATTAACCAATTCATGGATTAGCTTTTACATTTTGCGTTTGTTTTGCAGGATAAGGTCACCAGATTGGACTACTAATCTCATGTTCAACCTTATTCTGCATTTGGTTGTGCAAAAAGGGGTCGGGATAAAGCAATCTGAAAATGATATTTCCTTGATAAATGTGACTAGGTTATCTTGTGGGGGACCCAGAGAGTGGGGGTGGGATAAGTAATGTTTGGATTCAGGATTCAGGGCTAAATTACAAAATCATCTTCAAGAGGATTTGTAATCCTAAGATGAATTGTCTTGGCATTGCTTATCCCTTCCCATGAAACAAACATGGCCATCTCCCTCTCCCTCTATCTTTTTTTGTGTTTTTTTTTTTGGAGGAGGAGGGCGAGGGAAAGTGTGGAGGGAGTGTTTGAAATAGTGGCTATATTATTGATTGACCTCTTCCATAAGGACAACTTATTTGGGAGTCTTATAGTGTAAGTTCACATACATTAATAAGTAGTGGCGGATCCACCCATGGCCGAGTGGCAGCGACCGCTGCCTTTGCCATTGGAGTTTGAAAATTATTATTATTTTAACCCGACCCACTACCCATATGGTACCCGATCGAATATCCATACCCAACTAAAAATGAATTATACCAGACCCAATACCCATGCCTATATCAAAATTAATTTTACCTAACCTAGTCTCTCAATCCCTCCCTCTCGGTCTCTCGATCTCTCGGTCTCTTGGCCTCTCAGTGAAGAAGAAGAACGAAAGTCTGAAGATATAGGGTTAAGGCCCAGTTGTGGTGGGATGAATAGATCGTCGAATAGCGTAAGCTCTCATCTCCTTATTTGATTTTCCTTATGTTTAATCTAGGGTTGAAGATCTAGGGTTGGGGCTTATTTTTATTGGTTTATTCATCGAATTACTTGAAGATAATGAATCTCCCTGCAATATATATATATATATATATATCAATTTTGGGTATTCTTCTCCTTTTCAAGTCATATATATGTGTAATGTGTGCGTATATATATATTATACATATATATGCAGAATTACTTAGATTGACAACATAACATATTCATATGTACAGTAGCATAGCACACTTAGTCGGTAATGATGGAATACAGATTATTCCGTGGCTAGATTTGCCACTAGTCCGGGGCTTTACATTCGTACACTTTTGTCTTTTTATTTTCCTCATGTTTAGAGTCTAACTCTTACTAAATGGAAATCATGTCATACTGATACAGGCTATACAGCAGCTTCTAAGGTTGGGAACTTGCTGAACTGGTAGTCTGAATTTTTTTAATATATATACCATTTAGGATGTTGCTACAGCGCTACTCAATCAAGTATTTTTTATTCCCTCTTCTTCTTCAGTTTTCTCACTTTCACAGGCGCACATTTTGTGCTTAAAATTTGTTGAATTGATGAGACATTTGCACAAGCGCACATTTGTAAAACATTTGCACATGCGTACATTTGTGATACATTTTGCACAGGCGCACATTTCTTATATAGTTGAATGTGTAAAATTTGTTGAATTGCTTGAGTTGAATTTGTAGAATTTGTAGACTTGCACAAGCGCACATTTGGATTGCTTGGGTTTTTATTTATTTATATATTTTTATACAATTATGGAAAGGTGCTTTAAGAAAAGAACACTGGAAGAATCTAATGCCCAAGACGACCAATGGTCTAATAATAAATAAGTTTCTTCAAGTGATTTACTCCATGTAGAAATCAATGTAGATGATCTTGAAGCAGACCCTGGGTTAAGAAAAAACATTTATGCATATCACGCTAATGATAGAGAGAGAGTTTAAAGAGCATATTTGCTAAAAGGCCCTTGTCAACCTCGAATGGATTCTTTTCCTTGGATAGATTTTGAGACAAAACAACATAGATTCATCCCTACATAGTACAATGACTATAGTAGTTGGTTGGAGTACAACAAAACAAAAGATGTTGCATATTGTTTGTGTTGTTATCTTTTCCAGCCTGAACATGGTGACTAAGGGGTGGTGCTGCATTTGTTAGTCAGGGGTTTAGGGATTGAAAAAGAAAAAAGAGAATAGATACAAATGTTAGAAACCATAATAGCACACGTAATAAATGTTTGAACGCTTGTGAAGATCTAATGGAATCAAGCCAAAACATTTGAAGTGTGTTTGGCTACTCAATCTAATCAAGCTCGAGTTGATTATTGTACTCATTTGACTGCATCAGTTGATTGTATTAGGTTTCTTTTACGTCAAGGATTAGCTTTTCGTGGTCATGATGAATATGAAGAATCCACAAATTAAGAAAACTTTCTTGAACTTCTCCACTTTGTTGCCAACCACAATGAGGACGTCAAGAAAGTTGTATTAAAAAATACTCTTGAAAACCTAAAAATGATAGCACCCACAATTCAAAAAGATATTGTGAATGCAATGGTAGTTGAGACCACAAATACTATTCTACGAGATGTTGGAGATTAACTATTCTCTATCTTAGTTGATGAGTCCCGTGACATATTAGTAAAAGAACAAATGATGGTCATGCTACGTTACGTGGATAAGAAAGGGTGCATCATTGAACGATTTCTTGGCATTGTACATGTTCATGATACTACTTCTTTGTCACTCAAGACATCTATTGAGTTTCTTTTTGCCAAACATAGATTGAGCATATCAAGTTTGTGCGGTCAAGGTTATGATGGAGTTGCAATATGCAAGGTGAGTTCAATGGTTTAGAAAGTTTGATTATGTAAGAGAATAAGTCTGCTTTTTATGTCAATTGCTTTGTTCATCAACTTCAATTGACACTTGTAGCAATTGCCAAAAAACACAAGAAGATTGGTTTATTCTTTAATTTAGTTACAAGTTTGTCAAATACTGTGGGGGCCTCATGTAAACGTAAGAACATTCTTCGAGAGTGACAATTTGAAAATGTGCAATGGTGAAATTATAAATGGGCGAGGTTTGAATCAAGAAGTAACATTTGAAAAGAGTAGGAGATACACGTTGAAGTTCACATTATACTACACTTTTGAGTTTGATTCTGTTATTCTCCTAGGTGATTGATGTCTTTGAGATTGTTGAAAGGGAGGGCACACTTTTAGAGCAAGGAGCTGAAGCAAGTGATCTATTGGATGCTATCTAATCTTTTGAATTTATATTCTAGTTGCACTTAATAAAGATTGTCTTGAGAATTTTAAATGAGTTATCTCAAGCATTACAAAAGAAAGATCAAGATATTGTAAATGCTATGAAACTTGTTGAGGTATTCAAGGAACGTTTACAGAAATTGAGAGATAAGGAATGGGAATAATTGATGAATGAAGTGTCTTTGTTTTGTAATAAACATGAGATAGTCATCCCAAATATGGATGGCTTGTTTGTAGTTCTAGGAAGATCACGTCACAATGTTCAAGAAACTACACATCTTCACCATTATAGTGTTGAATTGTTTTATGCGAGGGTAGATATGCAACTTCAAGAGTTGAATAGTCGTTTTAATGAGGTAAGTACAGAGTTGTTATTGTGTATGACATCTCTTAATCCATGCTATACATTCTCTTCTTTTGATAAGAGAAAGTTGCTTCAGTTTACCGAGTTTTATCCTTCTGATTTTTCCTCACTACAGCTTATGATGCTTGATAATTAACTTGAGACCTACTTTCTAGATGTAAACTCTAATGATTAATTTTCTAAAGTGATAGTGATTAGTGGCCTTGCTCAAAAATTAGTTGAAACGAAAAAAGATATTGTCTATCCATTGATCTATTTGCTTGTGAAGTTGGCACTAATCTTACTGGTTGCAACTGCATCTGTTGAGAAAACTTTTTTTGCTATGAATATTATCAAGATTTCATTTCGTAATTGCATGGGAGATGAGTGGATGAATGATTGCTTGGTGATATATATTGAAAGAGACATATTCCACACCAAAATATGAAACAACAAAGGGGATTATTGTAGTTTTTCATATTAATGTGAACATAGTTTTGTGTAAGAAATATTTGTTACTGATGTTTAGAATTTTGAATGTTATAGTATATCTTTTCAATTCTTGAAATTTATCATCTTACTAATAAACAATAGTTCAAGAGTATTTTCCGCCGCCATTGGAAAAAACTCTTGGGTCCGCCACTATTAATAAGCTTGTGTTGTTGTACAAGTTATGAGCTGCACTTCTGGTTTTTGATTTAGCAAGAGTAAAGAAGCCTTTTTAACTCTTTTTAACATAGTAATTGGTGTCTTGTTCCTAATTTTCTTTACTGATGTCTCTACTTACATAGTCTTAAACTTCCTGAGCCGCATTTTTTGTGGTACTATCTTTGAATCAAATTGCTGAAATTGATAATCAAACTGCTATTTTGTCTTTTGGGTAAACTATTGTTTTGACCGTAGAGCTTTACTTAAGTTTACGATGCCAACCTTCAACTTTAATTCCTTTATTTGAGCCCTCGAACTTCCATAATTAAGTCAATGTTGTCCAATTCAGCAATGAATGTGATAAAATCTAACTTGTTCCATCATCTGTTAATTTGTATCTGTTACAACTGAAACTAAAAACAATTTTTTCCTAAAACTGCAGCGTTTTACGCTCTCCATTTGTACGGTTTTCAGAAAGATTAATGTGAGGGATGATGTCTTGAAATGGAAGACTTTACAGTTTTTGTCATCGGCTTGTGGTAAGTATTGGGACGTCAAATGGAGGGTAGCAGAGGATTCTCTTGCAAAAGTAGTTGGTGCACAAAGGTGTCCTAAAGGTAGCCTTTTTTGTTTGGTAAGCTGCCTTAGACAGTAGTTTGACAGTTGATATGTTGGGTAGCTGTAAGAAGCTCCCTAACTGGGATTGTATGAGTTAGGCTGAAGAATAATTAATCACCTATTGATACACTTACGGGGTCTTAGTATCAATGGTCGAGCGTTCCAGCTATACATCGGCTACATTGGGTTTTTTCAACCTGAGTGATGGAGGTTCTAGAGATGGCATGGCCACAGAGGGACAGCTGTGTAGAAAGAAGTTCCACATTTGAAGGGGAAGGATCTTCTGACTGATTAAGTTAAAGCAGGCTATTCTGAGTATCTGTACGTACGGCCTTCAGGGAAAGATTTTATGTTTCCACTTCCATTGATTTCTTAGGGGTTGTTGACTTCTATACAAAGTTGTGGTCTTTCTTGTTTACCCTGTGTGTATCTGAGGGGTACATTTTGCATAAAAAATGGAGAAAAATCCTTTTGGCGTGGTGATAACTTCACCTGCACTTCAAAATTTGGGGAGTGTACATGTTACATAAAAGGCGGGGTTCAACCATGGTTGTCATCTAGTTTAGCTTAGTCATAAGGTTGGCTTGTGCCTTTAGTTAGATGCATATCTTGGTGTTTATAACATTAACAGCTAGACTATAAAAATCTATATGCATTTTTCCTGTTTTGCGGCCAAAACATCAGCAGCAAATTCCATCCAAACATCATATGCAACCGCTATCACATCAGCCTCAGTTTCATCCCCTGCACCAGAACCATCAGTACTCTCTTCACCAAACTCAATATGCTGCTCGCTTTTCTCACAATCATCAGTGTGGACCACCTTCACAATTGCCTGAAATTGCTCAGGCCCAGCCGTCTCCAAACATTTCCCAACGTGGCTTGCTTACAACCGCTCTCGGGAGGCCATGCGGGAGGGCGCTTGCATCTACAGGTGAGGATTTTCCGGAATTAAATTGTTCTTAATTGCTTTTTGTTTGGTTATTATTTAGCATTGACAATCTCGTGATGACATTTGCTGCCATGGAAATAGATGAGTAATCTACATCACTTCAAACATTGCTGTCTGCTTGGTAGTCAAGTGACTAGAGTTGATTCACAAGTCCACACACAAAACTTCAGACAGTTCCATAATTTGCTTGATCTTAGGACTGTGCCTGCTTTATTGTTTTATAAAGAGCTAGTGGAGGGCGAGGAACGTGAGTCAGGGTCAGACATGATATCACATTGTTTTAATAAGAGATGTGGCGCTAGGTGATTGAGGGATCTTTTGAGAGTGCTTCCAGTGGGGCTTCATACCTAGGAAGTCCTCTTGCGAGCAGTGAGGGTGTTGGGTAAGCTTCTCAAAGTAGATTTCCAGAGTAAGCTCATTTGTTCAAGCCAATCTGGAAAGAGCTAGTCGATCAAATTGGAAACCAGCTAATAAGGAAGTTGGCTAGGCTGACCACAAAATCAGAATACCGCCCCTGACAATATATATGTACGTATGTATATTTATGGGCAATGAGTACGACATTACTCATTGCCCTGCTTATATATATGTACGTATGTATATTTATCACAAACCCTGACAACATACTTGTTTCAAGGAGAACAATAGGAAACCTGCTGGAGCAGATCATTTGTAGGCATGGAAGAGAGAACATTCACAGTATTGTACTTTAGGTTATCAACATCCTCGTCCTCCTTCTTTTAACTCAAACAACTTTCCTTGATTGTTCTACTGTGCCTCTCTCTCTCTCTCTCTCTCTCTCTCCCTCTCTCTCTCTCTCTCTCTCCCTCTCTCTCTCCCTCTCTCTCCATTTACACTCTGCATCCCAATGCTTTTTTATTTTTTTAGTTGTAATTTTCATTGGTTGACTTATCGTTATGTTGAAATATGTTGTAAATCCAAAAAATTTATTTGTAAAATTAACTACATGTTGAATGAGATTGGAAAGCCAACAATATATGGATTTTGAAAACGAGGATGGAGAAAAAAAAACCTAGAGTTCAAAATTTGGCACATGGTCAAATATTATTGTTACGGGAAAAGGTGTAAAAATAACCTATGAGAAAATGCGTTCACCAAACATTAATTTCTCAACCCCTTTTGGGAAGCCCGTTTGAATAAAGGACGTCTAGAACTGGTTAAATTCCCATAATCATTAAAGCTAGCCGGCAAGGCCTTCCTGATTGGAGACTCATACATGACATTATTCGTGAAGTTGGATGAAAAGTGCTTAGGACAAGGCTTTGTCGATTTGTTTTGGATATGGTGTCATTTCCTCTCATTAAAACCAATGTTTTGAAACTTGGACAGTTAAGCAAACTGAAATGGGGAACTCGGGTCACTAGTTGAATCATCGTTTCAACTGATATTGAACCGCACCATCATAATTACATCTTAGATATATTTAAAATTAAAAGTAAATAAAAATAATTTTTTAAAATCACAAAAAATTACCTAAAATCTTAAATTTTATTAGATGAGCAAATAACTATGCCTTTATTTCTTGGGTTAAACGCAGACACTAATAGGTGATTTTATTGAACTCCTAGAAACAATTCTTCCTCTTCGTGAATAAAAGATGAAATATGTTTTCCTTTTCCTTATTTCTGTACATATATCATACATGAACTAAAGTGAGGGACTCCTTAAATGACCTCTGTACATATATACACCCCATATCTAATGATTCATTCCATAACGTTTTACGAAGAATCTGATGACTTTTACCAACATTTCCCCATTTGATGAGTCACAATCCCATTGGTCAAAACTATCATAAGGGCCTGGTCCTGTTTGTCAAATTTGAGTTATTTATGGTGTTATTGTTCTCATGGTTAAATTATATATATATATATATATATTAAGAAGACGGTATCATGAGGATGCCTTCTTTTGCTATGTGTGAGGTTTTGCCCTCTTGTCCATGAGCTTTTTTCATGGAGGCACGTATCAATTGTTATAAAGGAGCCCGTGTGTGTGTGCCTTATTTGTAACTTAAGGGTGGTTACATTTGCTAAATGTGCTATCCTAAGTTTAAACTTTAAAATTCTAGATTGGTATATGGTTGTTATTCAAAATATCTGAATTGTAATGCTGTTGTTAAAGTCCCCAAAGATTTTTACTCATCACAAAATTGATCCATCGTCTCTTCATCCTCAATTATCTCAATTGAGTTTTTACATTTACAGTGGATTTTGCCTGCTTGTAGACTTAAAAGTGAATTTTTGCAAATGGAACCAAGTTGTATATGGTTTTTGTGGGAGTGGCTGATTTTTGTGTGTAATTATCATGCCCCCAGATTGTTTTTTACTTTACTTTATTTTTCTTTATAGTGTCTTTTTATCAGTTTTGGCTGGGATGCCTTCAGTCTTCTATAATGCTTCAGTAATTTGCTAATCATATATATGTTTAGATTTCAGGCAACAAGTCCTGCCAATTATTGTGATGAATGTGGAGCTCCATATTTGAAAGAGACCTCTAAGTTCTGCTCAGAATGCTGTTTTAAGAGATTAGAAACCTGCTGACATGATGCTTCAATATTTTCTCCTTTCTCATTATTGTACGTGTTGTTTGGATTGGTAGACAGATAATTTTCTTGTAAATATATAATCTTTTTTTTTTTTCCTTTTTCATTTTGTAGCATTTGACTTTTCGTATTATTTTTGAGATGAGATACATTACTTCCTTTGAAACAAGGGGATAATAATATGATGGGTAATCTGATTGATCAGTTGAGGGGAGGGATACATTATTGTTTGTTTCCTGTGACGACTTATTTGAGGTTTCTCTCAATTTCTTTTTCTTTTCTTCTATTGATAACCTGATTACAAGTGCAATTTCCTCCCTGTTCTCTTTCTTGTAAGCGTATCAGAGCCTGTGGCGCCTTGGGGCACATAGTACCAACACCCAAATATTATTTATTAATTATTGTTACTAGTAGTCACATTATTTTTCGGAGCAGTATCATTTTTGTAAATTGATATAAATGAGCAGGAATTGTATTATATTTATAGTATTCATCGTGTTGTGGTATATATTAAAATGTTTTTATACAAAACATATTAAAAACTTGTTTTGATGTGTAAATTTTTTTATGACGAATTGAAAATCGTCTGGCATGGAATCACTTTAATAATGCATTTCTTGAATAGGTCTTTTGTTGATATTCCATTGGTGGAACGGAATATATGTTTGATATTCTGTTAGTGGAACGGAATATATGATTAAGGTATTCTCCATTCTCTATGTGTGATACAAGATATTTAGCATTGGTTTAACATATCTAAGCCAAAATAATAGCAAAAAAATTCTTCTGCATAATACAAGTTTTGACAGGACCAACTAAACGTATAAATTTCTTTTATTATTATTTGTTTTTGGTACAAAGGAGGCCTAAGCTAGAACTAATCTAGGAGTACTCCAATCCCAAGTGTCCCATGCCAAGCAGGGCTTCACAGAATGAGGAGGACATTGAAACACTTGGACATCCAGGGATCCTGTTAGCTAACACATCTTTCGCCATTCGATCAGCGCAAGCATTAGCCTCCCTCCAAATTCTCTAGATATTGCAAGTTCATTCTTTGTTGAGCATTTCCGAAATTAACATACTCAAATTATTATTAGGGTGGTTAGCATTCAGATGGTGGATAAGATTAGGGATGGCAATGAACTGGAAAAAGATGAGATTCGGTTGAACCTATTCCGTTTGAGAAGGGTTATGAATGATTCAAAATAGGAATGAAGATGTTAAATTATACCCGTGCAGGTATGGAGGCGGGGATGAACTTAGATTATCCCTTTCTCCGCAATACTTGTTAGTGTATTTCTAATAAATATGGAGACGTAACTGTAAATAATAAAATCTTAAAATATTAAAACGAAAAAGGGGCTGGGGTTTCTGTCGCTTCTCAAGTTAGTTCGATTTTCGTGAGAGAGAGAGAAGCCCCCACAGGCCATAGCGGCGATTTCGATCGGAAGAAGAAGAAGCCGAACTCACAGGTAATCTCTCTCTTTCTCTCCCTATCTCTTTCACCTCCTTCCCCAGCCTAGGGGCTGATCTTCCCCCATCCTACCTCCAATCAATTGGTGAACTCGAAAATTAGATTTCTTAAACGTCTTTGGCACTGTTTAGGATGGGGCCACTCTACCCAATGCCTACCACTTTATTTTCCATATCTTCTGTTGGTATACTTAAGTGGAATGCTGGGGCTTTGTTGTTTGAAATGGCAGATGTTGACTTAGATCTACACGTTTAGCTTTATACATCTGATTCGAAAGTTAAAAATAAACTTTATCATGTTGTTCATTAGTTTAATTAACCATATTCATGTGCTGACGAGCCATTTCTTCTTATGCAAATTTGTTTTAATAGATATTTGCAATGTCCAGTTGATATCAGCAATGCATAAATGTGGTTGTAGCATGCAACAACCAACCAAGGAATTTTTTTGCTGTGGGTTTTTGGAAGGCTTGATCTTTGTTTAGCTTTTATTTATAGTTTTGTAATGTTAATTTGAATTTCTTGGATTTATTCAACTATTGTTAAATTCTTGTTTATTTACAATTTTGTAAGTTAACTTGAAGTTCTTGGATTTATTTAAGAATTGCTGGATTTTTTTTTTTTTTTTTGAGGGAATAGTTTGAAGGGTGGAGAGAGGTTTGTACTCGCGAGGCGGGGATGAAAGTGGATTTGGTAGGTGGATGCGGAGATGGAGGTGCCAATTCCCGCCTGCTCCGATCCACTGCCATCCCTAGATAAGATCCAATGCATCTTTTGAGTCTGTTTCCAGGATTATGCATCTCAGACCCTGATCCCAAGCTAATCTTAAACCTTGCCAAGCAACCCAAAGCTCTGCATGGAGGACAGTGGAGGACTCCAATCTTTGAGAAAAAGCCCAATATCCACAAACCATCAGCGTCTCGGATAACACCCCAGCTCCTGCCGGATCAGGTTCTGTAATGCATGATGCATCAACATTAATCTTTACAAACATACCTAAAAACATTTTATTTTTAATTTATTTTTTTTTACAAATTTGACCAAGAGTGCTTCTAGTTCAAACTTTTGGGGGTCTTCACTTAATTCTCTCTTATTTTTTCAAGTAAATAGTATGATTTTATTTTTTTAAAACTACCACAACCATACATAAATGTTTAACCATCTAATATATGTCTAGCATGTATCTAGAAACGGTTCAAACCACTTATAGGGAATGAACCTACTTGTTGGAGCAATTTTTGTAATACATTTTATTTTTTTGGGGGTACATTAGAGAGCCAAACCCTTCAAAAGTGGGAGGGTGAGTAAAACCCATAATTTCAGTCATAGGTAGAGGCACAACTATCATTGGGATAACCCGACACCTGATAAATTGGATGCAACATTATGGCAAAACATAGTTGACATGGTTCGAACATATACAATGGGTAACATCCATACTAATATATAGAGGGAGATACTAGTTTGGTGTCTCCGTCTTTTTTGAAGTTATGTAACGCTGCTGGGAGTAGCGACTCACGGATCATTAATAACTAAAATAAGTAAATCAAATGATCTTAAATTATATTTTTATATCACATCGCCAAAGAAAAATGAAATCCCAAAGATAATAGATAAATCCGCACACATGGAATAATCAAAGAGAACTTGTACTTCGTGTTTCCGAAGATATAACCTTAATTAATTCTCTGTAGGCACGTCATTTTTCCCGTTCGGAGCCAATATAATTATTTCTAGGATAAAATGGCCACTCCATATCAAAATAACCTATAAGCACTCAATTGCCAACACTAGTGGAATGATGGAAGTAATTCAAACTATCAAACCATCCAAGTGACGCTAATATTCATAAACATTCCAAGGTCAGCACCAGTGCCCTATGAGCAATCTCAGTGTTTAAATGAACGATGTGCCTTTAGGCAGTGACACATTTATCGAGGACGAGATACCTCTAGCAACCAACTCGTCACAACCGTCGAAATAATGGAAGCACTCATAAACTAGGCACCAAAGGTGCTCGCTAGCCCCAATTGGTAAAATGATCATTTTGCCCTTGAGGCACCCCTTACTTGCTTTTTGAGAAGAACAGTCCCTCAAAGTGTAAAAGCCCCATGAAAATGCCCCTAGGCAGTTTGGCATATTCGAACTGCCAAATCATCCATCCCTGTCTCATTTCAGTGACTTATAGTTAAAATGATCATTTTATCCTATGAGGCCTAACACGCCTACCAAAGCCAAGCCCACTCTAGGAATTAAACCAGCCTCACCAGCACAATCTAAACTGTTTCGGAACATTCCAGTAATGGTCTCTTAGCCTTCCAATGCGATCCCCTTGGCTTGAAACCGAATAAAACCACTAAAAGTTTCACGAAACATGTAACACATGTTTTCCAAAAACTAACTTTTCCTTCATTTTTTTAATTATAATGCACCGTTAAAATGTTGGCCGAATCCAACAATTAAAGAATTTCTAGAAGTTTGTCCAAAAGACTAGCCGGGTCAAGAAAGTGTGGTACTTCTCTCGTGCCTCCCGGCAGGTCTACACAGCATCAGTCCAAGCACCCCTGCGTCTCTCTTTAGTGGCCAAAGTGCCCCTCCTCAAGAAGACCTATGGGTGGGACTCCAGGCCTCTCAGTGGCTCGGTGTCCTCAATGACCCCTATCTGAAACCGCTACCACCATCGGTACTGCTGCAAGATGTATTGCCTCCTGCTCCTGATCATCACTGTCGCTAGTGTCGGTTCTGCCATGCAAATCTAAAAGTCCATAACACAATGCCCAACAAGTCTCATGGCTTGAAACACGAGAAAAGAAGTCAAAAAATTAAGGAACAGTGCAAATCTCGCAAGGGCCGAATGGCCTTTTAAAGCACTGCTGCCTCACAGCACTGTTATACCGTGAACCTCCAAGTAACAAGCCACGAAACTGCAGTGCCTTGAGCCACATAAATGGACCCTATGTAATAGGTATCGGCACTATAGTGCCATCAACATAAATGAGAATCATGGCCGTCAGCCGCATAAACGGACATCACGGCATAAGAGTGCCGTGACCCTCATTTTCTTCAAATTTCACTTTGGCTGGCAATTCCAAATAGCCAGTAGCACCCCCCACCAACCTTGGGCATAATCCAGAGCTCACCTCGAATGCATTTCAGGTCAGTCAATAAAGTTCGGGCATACCTTGGTAAGCATTTAGAGGCACACAAAGCCCTCCAACTCACCATGGCCATCGAGCCACCGCTTTCAAAATCATCAGGGTCAACCAAAAATGTCACTGTTCCCACACATAGGGGCATTCAATACAGCTTTTCAATCAGTTGACTGCCTTGGTGACGTTTTTAGAAGTGTGTCCGTATTTGATGCAATCAATCGGCTATCACAGCCACATTAACACAAACAAAAGCTTCATCATTAGCAAAAGTCAAGCACTATAATGGCTAGTCAAGCACATTTCCATGCCCACGATGGCCCAAAATTAGGTCCTATCATTGTTTTTCTAACTTTGACAAGCACTACTAGACAAAGATGGGCAACTATTGATACCCAAATTTTGACCTCCGGCACACATATAATAGCTTAAGTTGGAGTCCTGTGACTGCATTTAGGTCAGACTCCGATAACTCAGCTTTGGAGAGATTAGACATCTCTGATCACCTTAAGCCGAAGTCTGGCGATCGCATCCCAGTGAAACTCGGATGACTCAGCTCCGAAGACATTAGACATTTTCTGTCACATCAATCTGGAGTTCGGTGACCGCATCTTTGTTAGACTCCAATGACCTTGGCTCTGGAGAGATTAGACATCTCCGCTCATATCAAACCAAAGTCCGGTGATCGTATCCCTATCGGACTCCGATGACCTCAGCTCCATAGAGATTAGACATCTTCGATCACATCAAATCAGAGTCCGGTGACCACATCCCGATCAAACTCGATGACCTTAGCTCCGACGAGATTAGAGATCTCTGATCATATCAAATCAAAGTTCGGCACCCATATTCTAGTCAGACTCCGATGACCTTAGCTTCAGAGAGATTAGATATCTCAAGTCGCATCAAGCTAGAGTCTGGCAACTGCATCCTGGTTAGACTTTGATGACCTTAGTTCCAGAGATCAAACATCTTCAATGACATTCAGAGTCCTGCGACCAATCCAGGTCAGACTTTGATGACTTAGCCCTGAGGAGATTAGACATCTCCTATCACATTAAGCCAGAGTTCGGTCACTGCATCTTGGTCGGGCTTCAATGACCTTAGCTCTGGAGAGGAGATTAGACATCTCCGATCACATCAACCGGGAGTATAGTGACAGCATCCTAGTCCAACTCTAATGACCTTAGCTCTAGAGATCAAACATCTCCAGTCACATCAAGCTGGAGTTCGATGACCACATCCTGGTCAGATTTCGATGACCTTAGCTCTGGAGATTAGATATCTTCGGTTACATTAAGCCAGAGTTCGACAACTATATTCTAGTCGTACTCTAAAACCTTAAATAAAAGTCCAAAGCATTAAAAATTCGTAAACTAGAGCCTAAACGAACTCTGATGACCTAAATTGAAGGCTGGTGATCACTGATATCACCCTCCAAAGTCTAGGCCATCAGTTGGCAGCAAGAACCCCTAAGGCTTGGGCACTACAATGTTGTGATGAAAGAAATAGACAGTGCCATGATGTGTGACCCAGCAGGCTTGGGCATTGTTATACCTCACCACCACGTGGCATGCTAATGTCATTAGGGTGACATCATCCTTGGGGTACGTGGCTACATTCTAGTTGTACCTTATCTCCTCCCTCCAAGACTTGAGCATTGTTGTGCCTCACAGAAGAAAATAACACATCACAACATTGATATAAAGTCAAGGGAAAAACTGTCCATCGCGGCATTGGAGTGTCGTGAACAGCAAATTGCTCTTCACGCCATTCCACTTAGTGATCAAGGAGAAAGAACCCTTGGGTCAAGGAAGCATTAGCATATATACATACTAAGGGGTGGCTGGACAAATGTCTAGAACTAGAGAGGGAGGCGCACGACTAGGGCTCGTATGTGTATGTGTTTGTGAGTTTCACCCAATGCTTGCTTCCGCTTGTGCCTTAGGGATTAAGGAGAAAGAACCCTAGGTCTAGGAAGCCCTAATTTATCAAGTGTTCTACTGTTAAGAGAGTGCTACTAAACCTTATAAGGTATGATCTTTATTCTATGTTACTGTTCATGTATACATCAATGAAGAAACATAAGTTTGATCTTAAAAAAAAATTTTGAAATTGCTTCAGCACAGGTTTTATCTAAAACCAATAGGTGGATGGTAGTGGTGGGAGATTTGTTTTAAAAATAAATACAAAAAACAGAAGTGTTTTTTTTTTTTCAAATTTTCAACTTTTGAACATACATGTTTTTAATTTTATAAACTAAGAATTAAAAAATAGTTACCAAACATGTTATATATTTTTTAAGAAATTCTTTAACAAAAAGTTACCAAGTTTTGTTTTATATGCTCCTTCCGTGAGGGAGTGGAATGATCATTCCCTAGGAATGAATTCCAAGAACATGTGGAAATGATCATTACTAGGGAATGCCCATTCTACCTTCAAATAATGATCAAACAAGGGAATGAGAATGAAAGTGGGAATGACCATTTCATTGCATTCTATTCCCTTTTACCAAACATAATCTAAATGTTAGAATAAAATTACTATTCCATGAAGATTCCAAAACTTAAAATTATATTATTTAATTAGTTGATTACAAGTTTTATTACAGACTTTATAAAGTTTATTGCAAATTTATTTGAGACTGTTACATGTTTTATTGGTCACTTGATGACATATTATATTAGCTATGCAAGACCTTGGTGGATAGAAGCATAGTTGTTAATAAGGAAAATGGAAGCAGAAACAGAAGTGTGAAACGTGACCTAAAAATTATGAGAATGGGAAAATGCTAGATAGTATAAAATTAAATAAGATATTTATCAGCAAATATATTAAAATTCCTAAAAAATCATATAAAGTATTTGGAATACTCTTATGATCAAATAAAATGCTAATACTACTCAGTATTTATAGAAAAATATATTATTGGCAGATAATAAGATTTGATAGTATAAAAGATACCATAAATTATAAGAAGCGAGTTTCTAGGGAGTTTTCACGATATTTTTTAAGATTTTTTTACAAGTTTCATTAAATTTTGTTAGAGTTTCGCATTTGTTTCCTATAAATTTTTTAAAAAAAATTTACGAGATTTTTGTCTCTATTCTGAAAGCAAATTTTTTGAGGAACCGGGTTTTCCATTTCAAAGAGAGTTATTCTGGTAACTATGGTTACAAGTTTTGAAACGTATATATAAGGCTCTACGTGTTCTTGTGAGAGGTTGAGATATTCATACTCATATATTAGAGATACATATAGTGTTATTATCTGTCACCTCTTACACTTTCTAAATCATGTTTTTATGGGCAATCGCGGCTGGGATGACTTTCGAGGAGATAGGTTATGAGCAATAAGGTAGGATCTTGGAGCAGTTGATATCCAGTTGTACCTTTACATAGGAAAGCAGAGTTCTTTTAAGACAGTAATATCACGCTTCACAATTCTCACAAGCCAGCTTTACAATTTTCTTTTAACTATATTCGGTTGTTCATCTCGTTGTTATAGTTGTATTGTAATCTAATTTATTCTTAGCTATGATTTATTTGTCTCAAGGAGAATTACATGATGTATTTTTATGCTAATCTTCTAACAATTAACACACCCAATGGCCCAAATAGTTGGATTGGACTCTTCAAGTAAACACAGAAAAAACCACTAAACCCTGCCATACATGGCTAGCTCATTCCTATTAGGAAAATGCTATTCTTACAAAAAAATTTATACAAAATTTGCATACAAAACTATGTGAAACCCACCATGCATGTGTAAAGGTACAACTGGATATCATGTGAACCCATCATTTGATAACACTACTCAAATTAAGACCAGCCATGACACGTACAACCCACTATGTGTCTGTAAATTGACCAAAGGCATCTCAGCTTTGAGTGATTCTATTCTAGCTTTTCAGCTTATTTGCAAATGAATCCATACACACCTCTTACGTCATAAGAATGCTATTGCAATAAGAATGCTATTACAATACAAAATTAATTCTAATCATGCAGCTGATATTTACATATTAATTTACTTACAAAGAGGAAGAAAGGAGGAAAATCAAGCAGATGATATGCTTTGATAATCAGAAAAGAAGAACATCGCATATATGGCAGTTAAACTAAAAAAAACAAGAAATTGTTTTCGAAGCAGAAAAATAGTTTACAAAACCATACAACCATCACAAACAAATTCCTCTCAATTACAACATTTTGTCAACCCAACAAGCCATCAAGAGAAGCATTCTACGTAGCAAAATCTCCTCGTAGCATGCAGCCATTTCCCAAGTTATTATTTGCTCATGGGAAGCAAGGAGTGCCTTCTCGAAAAAATGTGACAATTTCAAAACTGATGACAAAAGAATAGTGAAAAGTTAATACATATATATATATATATATAACCACAGTTTTGAAAATATAATTTGGAATAGAGATAATTGCTTGCTTGCTTACCAGCTAAACTTTGTCCTCCTTGAAATAATTTTTTGTATGAATTCATAGAATAACTTGCAGATAAAATCTGGAAACAACACATTTAGCACCCACTCTGTGGTTGCATGATTCATTCCAGGGTGATTTTGTTATATATCTAGTAATTTTACACAAAATTATTTGACTAACTCCAAAAATACGTATAATATTTGTTGTTCTCTAAAGAAAGTACATATAAATACGTACGTACCTTCTCCTGATAGTGATGATAGCAATTTTGGTAGAACTATAAGATTCCATGAGGCTGAGTGTACTTGACGTTATATTTTTGCTCATGATGTAGACTATTATACAGTCCAGTCTCGTATAAAATCCGCAATTCCCATCTCTCCATTTGATGTTTAAAGGTTGTCTAGCGTCACAATTTCACCAATTTCAGATTTGTTAAGCCGAGGGAAGTCAATGAACTTTTGTATGATTTCATAGCTAGCGGTCATTTCCATCAAAGAAGAGAGGATTATGGTACATAAAGTAGGCATATGTCCTGTAAATCTAACAAAGTACGTAGAAAAAAATCTTCATTATATTTGTTCATCGGCTACACGCTCTAGCAATGAATTGAAGATATAGAGAACAAACCAATTTTGTAAGGGGCTGGCCACGACTAATGAAGGCAAAACAAATATTTGGTTAGTGTAGTATTAGTATAGAGTAGAAAAAAAAAAACTTGAGAAATAAATCAATAAATTTGTTACCATAACTCGTCACTGGAATTGAGTTCAAACCAATTTTCAAGCTCATAAAAAAGCACAACTGACACAGGGTATGGTAGAATATTACCTTCGAACTCCAGGGGGGTGACTCTCGACAACCGCTCTCACCAAATCCACAAGATCCTAAAGATCTTTCAATATCTCCCCATCTAGATTATTTGTACATAACAAAAGTAGAGACATATATATATATATATATATATAAAAGCAAATTAAGTAAGAAGTTAGAAATATAATAATTAATTCAACTATATATAAATATATAAGTTGTATTTGTTAATATTTATACATATGTACGTAACTTGGTTGTGATCGATGTCCACCAATTTAACCTCAAGCATATTTGACACGGTAACACCATTTACCAAATCTCCATGATACAACCCATGATAATGAAGGACTCACACGCCATTTATAATTCCCCTAATTACAAACAAATGTACATGTGTGTATGTAATATATAATTCCGTCCATACATACGTATATTTTCAAAACCCAATTAACAGTTGTTATATTAAAACATAATAAATAATGTAGTTTGAGAGTTATTATATTAGTGGAGTAGTAGTACTTGAACACATTTTGAAATGCAAACCCTGTAGAAATGACTTTAGTGCAATCGTGATTGTACTCCCATATAGGCATTCTCTGTGACTATGAGTGCTACAACCAGCCCTCAAAATTTTCATAACATTTTTCCATTATTACTATAGTGTAGCCCTCCCCGACATCAATATTCACAAAGCCGGCTATGTTGCAATTGTCCACCGATTAAAGGATGTTCACAACAAACATAGCTTCATTTTCATCTTCGTAGAACCTAATTATTTCGGGTAGCCAATCTTTTCTCCTACTAGACCACATTGTAAAACCATGAAAAGTTTGGTAATCAATCCTCTCCTTCACTTTGTATCTAAATGTTGCACTACGTCCAGCATCACTCTAAATATATAAAAAGAAGAAAAGAAAGAAGAAAAAAAATTTGAAACAAGAAAAACATAAGTAACAAAAACAACAAAAAATATGAGCAAAGAACAAAGAGAAACTAGATACTAGGAAACAACAGAGAAAAGGGAATTGACGTTTACCAAGAAAAACGTTCGCACCATTGTAGTTAAATGGGAGAGAGAGGAAAGAATTCAAAAATGGGGAGGAGGAAAAGGAATATGTGAGAGAGAGAGAGAGAGAGAGAGAGAAAGTATTTAGAAGTGGGGAGGAGGAATCTGTGATATATAAAGGAAAGAGAGAGAGAGAGACAAACCTTAAACCTCAACATGCCACGTGTATGTTTAATGATCCCAATGCTTACAAGAACATCTTAAAAATATTTGTTGCTATTATCAATTCTCTCTCTGTCTCTCAAATCTGGGCAATCTCACAGAGAAGCATTCTACATAGCAAAATCTCCTCTCCTCGTAGCATGCAGCCATATCCTAAGTTAATATCTGCTCATGGGAAGCAAGGAGTACCTTCTTTGAAAAATGTGACAATTTGAAAACTGAGGACAAAAGAATAGCTTAAAGTTAATATATATATATAACCATAGTTTTGAAAATATAATTTGGAATAGTGATAATTGCTTGCTTGCTTACCCTCCAAACTCTGTCCTCCTTGAAGCAATTTTTTGTATGAATTCATAGAATAACTTGGGGATAAAATCTAGAAACAGCTCATTTAGCACCCATTCTGCGGTTGCATGATTCATTCTAGGGTGATTCAGTTATATATCAAGTAAGTTTACACAAAATTATTTAACTAACTTAAAAAAAATACTTATAATATTTGGTGTTCTCTAAAGCAAGTACATATAAATATGTGCTTACCTTCTCAAAGAAGAGAGGATTATGGTACATAAAGTAGGCATATGTCCTGTAAATCAAACAAAGTACGTAGAAAAAAATCTTCATTATATTTATCCATCGGCTACACGCTCTAGCCATGAATCGAAGTTATACAGAACAAACCAATTTTGTGTGGGCCCGGCCATGACTATTGTAGTGTAGCCCTTGGTTGTGATCGGTATGTACCTTGGTTGTGATCGATGTCCACCAATTTAACCTCAAGCATATTTGACACGGTAACACCATTTTTCAAATCCCCACGGCACAACCCTTGATAATGAACGGCTTGCACGCCATTTATAATTCCTCTAATTAAAAACAAATGTACATGTGTGTATATAATATGTAAGTCTGTCTATATGTACGTATATCTTCAAAAGCTAATTAACAGTAGCAATATTAAAACATAATAAATAATATAGTTTGAGAGTTATTATATTAGTAGTAGTAGTACTTGAACACATTTTCAAATGCAAACCCTGTAGAAATGACTTCAGTGCGATCACGATTGTACTCCAATATAGGCATTTGTGACTGTGAGTGCAACCAGATCTCAAATTTTTCTTGACATTTTTCCATTATTACTGTAGTATAGCCCTCCCCAACATCAACATCCACAAACCAGGCTATGTTGCAGTTGTCCACTAACTAGAGGATGTTCATAACAGACATAGCTTCATTTTCATCATTACAGAACCTAATTGTTACGGGTAGCCAATTTTTTCTCCTATTAGACGAGGTTGTTGAACCATGAAAAATTTCAGTAATCAATCCTCTCCTTCACGTTGTATCTAAATGTTGCACTGCATCTAGCATTACTTTAAATGTACAAAAAAAATATTTGACACAAGAAAAACACAAGTAACAAAAATTACAAAATATATCAGCAGAGAATAAAGAGAAACTAGATGCTACGAAACAAGAGAGAAAAAGAAATTGACAATTACTGGGTAAAATGTTCGCACCATTCTAGTTAAATGGGAGAGAGAATAAGAGAATTCAGAAATAGGGAGGAGGAATAGGAATGTGAGAGAGAGGGTATTCAAGAGTGGGGAAGAGGAATATGTGACTTATAAAAGAGAGAGAGAGGGAGAGAGAGAGAGAGAGAGAGACCCTAAACCTCAACACGCCATGTGTATGTTCAAGTAAGAAGTTAGAAATATAATAATTAATTCCACTACATATATATAAGTTGTATTTGCTAATATTTATACGTATGTACGTACTTTAGTTGCAATTAATGTCGACCAATTTAACCTCAAGCATATTTGACACAGTAACAACATTTTTCTAATCCCCATGATACAACCCTTGATAATGAAGGGCTCGCACTCCATTTATGATTCCCATAATTAAAAACAAATGCACATGTGTGTATATAATATATTAGTCGTCCATACGTACATATATCTTCAAAACCCAATTAACAGTTGTAACATTAAAACATAATAAATAATGTAGTTTGAGAGTTATTATATTAGAGTAGTAGTTGTACTTGAACACATTTTCAAATGCAAACCTTGTAGAAATGACTTTAGTGCGTTCACGATTGTACTCTCATATAGGCATTTGTGACTGTGAGTGCAACTAGCTCTCAAATATTTCATGACATTTTTCCATTATTGTTGTAGTGTAGCCCTCCCTGACATCAATATCCACAAAACTGGCTATGTTGCAGTTGTCTACTGATTGGAGAATGTTCGTAACAAACATACCTTCATTTTCATCTTCCTAGAAGCTAATTGTTACGAGTAGCCAATCTTTTCTCCTATTAGACTAGGTTGTTAAACAATGAAAAAGTTTGGTAATCAATCCTCTCCTTCACTTATATCTAAATGTTGCACTGCGTCTACCATCACTGTAAATGTACCGCAAAAAAAGAAAAAAAAATTTTGAGACAAGAAAAACACAAGTAACAAAAAAACAACAAAAAATATCAGCAGAGAATAAGGAGTAACTAAATTCTAGGAAACAAGAGAGAAAAATAAATTAACATTTACTGGGAAAAACATTCGCACCATTGTAGTTAAATGGGAGAGAAGAGAGAATTCAGAAATGGGGAGAAGGAATAGGAGGAGAGAGAGAGAGAGAGAGAGAGAGAGAGAGACCTTAAACCTCAACATGCCACGTGTATGTTTAAGTAAGAAGTTAGAAATACAATAATTTATTCAACTCTATATATATAAGTTGTATTTGCTAATATTTAAATGTACGTATGTACCTTGGTTGTGATTGATATCAACCAATTTAACTTCAAGCATATTTGACACGGTAACACCATTTTTTAAATCTCCATGATACAACCCTTGATAATGAAGGGCTCGCACGACATTTATAATTCCCCTAATTAAAAACAAATACACGTGTGTATATAATATGTAAGTTCGTCCTTACGTACATATATCTTCAAAACCCAATTAACCGTAGTAATATTAAAACATAATAAATATTGTAGTTTGAGAGTTATTATATTCGAGTAGTGGCAGTAGTTGAACACATTTTGAAATGCAAACCTCGTAGAAATGACTTTAGTGCGATCACAATTGTAGTCTCATATAGGCATGTATGACTGTAAGTGCAACCAGCTCTCAAATTTTTTATGACATTTTTCCATTATTACTGTAGTGTAGCCCTTGCCCTCCCCGACATCAATATCCACAAATCCGGCTATGTTGCAGTTGTCCACTGACTAGAGGATGTTAATAACAAACATAACTTTATTTTCATCTTTGTAGAAGCTAATTGTTAAGGGTAGCCAATATTTTCTCTTATTAGACCAGGTTGTTAAACCATGAAAAAGTTCTATAATTAATCCTCTCCTTCACTATATATCTAAATGTTGCATTGCGTCTAGCATTGCTCTAAATATACAAAAACAAAAAAATAATTTTAGATAAGAAAAACACAAGGAACAAAAACAACAAAAAATATCAGTAGAGAATAAAAAGCAACAAGATGATAGAAAACAAGAAAGAAAAAGAAATTGACGTTTACTTGGAAAAACGTTCGCACCATCGTAGTTTAATGGGAGAGAGGAGAGAATTCAGAAATGGAGAGCAGGAATAGGAATAGAGAGAGAGAGAGAGAGAGAGAGAGTATTTAGAAGTAGGGAGGAGAATATGTGATATATAATGTAGAGAGAGAGAGAGAGAGAGAGAGAGACCTTAAACCTCAACATGCCATGTGTATGTTTAAGTAAGAAGTTAGAAATATAATAATTAATTCACCTAAATATATATATATATAAGTTGTATTTTCTAATATTTATATGTACATATGTACTTTGGCTACGATCGATGTTCACCAATTTAACCTCAAACATATTTGACACGGTAACACAAATTTTCAAATCCCTACGACACAACCCTTGATAATGAAGGGCTCGCAGGCCATTTATAATTCCCCTAATCAATAACAAATGTACATGTGTGTATATAATATGTTAGTCTGTCCATACGTACGTATACCTTCAAAACCTAATTAATAGTAGTAATATTAAAACATAATAAATAATGTAGTTTGAGAGTTATTGTATTAGAGTAGTAGTAGTACTTGAACACATTTTGAAATTCAAACCTTGTAGAAATGTCTTTAGTGCGATCACGATTGTACTCTCATATAGGCATCTGTGACTGTGAGTGCAACTAGCTCTCAAATTTTTAATGATATTTTTTCATTATTGTTGTAGTGTAGCCCTCCCCGAAATCAATATCCACAAACCCAACTATGTTGCAGTTGTCCACTGACTAGTGGATGTTCATATCAGACATAGCCTCATTTTCATCTTCGTAGAACCTAATTGTTACGGGTAGCCAATCTTTTCTCCTATTAGATCATCATGTTGAACCATGAAAATTTTTGGTAATCAACCATCTTCTTCACTTTATATCAAAATGTTGCATTGCGTCTAGCATTACTCTAAATGTACAAAAAAAAGTATTTTGAGACAAGAAAATACAAGTAAGAAAAACAACAAAAAATATCAACAGAGAATGAAGAGAAACTAGATGTTAGAAAACAAGAAAGAAAAAGAAATTGACGATTACGGAGAAAAACATTCGCATAATCATAGTTAAATGGGAGATAGAAGGAGAGAATTCAGAAATAGGAAGGAGGAATAGGAATGAGAGAGAGAGAGAGAGAGAGAGAGAGAGACCTTAAACCTTAACATGCCACGTGTATGTTTAAGCAAGAAGTTAGAAATATAATAATCAATTCAATTGTATAATGTATTTACTAATATTTATACGTACTTATGTACCTTAGTTGGGATCGATGTCTACCAATTTAACCTCAAGCATAATTGACACGGTAACACCATGATAGAACCCTTCATAACGAAGGACTCGCACCCCATTTATAAGTCCCCTAACTGAAAGCAAATGTACATGTGTGTATATAATATGTAACTCCATTTATACGTATGTATATCTTCAAAATCCAATTAACAATTGTAACATTAAAACATAACAAATGAAGTAGTTTGAGATATATTAAACTAGTAGTACTTGAACAAATTTTGAAATGCAAACTTTGTAAAATGACTACAGTGCGATCACGATTGTACTCTCATAATGACATTTATTACCGTGAGTGTAATTAGCTCTCAAATTTTTAAGGACATTTTTCCATTATTACTATAGTGTAGCCATTCCCGATATCAATATCCACAAAACTAGCTATGTTGCAATTGTCTACTGACTGGATGGTGTTCATAAAAGACATAGCTTCCATTTCATCTTGGTAGAACCTAATCACTCCTCTCCTTCACTTGATATCTAAATGTTGCACTACGTCTAGCATCACTCTAAATGTACAAAAAAAAAAAAAAAAAAATTTAAGATAAGAAAAACACAAGCAACAAAAACAACAAAAAATATCAGCAAAGAATAAAGCGAAACTAGATGCGAGGAAACAAGAGAGAAAAAGAAATTGACATTTACCAGGAAAAATGTTTGCACCATTGTAAGTTAAATGGGAGAGAAGAAAGAATTCGAAAATAGGGAGGAGGAACAGGAATGAGAGGGAGAGAGAGAGAGAGAGAGAGAGAGAGAGAGAGAGAGAGAGAGAGAGAGAGAGAGAGAGAGAGAGAGAGAGAGAGAGAGAGAGACACAGACAGAGAGAGACCTTAAACCACAACATGCCACATGTATGTTTAAGTAAGAAGTTAGAAATATAATAATTAATTCAACTATATATAAGTTCTATGTGCTAATATTTACACGTACGTATGTACCTTGGTTGTGATCGATGTCAACCAATTTAACCTCAATCACATTTGACACTGTAACACAATTTTTCAAATCCCCATGATACAACCCTTGATAATGAAGGGCTCGCACGCCATTTATAATTCCCCTAATTAAAAACAATTGTACATGTGTATATAATATGTAAGTCTATCAATGCGTATATCTTTAAAACCGAATTAACCATAGTAACATTAAAACGTAATAAATAGTGTAGTTTGAGAGTTATTATATTAATGTAGGAGTAGTACTTGAACACATTTTGAAATGCAAACCCTGTAGAAATGACTTCAATGCGATCACGATTGTACTCCCATATAGGCATTTGTGATTGTGAGTGCAACTAGTTCTCAAATATTTCATGACATTTTTTCATTATTATTGTAGTGTAGCCCTCCCCCTCCCAGACATCAAAATCCTAAAAGCCGGTTATGTTGCAGTTGTCCAATGACTGGAGGATGTTCATAACAGATATAGTTTCATTTTTATCTTCGTAGAACCTAATTGTTAAGGGTAGCCAATCTATTCTCCAATTAGACCAAGTTGTTAAACCATGAAAAAGTTCGATAATCAATCCCCTCCTTTTGCTTTATATCTAAATGTTGTACTGCATCTAGCATTACTTTAAATATACAACCAAAAAAAGGAAAAAAAAAAATTTGAGACAAGGAAAACACAAGTCACAAAAACAACAAAAAATATTAGCAGAAAATAAAGAGTAACTAGATGCTAGGAAACAAGAGAGAAAAAGAAATTGACGTTTACCAAGAAAAACATTCACACCAATGTAGTTAAATGGAAGAGAGAAGGAGAGAATTCAAAAATGGGGAGTAGGAATAGGAATAGAGAGAGAGAGAGAGAGAGAGAGAGAGAGAGAGAGAGAGACCTTAAACCTCAACATACCACGTGTATGTTTAAGTAAGAAGTTAGAAATATAATAATTAATTCAACTACATATATATAAGTTGTATTTGCTAATATTTATACGTACGTATTGATGTCCACCAATTTAACCTCAAGTATATATTTGACACGGTAAGACCATTTTTCAAATCCCCATGATACATTCATTGGTAATGAAGGGCTCGAATGCCATTCACAATTCCCCTAATTAAAAAAAAATGTACATGTGTGTGTATAATATGCAAGTCTGTCCATACATACGTGTATCTTCAAAACCTAATTAACAATAGTAATATTAAAACAAAATAATTAATGTAGTTTGAGAGTTATTATATTAGAGTAGTAGTATTTGAACACATTTTGAAATTCGAACCTTATGGAAATGACTTTAGTGCGATCACGATTGTACTCCCATAAAGAGATTTGTGACTGTGAGTGCAACCAGCCCTCAAAATTTTCATGACATTTTTCCATTATTACTGTAGTGTAGCCCTCCTCGACATCAATATCCACAAAGCTGGCTATGTTGTAGTTGTCCAATGACTAAAAGATGTTCATAACATACATAGCTTCATTTTTATTTTCATAGAACCTAATTATTACAAGTAGCCAATCTTTTCTCCTATTAGACAATGTTGTTAAACCATGAAAAGTTTGGCAATCAATCCTCTCCTTCACTTTGTATCTAAACGTTGCACTGCGTCTAGCATCACTCTAAATATGCAAAAAAGAAGAAAAGAAAGAAGAAAAAGCATTTGAGATAAGAAAAACACAAGTAACAAAAACAACAAAAAATATGAGCAAAGAACAAAGAGAAACTAGATGCTAGGAAACAACATTTAATTTTTTTTTTTTTTTTTGTATATTTAGAGCGATGCTAGGCACAGTGCAACATTTAGATTTATAGTGAAGGAGAGGATTGATTACCGAACTTTTTCATGGTTTAACAACCTAGTCTAATAAGAGAAAATATTGGCTACCCTTAACAATTAGGTTCTGCAAAGATGAAAATAAAGTTATGTTCGTTATTAACATCCTCCAGTTAGTGGACAACTGCAACATAGCCGGATTTGTGGATATTGATGTCGGGGAGGGCGAGGGCTACACTACAATAATAATGGAAAAATATCATCAAAAATTTGAGAGCTGGTTGCACTCACAGTCATACATGCCTATATGGGAATACAACTGTGATCGCACTAAAGTCATTTCTACGAGATTTGCATTTCAAAATGTGTTCAACTACTGCTACTACTCCAATATAATAACTCTCAAACTACATTATTTATTATGTTTAAATATTACTACGGTTAATTGGGTTTTGAAGATATACGTACGTGTGGACGGACTTACATATTATATACCCATATGTATATTTGTTTTTTAAAATGGGGAATTATAAATGGCATGCGAGCCCTTCGTTATCAAGGGTTGTATCATGGGGATTTGAAAAATGGTGTTACCGTGTCAAATAAGCTTGAAGTTAAATTGGTTGATATCGATTACAACCAAGGTACATACCAATTAACTGTAGTAATATTAAAACATAATAAATTGTGTAGTTTGAGAGTTATTATATTAGTGTAGGAGTAGTATTTGAACATATTTTGAATTGCAAACCCTATAGAAATGATTTCAGTGCGATCACGATTGTACTCCCATATACGCATCTATGAATGTGAGTGCAACTAGCTCTCAAATATTTCGTGACATTTTTTCATTATTATTGTAGTGTAGCCCTCCCCCTCCCCGACATCAGTATCCCCAGAGATGGTTATGTAGCAGTTGTCCACTGATTGGAGGATGTTCATAACAGTTATAGTTTCATTTTTATATTCGTAGACCCTAATTGTTACGGGTACCCAATCTTTTCTCCAATTAGACCAGGTTGTTAAACCTTGAAAAAGTTCAATAATCAATCCCCTCCTTTTGCTTCATATCTAAATGTTGTACTGCGTCAAGCATCGCTTTAAATGTACAATAAAAAAAAGGAAAAAAAAAATTTGAGACAAGGAAAACACACGTAACAAAAACAACAAAAAATATTAGCAGAGAATAAAGAGCAACTTGATGTTAGGAAACAAGAGAGAAAAAGAAATTGACGTTTACCAAGAAAAACGTTCACACCATTGTAGTTAGATGAGAGATACTAGGAGAGAATTTAGAAATGGGGAGGAGGAATAGGAATGAGAGAGAAGAGAGAAGAGAGAGTATTCAGAAGTGGAGAGGAGGAAAATATGATATATAAAGGAGAGACAGAGAGAGAGAGATCTTAAACCTCAACATGCCACTTGTATGTTTAAGTAAGAAGTTAGAAATATAATAATAAATTCAACTATATATATAAGTTGTATTTTCTAACATTTATACGTACGTATCGATGTCCACCAATTTAACCTCAAGTATATTTGACACGGTAACACCATTTTTCAAATCCCCATGTTACAATCATTGATAATGAAGGGCTCGCATGCCATTCACAATTCCCCTAATTAAAAACAAATGTACATGTGTGTGTATAATATGTAAGTCTGTCCATACGTACGTATATCTTCAAAACCCAATTAACAATAGTAATATTAAAACATAATAAATAATGGAGTTTGAGAGTTATTATATTAGAGTAGTAGTAGTATTTGAACACATTTTGAAATGCAAACCCTGTAGAAATGACTTTAGTGCGATCCCGACTGTACTCCCATATAGGCATTCTCTGTGACTGTAAGTGTTACAACCAAAAAAAACTTTTATTGAGAGGAGAGAACAAAGACCAACTAGATGTTAGGAAACAACAGAGGAAAAGAAATTGACGTTTACCAAGAAAAACGTTCGCACCATTGTAGCTAATTGGGGGAGAGAGGAGAGAAATTAGAAATGAGGAAGAGGAATAGGAATATGAGAGAGAGAGAGAGAGAGAGAGAGAGAGTATTCAGAAGTGGAAAGGGTAAAAATGTGATATCTAAGGGAGAGAGAGAGAGAGAGAGAGAGAGAGAGAGAGAGAGAGAGAGAGAGAGAGAGAGAGAGAGTATTCATAAGTGGAGAGGAGGAATCTGTGATATATAAAGGAAGGAGAGAGAGAGAGACCTTAAACCTCAACATGCCACCTGTATGTTTAATGATCCCAATACTTACAAGAACATCTTAAATATATTTGTTGCTACTATCAATTCTCTCTCTGTCCCTCAAATCTGGGACATATCACAGAGAAGCATTCTACATAGCAAAATCTCTTCTCCTCGTTGCATGCGGCCTTATCCCTAGTTATCATTTGCTCATGGGAAGCAAGGAGTTGCTTCTCGAAAAAATGTGACAATTTCAAAACTCAGGACAAAAGAATAGCGAAAAGTTAATATATATATATATATATTACCACAGTTTTTAAAATATAAAACGAAATAAATCAAACAAAGTACGTAGAAGAAAATCTTCATTAAATGTATTCATCAGCTACACGCTCTAGCTATGAATCAAAGATATGGAGAACAAACCAATTCTGTGTAGGGCCGGCCATGACTAATGAAAGCAACAAATATTTGGTTGGTGTAGTATTAGTATAGAGCAACAAATAAAACTTGAGAAATAAATCAATAGTACTTGAACATATTTTGAAATGCAAACCTTGTAGAAATGAATTCAGTGCGATCACGATTGTACCCCTCCCCCTCCTTGACATCAATATCCCCAATGTCGTTTATGTTGCAGTAGTCCACTGACTGGAGGATGTGCATAACAGATATAGTTTCATTTTTATCTTTGTAGACCCTAATTGTTACGAGTAGCTAATCTTTTCTCCAATTAGACCAGGTTGTTAAACCATGAAAAAGTTCGATAATCAATCCCCTCCTTCTGCTTTATATCTAAATGTTGTACAGCGTCTAACATCACTTTAAATGTATAACAAAAAAAAGGAAAAAAAATTTGAGACAAAGAAAACACAGGTAACAAAAAGAATAAAAAATATTAGCAGAGAATAAAGAGCAACTTGATGCTAGGAAACAAGATGGAAAAAGAAATTGACGTTTACCAAGAAAAACGTTCACACCATTGTAGTTAAATGGGAGAGAGAAGGTCAGTGTTCAAAAATGGGGAGGAGGAATAGGAATGAGAAAGAGAAAGAGAGTATTCAGAAGTGGAGAGGAGGAAAATATGATATATAAAGGAGAGACAGAGAGAGAGAGATCTTAAACCTCAACATGCCACGTGTATGTTTAAGTAAGAAGTTAGAAATATAATAATTAATTCAACTACATATATAAGTTGTATTTTCTAATATTTATACATACGTATCGATGTCCACCAATTTAACCACAAGCATATTTGACACTCATAGTCACACATGCCTATATGGTAGTACAATTGTGACACGGTAAGACCATTTTTTAATTCCCCATGATACAGTCATTGATAATGACGGGCTCGTACGCCATTCACAATTTTCCTAATTAAAAACAAATGTACATGTGTGTGTATAATATGAAAGTCTGTGCATACGTATGTATATCTTCAAAACCCAATTAACAATAGTAATATTAGAACATAATAAATAATGGAGTTTGAGAGTTATCATATTAGAGTAGTAGTAGTACTTGAACACATTTTCAAACGCAAACCTTTCGAAAAGACTTAAGTGCGATCGCGATTGTACTCCCATATAGGCATTCTCTGTGACTGTGAGTGCTGCAATCAGCCTTCAAAATTTTCATGACATTTTTCCATTATTACTATATTGTAGCCCTCTCTGACATCAATATTCACAAAGCTGGCAATGTTGTAATTGTCCAGCAACTGGAGGATGTACATAACAAATATAGCTTCATTTTCATCTTCGTAGAACCTAATTATTACAGGTAGCCAATCTTTTCTCCTACTAGATCACGTTGTTAAACCATGAAAAGTTCGGTAATCAATCCTCTCTCTTTCACTTTGTATCTAAATGTTGCATTGCGTCTAGCATCACTCTAAATATACAAAAATAAGAAAAGAAAGAAGAAAAAACATTTGAGACAAGAAAAACCCAAGTAACAAAAACAACAAAAAATATGAGCAAAGAACAAAGAGAAACTAGATGCTAGGAAACAATAGAGAAAAAAAAATTGGCGTTTACCTAGAAAAACGTTCGGCCCATTGTAGTTAAATGGGAGAGAGAGGAGAGGATTCAGAATTGGGGAGGAGGAATAGGAATATGAAAGAGAGAGAGAGAGATAGAGTATCCAGAAGTGGGGAGGAGGAATTTGTGATATATAAGGGAAGGACTACTGTAGAGATAGAGAGAGAGTATTGAGAGTTATTATATTAGTGTAGGAGTAGTATTTGAACACATTTTGAAATGCAAACCCTTTAAAAATGGCTTCAGTGTGATCACGATTGTACTCCCATATAGGCATCTATGATTGTGAGTGCAACTAGCTCTCAAATATTTCATGACATTTTTCCATTATTACTGTAGTGTGGCCCGCCCCCTCCTCGACTTCAATATCCCTAATGCCAGTTATGTTGCAGTAGTCCACTGACTGGAGGATGTTCATAACAGATATAGTTTCATTTTTATCTTTGTAGAACCTAATTGTTACGGGTAGCTAATCTTTTCTCCAATTAGACCAGGTTGTTAAACCATGAAAAAGTTCAATAATCAATTCTCTCCTTTTGCTTTATATCTAAATGTTGTACAGTGGCTAACATCACTTTAAATGTACAAGAAAAAAAGGAAAAAAAAATTGAGACAAGGAAGACACAAGTAACAAAAACAATAAAAAATATTAGCAGAGAATAAAGAGCAACTTGATGCTAGGAAACAAGAGAGAAAAAGAAATTGACGTTTACCAAGAAAAACGTTCACACCATTGTAGTTAAATGGGAGAGAGAAGAGAGTTCAAAAATGGGGAGGAAGAATAGGAATGAGAGAGAGAGAGAGAGAGAGTATTCAGAAGTGGAGAGGAGAAAATTGTGATATATAAAAGGGAGAAAGAGAGAGCGAGAGAGAGAGAGAGAGAGACCTTAAACCTCAACATGCCACGTGTATGTTTAAGTAAGAAGTTAGAAATATGATAATTAATTTAACTACATATATAAGTTGTATTTTCTAATATTTATACATACGTATCGATGTCCACCAATTTAACCTCCAGCATATTTGACACTCACAGTCACACATGCCTATATGGGAGTATAATTGTGACACGGTAAGATCATTTCTCAAATCCCCATGATACAATCATTGATAATGAAGGGCTCGCACGCCATTCACAATTTTCCTAATTAAAAATAAATGTACATGTGTGTGTATAATATGGAAGTCTGTCCATACGTATGTATATCTTCAAAACCCAATTAACAATAGTAATATTAAAATATAATAAATAATGGAGTTTGACAGTTATTATATTAGAGTAGTGGTAGTACTTGAACACATTTTGAAATGCTAACCCTGTTGAAATGACTTAAGTGCGATCGCGATTGTACTCCTATATAGGCATTCTCTGTGACTGTGAGTGTTGCAACCAGCCCCCAAAATTTTCATGACATTTTTCCATTATTACTATAGTGTAGCCCTCCCCGACATCAATATTCACAAAGCCGGCTACGTTGTAATTGTCCAGCGACTGGAGGATGTTCAATACAGACATAAAAAGTAGAACCTAATTATTACCGGTAGCCAATCTTTTCTCCTACTAGACCACATTGTTAAACCATGAAAAGTTCGGTAATCAATCCTCTCTCCTTCACTTTGTATCTAAATGTTGCAATGCGTTTGGCATCACTCTAAATATACAAAAAGAAGAAAAAAATTTTGAGACAAGGAAAACACAAGTAACTAAAACAACAAAAAAAGTGAGCAAAGAACAATGAGAAACTAGATGCTAGGAAACAACAGAGAAAAAAAATTGACGTTTACCGAGAAAAACGTTCGTCAAATTATAGTTAAATGGGAGAGAGAGGAGAGAATTCAGAATTGGGGAGGAGGAATAGGAGTATGAGAGAGAGATAGAGAGTATTCAGAAGTGGAGAAGAGGAATCTGTGATAAATAAAGGCAGGAGAGAGAGACAAACCTTAAACCTCAAATGCCACGTGTATGTTTAATGATCCCAATGCTTACAATAACTTCTTAAAAATATTTGTTGCTATTATAAATTCTCTCTTTGTCTCTCCAATTTGGGCAATCTCACAGAGAAGCAATCTACATAGCAAAATCTCCTCTCCTCGTAGCATGCAACCATATCCCATGTTATTATCTGCTCATGGGAAGCAAGGAGTACCTTCTCGGAAAAATGTGACAATTTCAAAACTCACGACAAAAGAATAGTGAAAAGTTAATATATATATACATAACCACAATTTTGAAAATATAAAACAAAGTAAATCAAACAAAGTACGTAGAAGAAAATCTTCATTATATTTATCCATCGGCTACACGCTCTAGCTATAAATCGAAGATGTAGAGAACAAACCAATTTTGTGTGGGGCTGGCCATGACTAATAAAAGCAACAAATATTTGGTTGGTGTAGTATTAGTATAGAGTAGAAAAAAAAACTTGAGAAATAAATCAATAAATTTGTTACCTTTACTCGTCATTGGAATTGAGTTCAAACCAATTTTCAAGCTCATAAAAAAGCACAACTGACACAAGGTATGGTAGCATGTTACCTTCGAACTCTAGGGGGAGACTCTCAACAACCGCTCTCACCAAATCCACAAGATCCTTAAGATCTTTCAATAACTCCCCATCCAGATTATCTGTACATAACAAAAGTAGAGACATATATATATATATATATATATAAGCAAATTAAGTAAGAAGTCAGAAATATAATAATTAATTCAACTATATATATAAGTTGTATTTGTTAATATTTATACGTACGTACGTATGTACCTTGGTTGTGATCGATGTCCACCAATTTAACCTCAAGCATGTTTGACACGGTAACACCATTTTCCATATCTCCATGATACAACCCATGATAATGAAGGGCTCACACGCCATTTATAATTCCCCTAATAAAAAACAAATGTACATGTGTGTATATAATATGTAAGTTCGTCCATACGTATGTATATTTTCAAAACCCAATTAACAATAGTAATATTAAAACATAATAAATAATGGAGTTTGAGAGTTATTATATTAGAGTAGTAGTAGTACTTGAACACATTTTGAAATGCAAACCCTGTAGAAATGACTTTAGTGCGATCGCGATTGTACTCCCATATAGGCATTCTCTGTGACTGTGAGTGCTACAACCAAACCTCAAAATTTTCATGACATTTTTCCATTATTACTGTAGTGCAGCCTTCCCTGACATCAATGTTCATAAAGCCGACTATGTTGCAATTGTCCACCGACTGGAGGATGTTCATAACAGACATAGCTTCATTTTTATCTTCGTAGAACCTAATTATTACGGGTAGCCAATCTTTTCTTTTACTAGACCACGTTCTTAAACCATGAAAAGTTTGGTAATCAATCCACTCCTTCACTTTGTATCTAAATGTTGCGCAGCGTCTAGTGTCACTCTAAATATACAAAAAGAAGAAAAGAAAGAAGAAAAAAAATTTGAGGCAAGAAAAACATAAGTAACAAAAACAACAAAAAATGGGAGTGGAGAACAAAGACAAACTAGATGCTAGGAAAACAACCGAGAAAAAGAAATTGACGTTTACCGAGAAAAACGTTCATACCATTGTAGCTAATTAGGAGAGAGAGGACAGAATTTAGAAATGGGGTGGAGGAATAGGTATATGAGAGAGAGAGAGAGAGAGAGAGAGAGAGAGAGAGTATTCAGAAGTGGAGAGGAGGAATCTGTGATATATAAAGGAAGGAGAGAGTGACAGACCTTAAAGCTCAACATGCCACCTGTATGTTTAATGATCCCAATGCTTACAAGAACATCTTAAAAATATTTGTTACTATTATCAATTCTCTCTCTGTCTCTCAAATCTGGGCAATCTCACAGAGAAGCATTCTACATAGAAAAATCTATTCTCCTCGTAGCATGCAACCATATCCCTAGTTATCATCTACTCATGGGAAGCAAGGAATACCTTCACAAAAAAATGTGACAATTTCAAACTCAAGATAAAAGAATAGCAAAAAGGTAATATATATATATATATGTTACCATAGTTTTGAAAATATAAAACAAAGTAAATCAGACAAAGTACGTAGAAGAAAATCTTCATTATATTTATCCATCGGCTACACACTCTAGCTATGAATCAAAGATATGGAGAACAAACCAATTCTGTGTGGGGCCGGCCATGACTAATGAAAGCAACAAATATTTGGTTGGTGTAGTATTAGTATAGAGCAGCAAATAAAACTTGAGAAATAAATCAATAAATTTGTTACCTTAACTCATCACTGGAATTGAGTTCAAACCAATTTTCAAGCTCATAAAAAAGCACAACTGACACAGGGTATGGTAGAATATTACCTTCGGACACCGAGGGGTGACTCTCGACAACCGCTCTCACCAAATCCACAAGATCCTTAAGATCTTTCAATATCTCCCCATCCAGATTATCTGTACATAACAAAAGTAGAGACATATATATATATATATATATATATAAGCAAATTAAGTAAGAAGTCAGAAATATAATAATTAATTCAACTATATATATAAGTTGTATTTGTTAATATTTATACGTACGTACGTATGTACCTTGGTTGTGATCAATGTCCACAAAGTTAACCTCAAGCATATTTGACTCGGTAACACCATTTTCCAAATCTCCATGACACAACCCATGATAATGAAGGGCTCACACGCCATTTATAATTCCCCTAATAAAAAACAAATGTAAATGTGTGTATATAATATGTAAGTCCGTCCATACATAGGTATATTTTCAAAACCCAATTAACAATAGTAATATTAAAACATAATAAATAATGGAGTTTGAGAGTTATTATATTAGAGTAGTAGTACTTGAACACATTTTGAAATGCAAACCCTGTAGAAATGACTTTAGTGCGATCGCGATTGTACTCCCATATAGGCTTTCTCTTTGACTGAGAGTGCTACAACCAGACCTCAAAATTTTCATGACATTTTTCCATTATTACTGTAGTGTAGCCCTCCCCGACATCAATATTCACAAAGCCGGCCATGTTGCAATTGTCCACCAGCCATGTTGCAATTGTTCACAAAGTACGTAGAAGAAAATCTTCATTATATTTATCCATCAGCTACACGCTCTAGCTATGAATCGAAGTTATACAAAACAAACCAATTTTGTGTGGGCTCGTCCATGACTACTGTAGTGTAGCCCTTGGTTGTGATCGGTATGTACCTTGGTTGTGATCGATGTCCACCAATTTAACCTCAAGCATATTTGACACAGTAACACCATTTTTCAAATCCCCATGACACAACCCTTGATAATGAACGGCTCACACTCCATTTATAATTCCCCTAATTAAAAACAAATGCACATGTGTGTATATAATATGTAAGTCCGTCTATACGTACGTATATCTTCAAAAGCTAATTAACAGTAGTAATATTAAAACATAATAAATAATATAGTTTGAGAGTTATTATATTAGAGTAGTAGTAGTACTTGAACACATTTTCAAATGCAAATCCCGTAGAAATGTCTTTAGTGCGATCACGATTGTACTCCCATATAGGCATTTGTGACTGTGAGTGCAACCAGCTCTCAAATTTTTCTTGACATTTTTCCATTATTACTGTAGTATAGCCCTCCCCGACATCAATATCCACAAAATAGGCTATGTTGCAGTTGTCCACTAACTAGAAGATGTTCATAATAGACATAACTTCATTTTCATCATTGTAGAACCTAATTGTTACGGGTAGCCAATCTTTTCTCCTATTAGACCAGGTTGTTGAACCATGAAAAATTTCAGTAATCAATCCTCTCCTTCACTTTATATCTAAATGTTGTACTGTGTCTAGCATTACTTTAAATGCACAAAAAAAAAAAAAAAATTTGGGACAAGAAAAACACAAGTAACAAAAATTACAAAATATATCAGCAAAGAATAAAGAGAAACTAGATGCTACGAAACAAGAGAGAAAAAGAAATTGACAATTACTGCGAAAAACGTTCACACCATTGTAGTTAAATGGGAGAGAGGAGAGAATTAAGAAATGGGGAGGAAGAATAGGAATGAGAGAGAGAGAGAGAGAGGGAGATAGCATTCAGAAGTGGGGAGGAGGAATATGTGACTTATAAAGGAGAGTGAAAGAGAGAGAGAGACCTTAAACCTCAACACGCCTTGTGTATGTTTAAGTAAGAAGTTAGAAATATAATAATTAATTCAACTACATATATATAAGTTGTATTTGCTAATATTTATACGTACGTACGTACCTTAGTTGCAATCGATGTCAACCAATTTAACCTCAAGCATATTTGACACAGTAAAAACACTTTTCTAATCCCCATGATACAACCCTTGATAATGAAGGGCTCGCACTCCATTTATGATTCCCTAATTAAAAACAAATGCACATGTGTGTATATAATATGTAAGTCCGTCCATATGTACGTATATCCTCAAAACCCAATTAACAGTTGTAACATTAAAACATAATAAATAATGTAGTTTGAGAGTTATTATATTAGAGTAGTAGTTGTACTTGACCACATTTTGAAATGCAAACCTTGTAGAAATGACTTTAGTGCGATCACGATTGTACTCTTATATAGGCATTTGTGATTGTGAGTGCAACTAGCTCTCAAATTTTTCTTGACATTTTTCCATTATTGTTGTAGTGTGGCCCTCCCCGACATCAATACCCACAAAACCGGCTATGTTGCAGTTGTCTACTGACTGGATGATGTTCATAACATACATATCTTTATAATAATTAATTCAACTATATATATAAGTAGTATTTTCTAATATTTATACGTACGTATCAATATCCACCAATTTAACCTCAAACATATTTGACATGATAAGACCATTTTTCAAATGCCTATGATCCAATCATTGATAATGAAGGGATCGCATGCCATTCACAATTCCCCTAATTAAAAACAAATGTACATGTGTGTGTATAATATGTAAGTCTATCCATACGTACGCATATCTTCAAAACCCAATTAACAATAGTAATATTAAAACATAATAAATAATGGAGTTTGAGAGTTATTATATTAGAGTAGTAGTAGTATTTGAACACATTTTCAAATTACATGTGTGTGTATAATATGTAAGTCTATCCATACGTACGTATATCTTCAAAACCCAATTAACAATAGTAATATTAAAACATAATAAATAATGGAGTTTGAGAGTTATTATATTAGAGTAGTAGTATTTGAACACATTTTCAAATGCGAACCTTATAGAAATGACTTTAGTGCGATCATGATTGTACTCCCATATAGGAATTTGTGACTGTGAGTGCAACCAGCCCTCAAATTTTTCATGACATTTTTCCGTTATTATTGTAATGTAGCCCTCCCCGACATTAATATCCACAAACCTGGCTATGTTGCAGTTGTTCACTAATTGGATGATGTTCATAACATACATAGCTTCATTTTTATCTTCGTAGAACCTATTTGTTACGGGTAGCTAATCTTTTCTCCTATTGGACCAGGTTTTTAAACCATGAAAAGTTCGGTAATCAATCCTCTCCTTCACTTTATATCTAAATGTTACACTACCTCCAGCATCACTCTAAATATAAAAAATAAGAAAAAAAGAAACAAAAAAAAAAAAAATTTTGAGACAAGAAAAACACAAGTAACAAAATCAACCAAACCATCAATAAAAAATAAAGACAAACTAGATGTTAGGAAACAAGAGAGAAAAAGAATTTGATGTTTACTGGGAAAAACATTCACACCATCATAGTTAAATGGGGATAGAGAAGGACGGAATTCAGAAATAGGATGGAGGAATAGGAATAGGAGAGAGAGAGAGAGAGAGAGTATTCATAAGTGGGGAAGAGGAATATGTGATATGTAAAGGAGAGTGAGAGAGACCTTAAACCTCAACATGTCACGTGTATGTTTAATGATCCAAATGCTTACAAGAATACGTCTTAAAAAATATTTGTTGCTATTATTAGCTCTTTTTTTGTCTCTCACATCTGGGCAATCTCACAGAGAAGCTGTAGTCACCACTGCAATAAGACTACAGCTAAGATAAAAGTTTTAATTCCTTTCTACTGCCTTGTTACATGAGCATATTCATGTGGTTGATCTTTCCTCTAATAAAGCTCAAAAACTTTTAGTCTATTTTTTCTAAATTTTTAAGGAGGAATCACAAAGCAAAATGATTAATTTAGAGATATTCTCATTAAGCCCCAAGAAATATATGGAATTAATGGTCATGCTAATGCATGTATGCTAATTCCGTTTTTTATAGGGTCTCATACATACGATGGTAAAGTATGTTCTTGTGCTTTCTTTCTAACTATTGTCGACAACAAGATCACCAAAAAAAAAAAACGGTCGAAAGGTATGATTTTCCCAGGAATCCTTGCTAGTGAAGTATCGCATGGTTGTTTCTTGGGATGGTACTAGCCAAACTCGTAACTAGATACAAAATTTTGGATGATTGGGTTAATTACATTTTGCACTTTTGTTAAATCTCACTTTAGTAACTTTCTTTTTATTTATAATAATTAGGTCATTACGCTTCTAATTTGTTAAAATGTCAAGCTTTTGTTAACTATCTTTTGGGAAATTGATGGCAAATTTGGATGTGACAATCAAATCTCACTTACTTATTATACTTTA
Organism: Euryodendron excelsum; assembly: GCA_033060915.1. NCBI lineage: Eukaryota > Viridiplantae > Streptophyta > Magnoliopsida > Ericales > Pentaphylacaceae > Euryodendron > Euryodendron excelsum. The sequence continues at coordinate 35,989,787 of CM065388.1, forward strand.
TACTAAATCTCACTATAATATTTAATTTGAGAATTATGATAATTAAATGTTCCTATACTTGCAGTCAAGTCATAATGTGAACATTTCATCAAACACTATTTGTTCATTAAACAAACAAAAAAAAAGGCCTACGAGCAAGGGTGTTAACATTAATCTCTGTTTTTTACTTGTGATTGTTCAGGGTTTCAAACCCCGTGAATGTTTAGGGTTTCAAACCTCCCTTCCCTTTGCTTTCAATCTGTCTTGTGCCACTCCAGCTTTCACTCAAGCCATTCTTTGAACTTACTTAATAGGGGCGACCTTCACTCTTCCTCTCGCTTCCTAACCAGCTCACTCCTTTTGGTGTTGCTCCACGATCTGAAAGTGGAACTACGAGATAAATAAGCGAAGCGTTGTTTTATAAGCACGCAGTCTCCTTCTCATGTACAAATCTACCCGTAGCATAGACTTGATCGATCACCACATTTCTATCCATTAAGTAGGTTTTTCCTTTGCAATCATGAAATTATAAATCCGAGAAGAATAAGGTAGGACTTTGAGGGCTGACTTTGTAGGGCTGCCCAAGGAGATAGCACAACCATTAACGGTATTCACACCCAACTTCCGTCGGTGCTGGCGCCTGCGGCAGCGCCTCTGGAGCCGCCCCCTGTTCTGGAGCCAGCGGGTTCTGAATGACCTCCCTCTCACGGTTAAAAAAGTGATTAACCATATAGAAAAAATCCATATCGTCCATCCGAAAAACGTGTCTCAATTACAGCCAACTCCCCTGTCTGTTTCCCTATCGAAAAACCAACCCTACTCAATTTTTTTTCCTAGAAAATGCTAACCAAGTGACACATTGAGGAGCATTTCTATACCTTATACAAAATCATACTTTAGTCTCTTATAGACATTTTCTGTCAACCGAATAAATTGCAACGGATAGGCTATCAACATTACAACTGGACAGTAATTGTAAGGGGCTGAGTGTCACAATTGAAAAATCATGGACCAATATGAGATTGAGTGTAAACTTGTATGGGTAAAAAGTATAATTTGTCCTACATTTTTTCACAAAAATTAATATAGTAGTGATATTTTTAAAATTACGAGCTGCTTTATTAGATTGTCGGAGACTAAAAGTTGTGGAGAATAATGCTACTTGACCGAGCAAAATTTACCAACTTCTACGGAGTCACTTCTTAAAAATGTGAACATTTCTACCTCTTATGATATTTGACAACTTATAGAGGTTTTTTTTTTTTTTTTTGAGAAGGGATTAAATATAGATATAGTTAGCAAGGAGTGAGAAGTTAGTAGGGGTGGGAGAATTAGTAAGTTAGCAGATTAAACTACAAAATTGAAGCTGCAGAAAGAATAAATATTATTTATTCTAAACACCACACTCTCGTTGCGAATAAATCTTGACCTCGCCTAAGTCGGGTTAGGGTCATGACCATTGGGTTTAAGGCCCTAGTCATTGAGATTTGCAATTCGTACATTTTTAAAAGTAAAGGGTACGTTCAGAAGTGATAATTACTTTTATCCTTTTAACTGAGATTGAATTTTTTTTTTGTTTTGCAAAATACTATGCCCGTTTTTGTTTTTAGAAATTCTCAATAACTTCACACTAATTTTCTCTAATAATTTGCGCAAGTGAAGTGGGGGTAAGGTGCACAAACGAACAAAAAAAATTCGAGAACTGAACCCGGTCAATTTGGTTAGGGTCGGTTTGGTTAGACCCTGTGAAAGGTTTTTTTTTAGTGTGTATTAAAGTTTCGGGTTTGGTTTTGAATATGAGAAAAATTAAAGTTTATATTGTTTGTGTCTTGCGGACCATACTTCACCTTTCTTCAAGAACGCTGAATAGATTTTCGTATACTTGAAGTTTTCATTTTAAAGCGAAGGAGGATTATCTCAAGTGAAATACTATGCGACTGTATTTCAAGAGCACTAAATAATTTTTGATAAATTAAAGTTATTTTATTTTTGGGTAGCATTTGCCATGGAGTAGAGGAGCAATTATTATTCAGTGTTACTAGAGCACCACGCCATCATTACTCTACCTTTCACATGCCATGAGAGTCCTCTACCACTAATAGAATTCATATCAAGAATAAGAAACATGTACAGTCCGTTTGGTATTTGGAGGAGGGAAGGGAAAAGAAATGAAAAAAAAATTAGAAAAAATTATTTTTCGTTTCTTGTTTAGTTTTGTAAAGAAAATGAAAAAAAAAAAAAAAAGTTAAAAGAAGGAAGAGAGAGAAATGGAGAGAAAGTGATTATTTTTTTCCCCCTTACTTTTTTCTCCCTTTTTTCTGATTTTTCCTTCCCTTTCCCTCCTAAGTCGAATCAAATTAATATTTTTGCACTTTATACCAAATCTTACTTCAGGACCATCAAGCAAAGGTATGAACTCTAATCCCTTTCTCTAATAATTTGCTACAAATCTCTTCAAAACCATAAGTGTAATTAACTATGTGATATATTTAATATAATTTAACTTCATGTAAGAGCCCCAATTCAACTCATATGCGATACGTGATTCTTTGGAGGGGTGAGAAAGGTGATGCATTTTACATTTTTATCACTGAAAAAAGGTCATGAATTATGAAAATTTTCTTTCATTTTCACAATGAAAATAAGCATAAGGTTGATATTACAATAAATTAAAAATGCAAGGGCTTAATTATTACATATAAAAATAGAAGTCTTGAATGAGAACTCGATGTAAAGTATAAAGGTATGAAGTGCAATTAACCAAAAACAAAAAAAAAAAAAAAATTCCAAAATGGATAGAGATACTCTTTAACTTGATAAATCCAAAAACTAAAATCCGAGAGAGCAAATTACTGTAAAGCAAGGATGTACATCACGCACGAACTACATAGTTGTACAATTACTGTCAAGCATCTTTGCGCTTTGGACTTCCGTGGCTGCATTATTCCTTTGGGAAAGAGCAAGCCTGTCAATTATGAAGTGTTGTTGAAGAACAATGTTGTCTTGCAACTCATCTCGCAATACCCACATGTTCTGTTTGAAAAAAAAAAAAAAAAGTCTTGTAGTTAGATAGTGTTGGATTTTTAATAGTTATTCCTATCATGTTTTGTCATATAGAATATTTCTCTTAAAAATCTTTGCATTTTTTAAATCACAAATTCAAGTTGCTGGTGTAATATAATATTACGTATTATTTTTATTTTTTATTTTTGTGACCAGGTATTCGGGCCAGTTTTTTGCACAACACGACTAAGAGGTTTTGAAAGTAGCTCAAAGAGTAGATAGCATGTAAGAGGTTTGAACTTGAAACCTTAAAAGAAACAAGATCTTGACCACCAGGATCTGTTCCGGTTATTTGTTGGGCTAAACACTCCGTTTAGTTGCCCATCCCGTATGTATTATATGAGAAGATGGAGAAAGCCCCGTCGGGCTTCATGAACAGCAAACGACCTCCGCTATCCATGTTAGTATGAGACCATATAGATTAAAAAATCCTGGACTGTGACAAATAGTAAGTATAATTATTATTATTATTATTGAAATGGAGGAAAAGAAAAAAATTAAAGATTTGATTAGGACAGAAATGGGAAGGAAAAAGTTATTTTTTGTTATTCTACTTAGCTACCAGAAAAAATTGGAAAAAAATGAGAGAAAAACTTTTTAATTTCTTGTACTTTAAGCATTATTTATCATAACTCAATTCAATTTACATTCCATTTAGAACCCAAATTTTTGATGGAAAAAGAAAAATGTGAAGGAAAAGATAACAAAATAAAATAGTATTTTTGTTCTCTTTTTCTCACATTTTTCTTTTTCTTTATTTTTCATACTTAAAATTTGAGTTCCAAATGAAGCGTTAAATTTTTTTCCTAAATTTCTTATATCTAATGAAGTTTACTTTTTTCTCTCCCTTCAACATAACATGAAGAACATAATTTATCCACTTAGGAGGATGATCAATCCATAACTAACTTGCGAATTATCAAGCTATGGGCAAAGTTCAGTCAAATCCTTGAATCTATTCTAATGTGTCATGAGCTTAGATTTTGGACGCCTTAAACTTGTACGGCCTTAGTCACTTTTCTTCGTAAGTGGCTAAGTAAGCCTTAACGCCACTCAAAAGAACATAAGAAAGCTAAGAAAGGAGAGAACAAGTGAACAAGAGATAGCACTTAAGAACTTGTAATACATTTGAATTACATGATATTTGATTATTACAAATGGGAGCTCCTCCCCCTATTTATAGGTGATCACCTCCTCAATGGACGGTGGGAATCAACTTGATCCTAGGGTAGAGATGGCTCATCTAGAACTCTCTTATAAAATATCTTGGATATTTACAAGGCTTCTAAAAGAAGCCTCTCTCATGTCCTAGAACCTTCTACTCTCTTCTCTTATATTTACACATGTGAGGAAGATTCTAGAATTCTCTAGGTAATTATAAGACATAACCTACTTCTAGCTTACTCTAGAAGTATCTACAAGCTACCCTCCTTGTGTGGAAGGTTCTAGAACCTTAAAATATTCTATAACCTTCTAGAATGTTTTAAAAAATTCTAGAAGTTTTTCCAATATTCTAAAAGCTTTCCCCCCTTCCAGTATATTCTAAACCTTTCTAGAATATTCTAAATTACTCTAGAACATTCTAGAAGTTTCTAGATCCTTCTAAAATCTTAGAGTATTCTTTAGAAATTTCTAAGATGCCCATATCCAAAATACTGTATAGGCTTGTGCTGTTATTTTAGCATCTGAATGGGCCTCCAATGTGCTCCAATTTGGCGGGCCGTGACAAATGGCACAAAGAAATATATTCTAAATTACAAAAATAATGGATTTTGTTTGTAGCTCTGATAAGCATACCATGCATAGAGATGGATGCAGCATGTGCTCAAAGGGGCATATGCATCCTCTCAAATTTTAAAAATAACACTTTTATTTATAGTTTTTTGAATTATTTTTAATTTAACCCTTAAAAATTTAGAAATGTCCCCCTCAAAATTTTCAAATTTCACTTTTATCTACAATTTCTCTAATATTTCACAAATGCCCCCTCAAACTTTCAAATATTCTATTTTTACTTATAATTTTAGAAATATGTTTTAATTTTTGCCCACTAAAACTTTATAAATACTTAAATAGTTATTGTGCTTTAAAGACTATATACATATATATATATATATATATTAATATATATTATACATATGTATGAAAAACAAGTGTCATAATATTGATTATAAAAAATACAAAAGTTATTGTGATTGATGGTTACCCCTGAACGAATTTTCTAACACTACCACTGCCATATAAACCCAAAAAACTAAAATCTAAAAGTGGACCTAATAAATTAACACATTGCTAGCATCAATCATGCTTATAGGACATGCATCAACTAAGGGTGACCACATGCCAAATGGCCTGCATGGCCAACCTATTATTTGTAGGGCTTGTAATTTTTTTAGGCCCGACTAGTTTAATGGGCAGGCTTACGAATTGTCTTTGAAGACCGATCTAACTTGGGCCGAAATATATAAAAATAATACATTTTCATATTTTAAAATTATTTAAGCATTAGTTTTGATATTAGATTTTATGTTATCTAACGTTTATTAAAAATATGTTCAGGTTAAATGGGAAGGCTTGGGAATCATAGTTTTTATTTCAGGTGAGTTTGAAATTTAGTTTTAGACCTGATGAAAGCTTTTTTTATTGTAGGCTCAACCCGAACCTTGCCTGTGTGTCATATCAATTAAGACTCACCAGCAATTTTGGGTCTCAATTGATAAGCGTCATGGATCCAATTTGACGCGTGTCAATCGGCGCCTATGTAACAAGCGCGACCAATGCTAACATTTTTTAATAAATTATTGTACAAGAAAGTGAAAAAGAAAGCATGCTATACATAGATATAAGTGTATGTAAAATTAGGAAAAGTTTGTGGTGCACACCCCATGCGCAACCCACCTCATTGCCATTGGATTAAATTACCTCAATATGAACCTTTCAATATTGTATTAGTAAATACTAGTTACCCTGAGTAATCGGTAAGGCGGAAAGAGGTAAAACTTGTTAAAGACGCCCAACTTTATCTCTCATTTCCAAAAACAACACGTAGCAATATGTTTATTTTTATGAATTTGACAATACCATAACTATTTTTTATATATTATTTTGCAAAAACTTGGTATTTTTGAAACTTATTCCTGGAGATCTATTAAACAAGACTCATATTGAATACAAAATTTCACACTTAGTAAAAATTGGACAAAATTTTATATATTAACGTAATACCATCAACCAAATAAATTAAGGCTGATTTTAAGGCATTATGTCTAGTAGAACACTACGCGACTTTATTTCAAGAAAACTGAATATATTTTTGGTAAGTTCAAGTATATAAATTTTTTGAAGCATTTGTAGTGGAGTAGAGAGGATAAGGAGAGAGAGAATTCATACCAAGAATGAGAAACATGGACTAACCCACCAGAATATGTCCTATATAATTATTTTGGATCTAGATTAAAAGTTCCTAGGAAAAATTTTTTTTAATTCAATACAAAATGCATAGAAATGTTTTATAATTTAATAAAGAATAATACTACCATCAATCATGGTCATAGTTATAAAAACCAAACCGGACCGGCCGATTGAACCAGTTTAACTGGGAACCAGATCATGAACCAGTACGGTTTAATTAATTTACCAGAAATGCATATAAACTGGATTAAACCGGACGAACCGACCGGTATTTTGAAAAACCACTGAACCGGCAAGTATTTAGTGAACTGGCCGATTTTTGAAAAAAGTCAAAATATCAAAAATTTCACAAGATTTAAAACCATTTGTTTTTTTAAAAACATGTCTTTTATGGTCTTTTGATGAAATATAAAATAAAAAAGTAAAAACTTTAAACAAAAGTCAAAAGAAGAAGAAAAAAAAAAAAAGGGAAGAAAGAGGAGGAAAAAAAATAACTAGGTAAATAAGGTACGTTTCTCTCTTTCTTACATTGGGTTATCTCTTCTTTAGATATTTTGTATATTATAATTAGATATATTGAGATATGTACTATCAAAAAGTAATCCAAATGTAAAAACTATAAACTAAAATAAAAAAATATTAAGATGAAGAAAGAGAAGGGCATAAGAAGTAAAAAAAACATTAATAAATGCCACGCAAATAATGCACATTATTATCTTAATAATACATATTATTGTTAAACTTTATGATACTTCTTTTAAATATAAAAATACCAATAAGCAATAGTTTAAAAATGTTAAATTGAAAAAAAAAAGAAGTCCTTTTGAATGTTTTTATAATTATTTATTTTTATACTTTTTTTTAATATTTATCATTTATACTTATGTTGAGTTATTGTATAAAAAGGAGTATCTTTTAACCAATTTATAATTTTTTAATAATTATTTTTATTTAAATATATATTTATTATTATTTTATTATATAACTAGTTGAACCATGGTTGAACCAGTAAACTATTGAACCGGTGGTTTGACCGGTTCAGCCAGCGGTTCGATTATGATAATTAGATCATGGTTGATACTCAGTTGCCATTTAATTACACCATCACTTGAGATCCACAACTGATTCTGTCTGTCTAGCATCAGCCGAGCAACAAGTGATGCTCAGCAGCAGCAGCAGCGGATACTAAACTAGAGAAGGCTTTCGATAAATTCAATGAGTTTATAAAATTCTAGATTAGGAAGGAAGGACGTAATAAATAATTGTACAGCGGGGGGAATGGGGATGGGGATGGGGATGGACATGTTAAGATACTATATATTATATATTTGTTTGTACATTCATTGTGAAGAATCTTTGCAGAAGAATGTGGGTTACAATTGATTTTACTGTAAAGCATATATTTGGTGTAGAATTCTATACAAAAATTTAGAAAGAATAGCATTTTTCATGCAATTATGGCTCGGGACAGACTTCCAAATTTGTCAAAGCATGCATTTATATACATATTGCTGCTGCTTCTTCACGTCTGTCCGTGCATGCATTATTATTGCTTTATGTAGTAAGCTGGAAGAGTACCCCATGCCGATGGCGATGCCAGCCTGGGGGGTCTCTTTATTACATTACATGGCTATCTGGTCCACTACAATACACTGGCAGCTAGGTCATTGACCTGTATGTTACTCAAAAAGGAAGGAAGGCATGAATAATTAAAATCCTTTTTTTTTACGACTGAGAATTAATGGAGTGCCTGAGTCAGTTTCAGTTTGGTGAACCAGCTAGCTAGCTAGCTAGCTAGCTCTAAGACAATTACACAAGTAGACTGGGATGATGGATTTATAAATTCTAAAGAAGAATGCTTTAACCAGAACCAGCTAGCTCTGGTTGGTTCATCACCATTAATGCCTTTCCCTAATTTGTTGAGGCACCTTCACGTGCATGGCTGCAATAATGCTTTAAAGCCTTCCTAATTTGTCAAGCCAACTTCCCAATAAAAACCAGCTTATTATGGTACGTGTAACAAGACCTTGCAAGCCCTCTCCCTCTCCCTCTCCCTCTCCCTCTCCCCATATATCTCAGTGTAACCACAAAAGAAAGATTGTTTCATCTCTAATGACGAGAAAGTTTTATCGGGTACTGTTTTATTTATTTAATCACTCCCTCTTGTTTTGTTGATTTCAATTTTTTTTTTCTTTCTATTTTAGTATTAATAGTACTGTTCTTTTTAATTTAATTTTTCATTTTCATTCTTTAGCTTGATGCTAGAAATACAGAAACTATTCAATACGAAGTCAAGAGAGAATTGACAATCAAACTTTCAATGCCCTGGCAATTTGGTCGAACATACCAGAAGGAGGTTGGCTAGCAGTAACCATCAAATTCTACGGAAAAAAAAAAAAAAAAAGAGAAGCCACAAAAGTTAAAAGAATTCTGCAATCCCTGGACAATAATCTCCACATAGCCAAGTTTATGTACATTGATGTGGTGGACTCAACTTGCACTAGAATAGTATTTGAAAGGTTAATTCAACGAAAGCTGCTTCGAAAAGTGATTGCAGGTGGGAAGGTCAATATGGGAGTACAATCTAGATGGAACACAAATTATTTGTATGGGATATGCATGTCGAACAGCATTCAAGTAATTAATGTGATATGTACTAATTTTCACATTTTATTTATTATTTCTAAGAAATTTGAAAAGCGGTGTGACAGTGTCAAACCACCATAATATTAAGCTGGTCAATATTGACTACGAATAAGGTATATACCAATTAAAATAACTAAGTTAGCACTGTAATATTTGTTGACTTAATTAACTGATTCTACTTGTATTATATAGGGTACTGCTGGAATTGGTGTTCTTACAATAGAAAGAGGTTTGGACAACATTCTCCCGGATGCCATCCCTAATATATACTATGAATTCGTGGCAAAAATAGCTTCTCGACAGACAACTTGTGAAGGGTAAGCAACTGAATCTCAGTCCCATAACATGTATGTTAATTGTGTTTGTGTACGTTGCCTAACACTTGTTAACTAATTGTTTCTTCTTCTTCTTCTTCTTCTTCTTCTTCTTCTCTCTCTCTCTCTCTCTCTCTCTCTCTCTCGTTAGAGTTACGAAATCATCTACTTTTTCCAAGAAGGGACACCTTCCTTCCCTTAAGGATTGAGGAAGTTATCTTCTGGGAGGGCTGCATGCATGCTTCAAGGAGTGCTGCTTTCGTTGAGGCCCGGCTGGGCTCATCGTAATTGGTAGCTTTTGTTAGTAGTAGTATTGATGTGTTGGAAGGATCTTAGTTTGTTTCTTTTTTTTTTAATTTTGGTTTTCTATGTACTATTTGTTTGGCTTGAAAGAACAGTCTCTCTCTCTCTCGCTCTCTCACACAGAAGAATTTCAGTTCATATATTCCTATTAAATGTATTCCGCATTTTATAGAGCATGCATGCATGTGTGTTGTAATTAAGGATATTAGAGGATTCTGTTTCTGTTGCATCTTGTTCGTCTAATGGAAATACAAGTCCAGGCGTGACATGTTGCTGCTGCTTAATTTCTCCTAACTCACAATAATATTTTTCTTGTTTTTGTTCCCTTTTAGCATGCATTTTCAACAAAATTGTGTTTATTTATTTAAACACCGGTACTGTACTGTAGTGTGTGCGCGCATGCATGGACGGTCATATATTTGTACATATACATACATACATATATATATATATATATATGCACACTGTTAAAAAAGTAAAAAAAATAAAATGAGGTAAAATTGACCTTTTTCACAGCCACCATAAGCACAGTCCCTTCATGTGCAGAAAAAGCTCCAAGTCCAGCACCACAACCCTATAAAAGAATAGTGAGTCAAACCTTCAAAGGAATAGTAATTCAAGTCTCGAAAAGAATAGTGAGTCAAGCCTCCAAAGGAATAGTAACACCATATGTAATGGCTATAAATAGAGGCTGTAGGTGTAGTATTCAATGTGCGGTGTGGAGTGCAGAAACAAGAATTGTAGTAAGCAAAGTGAGAGAGAGAAAATTGTTCTTTTGTATAATTCATTGAATCTTCAATCTAGTTTAGTACTTTGAGTGTTCAATCTCTCTCTCATCAGAGGATCACAACCAGTGACCTCATCAAGTCCATTCCATCCAACAGTGGTATCATAGACACCTTGATCTTCAAACTCCAGAGTACTATTTGAGACATTCAAAATTAAATGGTAAATGAGACTACGCAAGTGCTCATCCCGAAGCTCACAAAGGAGAACTACGACAATTGGTGCATCCAAATGAAAGCTCTACTAGGCGCTCAAGATGTCATGGACATTGTAAAAGATGTGTATGAGGAAGTCAAATCTAAAGAAGCCAAGACATCCATGTCTGATGCTCAACGTACAATCCTCTGTACCGACTGAAAAAAGGACTGCAAGGCCAAGTCTATTATCTATCAAGGCCTTGATAAGGCCACGTTCGAAATCATCGCCTCTGCTCAGACTTCTAAAGAAGTTTGGCAGACTCTCCACCGAACATACAAGGGTGCTGACAAAGTAAAAAAGATTCGCCTCTAAACCCTACGCAGTGAGTTCGAATCCTTATGAATGAAGTTTGATGAGGAATGGAGAGATTCTCGCAGACATGAGAATATCTAAGAAAATTTTGCGATTTTTGGATTCAAACTTTGACTACATAGCCATTACTCTAAAAGAAACAAAAGATTTGGAGACCATGTCGGTAGAAGAGCTTGTAGGATGGCTATAAGCCCATGAGCAGAAGGTCAACAGGAAAAGTAACGACAAAGCACTAGAGCAAGCACTACAGTCAAAACTATCTTTGACTAATAAAAAATACTAGCAAGGGAGGACGTCACACCGAGGATGAGGGCGAGTTTGAGGATCTCGCGAAATAGGATCTGGATATTTTGAATCCAGAGGCAGAGGTAGAGGTAGAAAAAAATTCATCAGAAGAGAACGTGGACAACAAATCAACGTCCCGAGAGGAAGAGGATGTGGTTACAATAACCATCAAAACATTGACAAGAGCAACATTGAGTGTTATAACTGTCATAAGTTTGGACACTATAGCAACGAGTGTTGGTCAAGACCACCGACAGAAAAGGTTAGCGAGGAGGCTAATCTTGCAAAAGCTGAACTAGTTGCCTAAAAATCATTGATGCTGATGGCACACAACTCAATCTAGGACCAAGATGTTTGGTACCTCAACTTTGGAGCCAGCAACCACATGGCTGGCAGAAAGAACCTATTCACTGAACTTGATGAGAAAGTTCAACGAGAGATATCATTCAGCAATCTCTCTAAAATTCTAGTTCGAGGGAGAGACGATGTTTTGATCAAACGGAAGGGTGGATGTCACGCTTTCATCTACAATGTCTACTATGTGCTAGACATAAAGACCAACATCTTAAGCCTAGGACAGCTCGTAAAGAAAGGATACTAAATTAGCCTTAGAAACAAGCAGATGCTGATCTCAAACACTCAAGGAAAGCTGGTCATTCGAGTCACTATGGCAAAAAATCGAATGTTCACTCTCACCATCCATCATGACACACCCAAGTATCTGAGTGCGGTCATCAACAATAAAGACTGACTATAGCATCTGAGGTATGGACACCTGAATTTTAAAAGTTTGAAGTAGTTGAAAAATAAGAAGATAGTATACAGCTTACCCAACATTTACCATTTAAATGAGATATGTGAGAGTTATGTTTTAAGTAAGCAACACAGAAACAGCTTTGGAAAGCAAACTGTCTACAGATTTACCACGCCGCTCCAGCTAGTGCACACAGACGTATGTGGTCCTTTGAACCCAGTTTTAAATGGACAGAATCGATACTTTCTCACCTTCACCGACGACTACAGCAGGAAAACTTGGGTCTACTTCTTGAAAAGGAAGTCGGAAGTGTTCCATAGATTTAAAGAGTTCAAAGCTGTTGTGGAGAAGTAGAGTGGCTACCGCATCAAGTCACTCCGATCAGATCAAGGAGGAAAATATACGACAGAAGCTTTTTAGGGATTCCTTAGATAAAAAGGAATTCAAAATCAGTTCACACCAGCCTACACTCTCCAGCTAAATGGTATAGTTGAGAGGAAGAACCACACCATCCTTAACATGGCCAAAAGCATGTTAAAGGATAAGAATATGCCCAAAAGCTTCTGGGTAGAAGCGATGTTGTGTGCGATCTATCTACTCAAAGACACCAGATGAAGCTTGGAGTACTCATAAGCTTAGCGTTAGTTATCTCAGAGTGTTTGGCTCCATAGCCTACTCCAAGATCCTAGAGGTAAGACAGACAAAGTTAGACGATAAAGGAGAGAAGTGTATCCTTGTTAGATACGGCGATAGAACGATGGGATATCGTCTGTACAATCCTACCAAGAAAGTCATTTTTAGCCAGAATGTCATTTTTGAAGAAAATGAATCTTGGAATTAGGACCAGATTGAAGTTTTTAGAGATGCAGAATTGATACTTGAGGAAGAAGAACCTACACAAGCAAAATAAGTGGCTATTGAGCCACAAGTACCTAGATATCAACAGACACCTCCACATGGTTTCCACTCACCATAGAGGAATGAAGCTCTATCACCAATCGAGCATGAATTTTCAAACATGAGACCCAGAGGAGCTCGTACCCTATCTGATTTGTATGACAATATAGAACCGATGGAAGAGTATGTCACTCTATACTGTCTGTTGCATACTAGTGATCTAGTTAGCTTTAAGGAAGCTAACAAAGAAGACAAATGGAGAAGAATAATGGACTAGGAGATTCAATCCATGGAGAAGAACAAAACTTTGGAGTTGAGTACTCTCCCAAAAGGCTAAAAGACCATTGGTGTAAAGTGCGTCTACAAGACCAAGAGGAATGCCCAAGGAGAAGTCCAGAGATACAAGGCCAGACTTGTTGCCAAAGGCTACAAGCAGAAGGAAGGGATCAACTATAGTGAAGTCTTTGCCCCAGTTGCTTGACTTAAGACCATCAGATTGTTGATTTCACTAGTTGTACAAAATAGATGGAAGATTTACCAACTAAATGTGAAATCAACATTTCTGAATGGCTTTCTTGAAGAATATATCTATATTAATTAGCCACCTAGATACGTAAAGAAAAGTAAAGAAGATAGAGTATACAAGTCGAATAAGGCACTTTATGGCTTGAAGCAAGCTCCTCGTGCCTAGAATATGGGGATCGATGATTATTTTCAAGCAAATGATTTTGAGAAGTGTCCATATGAGCATGCCCTATATATGAAGATGGAGATAGACAACAACATGTTGATTGCTTGCCTATATGTTGATGATTTGATCTTCACCAGCAATAATCCAGTGATATTTGATGCTTTCAAGATGAGCATGGTCAAAGAGTTTGAGATGATGGATATAGGCCAAATGGCTTATTTCATTCGCATAGAAGTTATGCAAAATGAGAAGGGAATCTTTATCTCCCAAGGCAGCTATGTGAAAGAGATCCTAAAGAAGTTTGGGATGAAAAACTACAATTCTGTGACAGCTTCGACTGAAACATGATTGGAGTTGAGAAAGAACAAGCAAGAAGATATTGATCCTACCTATTTCAAGAGCCTGGTTAGAAGCTTGAGATACTTGACTTGTACCAGGTTGAATATACTCTATGGAGTTAGACTAGTCAGCAGGTACATGGAGACTCCTAACTAGTCCCATCTGAATATAGTGAAGAGGATACTTCGCTATATCAAGGGTACCATCAGTGATGGTATGTTCTATTTATCAACTAAATATTGCAGACTTATTGGCTATTCAAATAGCAATTGGGAGAGGGATCTTGATGAAAAAAGAGTACGACTAGATTCACATACTTTATGGGAGATACATCGTTTACATGGTCATCAAAGAAGCAACCCATCGTAATGCTATCATCGTATGAAGCTGAGTATGTTGCTGCTAGCTCAATTGTTTTTCATGATATTTGGATTAGAAATGTTCTGAAGTACTAGAGATTTTCACAAGATGACCCCATAGAGGTTTACATTAACAATCTATCAGCGATTGTTCTTGTAAAGAATCCAATCTTTCATGAGAGAAGCAAGCATATTGATACTCGGTATCATTTTATCAGGGAGCATGTCAAGAACAAGGAAGTGGAATTAATTTCTTACATGACTCATGATCATATAGCTGATATTTTTACAAAGCCACTCAACCATGATAACTTTGCAAGGCTGAAGATGATGCTCAGAATGACGAAGGCAGAAGAGTTAAGTTTAAGGGGGATGTTAAAGAAGTAAAAAAATAAAAGGAGATAAACTTGACCCTTTCCACAGTCACCATAAGCACAGTCCCTTCATATGCAGAAAATGCTTTAAGTCCAGCACCACAAGCCTGCAGAAAATGCTCTAAGTCCAGCACCACAAGCTTTCAAAAGAATAGTGATTCAAGCCCCCAAAGGAATATTGATTCAAGCCTCTAAAGGAATAGTGAGTCAAGCTTCCAAAGGAATAGTAGCACCATATGTAATGCCTATAAATAGAGGTTGTAGGTAAAGTATTTAATGTGTGGTGTGGAGCACAGACATAAGAATTGTAATAAGCAAAGTGAGAGAGAGAAAATTGCTCATTTGTATAATTCATTGAGTCTTCAATTCAATTTAGTACTTTGAGTGTTTAATCTCTCTCATTAGAAAATCACAACCAGTGGCCTCATCAAGTCCATTCCATCCAACACACACGACGAGAATGTGCAAGAATGAATGAATAAGAAACACCCCACCCCATGTCTTTTCCTTAGTCCGAATGTGCAATAATATTATATCTCTTCTTTTCTCTTGTATCGATCACACTCAGGAAATGCAGCACACCCCAAAATTGTTTGTTTATATAAATAGATGAGAAACTAGTTCTTTTTGGACTAAGCAATAAACAGGATATATATAGACATACATACACACACATTGACACACATAAACACATACATAGATAACCAATACTCAAAATTGAGGTGCAATTTCGTCCATCCAAGCCTCCTCTTCAAAGAAAACCAATCCCTCAATGAGAAAAACACGATACAATAGAGTCAAATGTTGGAACATTTGCTACGTGAGAATTATATATATATATATTGATGATACAGCAATCGCGTGATGTCTTGCCCCCAGACCTTTGATAAGCTCTGTCCTGTTAGTCAACGATCTCCTGTTATAAGCACTGAGGTGCGATACCTGCCAAATGCCCTCCGATATTCAAGTTAGATTAAGGAGAGTGAAAATGTCACCTCAGTGTGTATAGTTTGTTAGGGTTTTCTTTCTTGCGTACCTTGAGAAGAGGGCTGTGGTTTTCCTTTGTATACATTCATAGGAGTGGTTGACAACCTTTTCACGTGGTGGTTTTTCATTGAAGGGTCAAAACTGTGACAAGACACTTGAGAGGGTCATTTTTACACTCCATGGTGGCGTGTGTCAAAACTGCACCAGGGGTAGGGCCGTTGTCCCTCGTGCACTCCACGCCCATGCCCCGAGTGCACGCCAGAGTATCCAGTGCCAGATGCAAACCCCACCAATGTGATCATGAGATTGAACAAAGTGAGAGAACCTCCCAAATGGTTAGTCCATTCGAGACTAACGGGGAGCCACGTCAAGGGTCTGGTCAAGGCCCGACCAGACGATACGGGATGGTGTGATCTGATCGAACAATTATCCATATGTATTTTTTGTTTACAAGTCCATTACCCTTTGGTTCTAGGGTATTTTTGTCCAAAAAATAATCAATTTTTTCAATGGAACGACAATTTTGTCTAAAAATTGAATTTTTCCAATTATGTACAGTCACATGATTGTTTTCTAAAAGATCGAACAATTATCTAATGGAGGGGGGGGGGTGAAATGATATAATTTTATGAAAAACCCTAGGGACAGGTCAACTGATGTATGCCACATTAGCTAGCAAGTGAGGGACAACAGCGGTTGTCCCTAGCACTCCTCTAATTATATACCCAAAAGGATTGACCAACCCTGGTTCAATTTCCATTTATTTAATTTTTTAGGAGATTTCAGTTGAGGGAATCTATGTGACATTAAATCGAAAAAGACAAGAACCAAACGGAGGGGCTAATATGTCTAAACCATGCAGTTCCAATTCAGTATGGAATGATAACCAACACCTCACTAGCAGAAAACGAAAATTATGTGCTCAAAGGAACCCAACACCTCACTGGTAATAAGGATAATACTATACAACTAAAAAATTCATACAAAATCCCACTAGAATAATGTAGTTCAATAAGAGTATTCACTTTAAAATAAAACACTCATCATGCGGGCTCTTAAGTCTTAATTACAAAAATACCAGTGTCACGTGTAAAGTATTTTGTCTAAATTTCCTGAAAGAATAGAATTTTCCATAACAATTATTAATAAGCTACTCATTAGTTATAGTTCCACAACCTTCTATTTATTACATTGAAACAAGTCCAAGAACAAAGCAACACACAATAGAAAATCTTTCAAGGCCTTTTATATTTAATAGAGAATGGCAACATTAGAAATGTTGGACCTTATAATTTTCAAGTCCTTTTATACTTTGAGAATTTCCAAATTTTTTATTAACTTACAAATAGATAGTACTCAGGAAATGTCTAGCTACCATTTAAAATTTAAATATAAAAAAATTTATGCTTGTCTTAGCTAGCTACCCACCCACGTAATCTGAATGATAGGAGAAGGTGGGTTTTTTTCAAAGCCAAGACAATATTCGGAGAAGATGTTATATTAGTTAACTCCTGCTATATATGCTCTCCATACTAAAGTTTTTAAATCCTCCTAAGATGACAACAAACATGGTCCTGTATAGAAGAAGTCAATCACTATATATGACATTCAAGCTGAAATTTAGCCTATAACCTACCAAGACTCGTACCATTAGAGAGCAGTAAATAAGAAGTCACGGGTGGAATTTAAAACCCTGCAGCCTTAACCAAATTTGTCATTACCAAACAGCAGTAAGCTGAATCTCTTTTTCCAGGATTAATTAGAACCAAACTCAGCGAAATGAGACAGGAAAAGAATCCCAAGTGAGATAAAGCATAATTCAGATGCATAACGGTGCTTCACCATATCATCAATAACCGGCACATCAAGGTATCAAGGCTAAGATGACAGAATGTGATATTAAAAAAAAAAAACTGTAATGTCTACCCATTGGAAAGCCTAATAATGACTATATATATATATATATATATCTGTGTGCGTGTGTGGTGTAATTCACACAAGCAATTTAACAAAATCAATTGAAGCACACTACATACAGTACCCACTTGGAGATTACATTGGACGTCTTTTTAGTCTTCCACATCATCAAATTTGTCTACTTTCGAGCATTGGCACAAATGACAGAGAACCATTAGAATCGGCCACTCCCTACCAAACAAGCAGCCAAGGGATGAATCCTAGGCAACATATATAGGAGCATACATTAGGATTACGGTGATTTTCCATATGAAGATGAAGACCAATATCACTCACAGAATACAGGGGCTTGCTTGCCTGTAGACCGTCTCCGGTACTTCAGTTGTTAACGTAAATAAACAGAAAGTCATTCTCAATGTACCTCACCATGAAATGAACAATACAATCCAGTGCCACTATATCGGTGATTCTTTACTCCAATCATAAAGAGAGAAGTTATGAGTCATAGGAAGCTCTCTCGTATGTTTCTTTCTCACAATCTCCTCTTTTTCCCTTTCCTCTCGCACATGCAAGGTGTCACGATCCCACCACATTGGATAGGAGGAGGGAGGTCTTGGGCCATATAAAGGGGGTAGGCAGCATTACCTAATAACTTAGGCTTTTGGGTTGAATGGTAAGCGCTCGGCCCGAGACAAATGGTATCAGAGCAGCTCAACTTCTGATCCGATTCTATGCTAAGCGCTCAGGTAGTGTAGGCAGGGTGGTCCGACCCGCAACGATGACGTGGCAGATTCGGGTGTGGGAGTATGTCACGATCGTACATCTGATAGAAGGAGAGAGGTCTTGGGCCATATAAAGGGGGGGGGGGGAGCAGGTAGCACCATCTAATAGTTTAGGCTTTTGGGTTGGATGGCAAGCGCCTGACCTATGACAAAAAGCATTGGACCAGAGCAACACAATCATCCTAACCGTAATTCAATTTCTTTTATGATTTCTTTCTTTTCTTCTTCATTCTCTTTTATCTCAATATCATAAAAAAAAAAAAAAAAAAAAAACCTAAGTTCCTGCTAGATATCAAGACCATGGATCAACTAATTATCCGAGGCCTTTGATTGGTCAAGATGGTGTCAGAATTTGCTCTCATCAGATTCTTGGGCTAATTTTCCTGACACACATATTTGTGTGTCTTTATTTCGGAAATGGGGACCGTTTAAACTTAATTCAGGAAGTCGAGTTTAGCACTTTTTCAAAAAGTGTTTTTAGAAAAAACGCTAATCAAAAAAGCGTTTCTTCGTATTTATACCGCGGTATTCCTCACTAACTTAAAAACGCTAATCCAAAAAGTGTTAAACGCTTTTTCAAAAAGTGTTTTCAGTGAAAACGGTTTTTGGAAAAGCGTTGATATTAGCAACACCACACCAGCAAATTTAAAATTCATTTCCAACATTTCAACATTGCATAACTTTTGAACCAGGACTCCGATTGACGTGCCGTTAACTCCCACACGTCACTCGGAACCCGCATGAGCCTCCCATTGAGTTTCCCACTTATCGGACCTTTCCTCCCTAATTCGGTACCCCGAAGGCCAACTTGACCTAACTCCGAAATACTAACTCCCGAAATCTCAAAATATTACATAACTTTTGAACTGGGACTTCGATTGACGTGCCGTCAACTCCCACACGTCACTCGAGACCCGTAAGAGCCTCTCGTCGAGTTTCGCACTCACTGAACCTTTCCTCCCCTATTCGGTACCCCAAAGGCCGACATGACCTAACTCCGAAACCCTAACTCCCGAAATATCGAAAGATTACATAACTTTTGAATCGGGACTCCGATTGACGTGCCGTCAACTCCCACACATCACTCGGGACCCGCAGGAGCCTCCCGTTGAGTTTCGCACTCACCGAACCTTTCCTTCCTAATTCGATACCCTGAAGGCCAACATGACCTAACTCCGAAACCCTAACTTTCGAAATCTCGAAAGATTATATAACTTTTGAACCGGGACTCTGATTGACATGCCATCAACTCCCACACATCACTCAGAGTCATCATTTAATTCATTTCTCATTAAAACATCAATACCTTCATTTGAATTATTGGATTAAATAACATCTGCATCTTCATCTACATGTGTCCCAGTTTCATCTAAGGCAACTAGGCATTCCACAGGATCTAGACTTCCACTGGGACCTCCTGCGTCTATACAACCATCTTGGTCTGATGCATATTGCGGGTGAGGTGTTGGTGGACTGTGAAAGTCATGAAACTGTTCAAAATTACTAAGACCCTGCGAGAAATATTCATTTGGGCTAAAAAGGCTAGACATTCGTTGTCCTGGCACTTCCTCAACTATTGTGCTTTAGCTATTCTACCCAAGTGAAACCATTTGAGTAAATAACCCCAGTGCCAATACATCTCCCTTTCTTGACAATAGTTCATCATAGCTTTGGACATCTGCCCAACTCACATCCGCACGACTTGCACTGGTGTTCATTGTGCTACCCTCCTCCTTTATAACATATATTTCAACACATTAGTGGTCAGGATATCTTGAAGGAATATTCAACACATTTTGCAATGTTCTGTCGTCATTGATTGACAACTTCTTATATATCATAACATCTCTATTTCGTCGGTGCGAGTATCTACATATGAACTTTATAGTCATATCTTCTCGGTATTCATCCATCATTTGCATAATCATGTCACGCAACACAACAACTAACGTTCCTATTTCAACATCATAACACGCACTAACATCTATATCGTAGGATACACCTTCTCGGCGATTTCATATTATCTTTCCCTCCCAATAAAATATAACCATTGTTGTCATTATTTAGGTTTGCCTACCAAACACAACAAATTGAGATGTCATAAATATACAAACTAATTAAATTAAATGTTTTAAAACTTATGTAAAGACGCTTATCGAAAGAAAGAATATTAGACTTGGTTTTGATACTATTAATTTGTGTAAGGTGCATCTTTCTGAGCTTTTTATGGTCTCCATGTGTTATTGGGGTCTCCTTGAATAAAGATCCAACTGTTTTACAACTAAATAATTGTAATATACATTTGACAGTTTATCATAAATATTATTTACTTATATAATATAGTAAATTTATTTTGATATAAATACGAAATGACTATATATAATTTATATATATGTTATAAACTTGCAAAACTAATGTTAAATTATTTACTACTTTTTACGAATTTTTCAAATCATTGTTTAAAATAAATTATGAATTGTTTAATTTATTTATGAATTCTTTAAATAATTGTTAAAATAATTTTATATTAAATTTGTAAAGAAATTCTACTATTTTTAAATTATTTACATATTTTTTACATATTCTTTAAATAATTTTATATATGTTATAAACTTCCAAAACTAATTTTAAATTATTTACTACTTTTTACAAATTGTTAAAATCATATTCTTGAACATATTTTTAACATATTCTTTAATTAATTTATATATATGTTCTAAACTTGCAAAATTAATTTTAAATTATTTACTACTTTTTACGTATTAATTTATATATATGTTATACATATTTTTAATTTTTACTATTTTTAAATTATTTACATATTTTTAATATATTATTTAACATATTCTTTACATAATTATGTACACATTTCTATTTTTAATAGATGCTGAATTTTCCACCTACAAAATAAAATAATTATAATAAACACCACAACTAACTGTTTAATACAAGAAGAAGAAAAAAAGCCAAAAAAAATAAGACAGTCGTATATATGTCATGCTTTGCATTGATTTACAAAAACATATATATACACTTAAGTATACATATACAGAAAAAGAAGATATTGTTTGTGCTTCTACGTACATATACAAACTTACATAACAATGGAAACAGAAAGAGAAAGAGAAAGAGAAAGAGAGAGACATAGAGAGTGTTTACTACCTTGTGAATGGATATCCAAATAAAACCCTAGCTTCCAAGGGAGAGGTGTGAATGGTGAAGATGTAAATGGCAAGCCCAAATCACAAGAGAGCTCCGCGAGGTCGAGAGAGAAAATCAGACAAAGAAGGATGGCAAGAAAAACTTCAAACTTTTGACAGAGCCTCAGCTGTGCGAATGAAAAATAAAAAAAGGCAAGGGAACGTTGGCTAAAATATAAACCTAATAGCGCTAATTGCAATAGCGTTTTCAGAGAAAACGCTTTTTCAAATAGCATTTTCGATGGAAACGCTTGTTTGATTAGCGTTTTTTGCTGGCAGGCATACGGTCGTATAAATACAAAGAAAACGCTTTTTCAATTAGCATTTTCACTAAAAACGCTTTTTCAAAAAGCGCTAAACTCGACCTCCTAAATTAAGTTTAAATTGCCCCCAGTTCCAAAATAAAGACCAAATAAAGACCTTGTCATGGAAATTAGCCAGATTCTTGGGCCTAGTACCAGCAGGGGAAGGCCCATAAGTCAATTCTTTGGAGCACTTTGAAGTTTTAGTTCTCTATGAGTGGCTTTTGGAGGAGTTGAAGCCATTTGAAAACCAACATGAGTTTCTTTAGGTATAATTACCAAGTCAGACAAATTTTTTTGTCAAAACATTGGCGCTCTGCTTCAATTGTTGGTGACAATTGAGAGCGTGTCATAGGGAACATCATATTCAACTCACTTTGGCTCTCAAGTATATTTTGGAAAAATCTATACATAATTGGTGATGGAAGTTTCTCTCTGTCATCTACGATGCTGAACGTCCCACTTTCCAATTTAAAATTGAATGTTTAAGGAAACTAAAATGCCTTTGACATAGATGAGTGATAGATTATATGTTATTCTTTGTGGTAACTAGCACACAAGCCCATCGTGAAGGCTTGTTTATGTAATTTTTCTGGAACTGGATTTGCATGAACAGCTTCATTATTGTGAAAGCCCTCTTGAGTAGTTTCTGTGTGGTAAGCATGGTTTACAGCTGCAAGTTTGTAAGAATTACTTGTCTTCTAGTATATCCTTACAGCTGAGGCCAATGAACTTAAAGCAGGACCCGTTCCTCTATTGACACTGTAAATATGCACATTACAACAGCTAAATCGAAGCAAGTATTATTGTTGTCTCAAGCTGTGTAGCTGTGAGGGCTGTTGTAATAGTTAGAACTATCAATGAAAATCTTATAATTGTCTTCTTATGACTTGAAAATGAAGTATGGAGCCACTGAGATAAAGGACACAATCTCTTAACTCTTTTCTGTGGAGAGGCATGTCTTTAGCATTTATGCGTGTGTGCGGTCAGTAGTGATATGGATTACAGTGTTAGTCCAGAAATCTGTAAAAGAAAGAAGAAGATGAATAATCGCATCCAAGGCACGATTAATATCGCTTTCCTTAAGACGATATTCGCCCCCACCAATTCTCAGAATCTAGTGTGCACCGGGTTAATGGCGAATCGCCTCCAAGATACAATGGAGCCTAGAAAAATCTGTAGTTCTGACTGCGTGTTGCACACACGAAATCAGACTCGAATACCCTCTGATTATCAAGTCTGCCAAGAATCTGAATGTCTATTTCTGCAGAAACAGACTTCAAAGATGATGAATAATAAAACTAGAAAAGAATCAAGAACTGTATTGCCTTTCAATATATAAAGAAGTTGTAGGAAAAATTATATATTTTTGTCTACGAATTTGCCATGTTTTTATAGACATTTTGGTGTCTTTTTGGACCAGACATGACTGTTAGAATTCAAATAATAACTGATTTCTAACAGTCACTTGTAGGTTTAAACACAGCCATCAGATCGCCCATTTCTTAATCTAACGGTGTAGATCGCATCTATTTATCATTTGATCATATCATACATCATACCTCTATGATTAGATGTGGTTCTCACCATACGATCTTTTTTACTTATGTATTAGCCATCCGATCGTTGATCATCATGATTGACAAAAATTAATGGTCTTGATCACACGCCACAAGCACACGTGCCACGTGTCCAAGTGCCAAGTGCGCCACTAAAGCGCCACATTGCGCCACGCGACTCGCACGCGAGACGTGCGCGTGGCGCACATGTGGCTTGGCACACATGCTCATACTTGAGTGCTACACCCAATCATTGCTCTAAAGCAATACATAGAAAGTTGTTGGCATTTATAAATGCCTTACAAAACTTCTCACTTTTCGATGTGGGATTCATTTAATAAGGCAATAAAGACTTTCTTCAAAGCTAGTCAAAACCAAAATGAAAAAACTCCAAAACTACTACATATATTATATATTTTGAAAATAATTTCAACAATCCCCCACCATTTTCAAAATAATTTGAAAAACATATCTTGGCCAGACAAGTAAAACTAATGCATAAATGAAGGTGTCTTATGGACTTGAACCATCACTTAGTGATAACACATCAAGGTTAACAAGGATGGCATAGTAGGCAAGCTTTGAACTAGCAATCCTGTATAACTAACCGGACATGTCTCACACATTAGTATTCTCTTCTTTAGGTAAATTCATAAAAGCCGACAGGTGGATTGGCCTTGTGTCTATATCCTGTTTCATGAGTGCTCTAGAGACTGCCCAAGTCATCATAGAAGGCGGCACCACCTTCGACACTCATATAGGTAGACTTATCTGAAGTGTTCCAGTAACTTAAACACTTAAACACAATATATTATAAGTCTATTAAGAGCATATTGCTCAACCTTCCCCATTTACATTACTGGTACCAAGCACCTTTTTCCTTGGGATGAACAATATGTATAGTGCTTGTAGTCACTACATCTGATGTACTTTGGCTCATTGAACTCAAGACTAGATGTTTCAAGCGTTGAGTCGAGTTTCCACCAGTGATGACTAATCATATGGGCCGAAGACCCATCCCTATTGATGTTTTCTTCACCAAGTCCCTTGCAAGTCCTTTAGTAAGCGGATCTACCAAGTTTTGGCATGATCTCACAAAATCTATGGTAATAATTCCATCAGTAAGCATTTGTCTCACACTACTATGTCTCAGGCCAATATGCCTAGATTTGCCATTATAAATGTGGCTATATGCTCGTGACGGTGTAGCCTCACTATCACAATGCAAAAATATAGGTGACATTGGTTTAGACCAAAGAGGAATTTCTAACAACAAATTCCTAAGCCACTCAACCTCTTTGCTACAAGAAGCCAAAGCTACAAACTCTGCAGCCATGGTAGAGTCTGTAATCAAAGTCTGCTTCTTAGAACCCCAGGAGATAGCTCCTCCACCAAGGAGAAATATCCACCCACTAGTTGATGTATGATCATCTCGGTCAGACATCCAACTAGCATCAGTGTATCCTTCCAAAACCGTAGGATACCCACTGTAACACAAACCATAATCCATGGTTCCTTTTAGATATTTTAAAACTCTTATTACAGCATTCCAATGACTAGTGCCAGGATTACTAGTAAATCTACTAAGTTTACCAATTGCATAAGCAATATCAGGCCGTGTGCATGTCATAACATACATCAAACAACCAATTACCCTAGCATACTTTAATTGATCAATAGCTCTACCAGTATTAGGATACAATTTCAGATTTGAATCAAACGGTGTACTCACAGGTTTGCAATCAAATGAATCAAATCTTCTGAGTATTTTTTCTATATAATGTGATTGAGAAAGGACAATCTGATTAGTATTCCTTTTAATTCGGATACCCAAAATGACATCAGCAATACCCATGTCTTTCATTTCAAAATTAGATGACAAAAATTTCTTAACTTTCACAATGCTATCAATATCAGTACCAAAAATCAACATGTCATCTACATATAAACAGATAATCACACCTTTATCATTATTGAACTTACTATAAACACACTTATCAGATTCATGTATTTTAAAGCCGTTAGTAACCACAACTTGATCAAATTTCTCATACCACTGTTTAGGTGCTTATTTAAGTCCGTAAAGAGACTTAACCAACTTACAAACTTTATGTTCTTGTCCAGGCATGATAAAACCCTCAGGTTGGTCCATGTAAACTTCTTCATCCAATTCACCATTTAAAAATGCAGTTTTAACATCCATTTGGTGAATTTCGAAGTTATAGATAGAAGCTAATGCAATAAGCAACCGGATGTACTAATTCTAGCAACAGGTGCATAAGTATCAAAATAGTCTATGCCTTCTTGTTGTTTAAAACCTTTAGCAAGTAATCTGGCCTTAAACTTGTCTATAGTTCCATCTACCTTCATTTTCTTTTTGAAAATCCATTTACATCCAACAGGAACAGAACCAGGTGGTAGATCAACTAATTTCCAAGTTTTATTACCCATAATAGAGTCCATTTCATCTTTAATAGCCTCTTTCCAAAAAGCTGAATCTTGAGACTTCATAGCCTCATCGAATGAAAGAGGATCAGGTTCTATAGAAGGCGAAACCGAAGTTTGCTTAGAGATAGAATCTCTAGTACCTTCTACCAAATAAACAATGAAATCTGGCCCAAAAGACTTTTCAGTCCTTATCCTTTTACTCCTTCTAGGTTCAGAAGATGCAATGACATTTTTTTGTGGTTCCAAAGATCGGTCCACATGTTTTCTAGTCTCATTTATGCTAGAAATAGACATGAAACTATTTTCATAAAAGACTGCATCTCTAGATTCAAAAACGGTATTGATCTCAATTGAATCATTAAGCTCAATAACAAGAAACCTATATCCTTTACTATGTTCTGCATATCCTAAGAAAATGCATTCAATAGCTTTTTGTCCTAACTTCTTGATCTTAAGTTCAGGTAATCTAACAATGGCTCTGTAGCCCCAAACTTTAAGATAAGACAAATTAGGCTTTCTTTTATTCCATAACTCATATGGAGACACTTTAGACATCTTATGAGGAACACGATTCAAAATATAACATGCAGTTAACATAGCTTCACCCCAAAAACTATTAGAAAGACCAGAATTAAAGAGCATAGCATTAGTCATTTCTACTAAAGTTCTGTTTTTCCTTTCAGCAACTCCATTTTGTTGTGGAGTGGAAGCCATAGAGGTTTCATGGATAATACCAACAGATTCACAAAATGCAGGAAAATGATATTCACCTCCCCTATCTGATCTAAGGCGTTTAATCTTAGCATTACATTGACATTCAATTTCTGTTTTATAAACTTTAAACTTATCTAAAACTTCATCTTTAGCATGTAGTAAATAAATATAACAGAATCTTGTATAATCATCAATGAAAGTCACAAAGTACTTTTTGCCTCCTCTAGTAGGGGTGCTATGCATATCACACACATCACTATGAATTAATTCCAACAAAGTAGAATTTCTATCAACCTTTGAGAATGGTTTTCTAGTGATTTTAGTATGCATACATATTCTGCATTTATCATTCATGTCATTTGCACATTTAGGAATTAATTCTAACTTAACCATATCATGCATTCTTCTTGAATTAACATGTCCTAAACGAAAATGCCATAAAGAAAGAGTATCAACCATATAAGCAGAAATATTCACTTTATTAATATTAAGCTTGAACATGCCCTCATACAAATATCCTTTTCCAATAAACATCCCTCCCTTAGTCAAGATAAATTTGTCCGACTCAAATACAAGTTTAAACCCAAACTTATTAAGAAGACTCCTAGACACTAGATTCTTTCTAACTTCTGGTACATGATACACATCAGTAAGAGTAAGGCTTTTTCCAGAAGTAAACTCTAGATTCACAGATCCTTTTCCCTTGACTGCTGCAGTGGACGAGTTGCCCATGTAAAGAACATTGCCGTTCTCCATGGGTTCATAGGTCTTGAAAGAACTTTTGTCTTTACAAACATGTCTCGTCGCACCAGAGTCAATCCACCATGCTTCATTATCTTCAAGGATATTAACCTCGGATATCATGGCCACAAATTTCTCCTTAGAGTCTTTAGCATCGTTCCCTTTTTGTTTCTTAAAGAGACGACACTCTTTCTTGTAGTGGCCTTCCTTTTTGCAGTAGAAACATGCCCCCTTCTTTTTCTTCTTATTGTGATTCTGGTTATTTCCAGAATTATTGCCATTGTTACCAGCATTTCTGCCTCTCTTACGATTATCTTGTCCAGATTGGGAGGGCTGTTTTGACCCTTGTCCATCCTCCATCATATGAACCTTGGAGGCATGAGAGCTATGCTCGTCATTACTGTCTCTTTTCCGAAATTCCTCCTCAATCCGAAGATGACGGCCCAATTCTTCAAGAGATAGGTCCTCCTTTTTGTGTTTAAGACTCTTTTTGTAGTCTTTCCATGATGATGGAAGTTTGTCCAAAATGGCAGAAACCGTAATGGATTCATCCATTTTCATGTCATACTGATTGAATTGGTTTAGGATATGCATGATTTCATGAAACTACTCAATAACAGGACGAGTATCAGACATCTTATAATTGAAAAATTTTGAAGCCAAAAATTTCTTATTGGTGGCGTCCTCCATTAAGTACTTGGCTTCAAGTGCATCCCATAATTCTTTAGCAGTCCCCTTATTCTGGTACATATCGAACAGAGTATCAGACATTGCATTGCAGATGTGTCCTTTGCATATGTAGCCATCTTGCTCCCATTTCATCCTTGTCCTTGTTTCAGCCATAGTCTCATCTTCATTTGCAGCAGGCTTAGGGGTGGTGAGAACATACACCACTTTGAGACTGGCAAGTAAGAAGTGCATCTTCTTCTGCCATCTTTTGAAGTTTGCTCCATCAAAACGACCAATTTCATAAAGTCTACAGAAAACTCTCATAATGATGCAGCCATGATCGTAATATCGTCTTAAGATTGTTAGTCCAGAAATCTGTAAAAGAAAGAAGAAGATGAATAATCGCATCCAAGGCACGATTAATATCGCTTTCCTTAAGACGATATTCGCCCCCACCAATTCTCAGAATCTGGTGTGCACCGGGTTAATGGCGAATCGCCTCCAGGATACAATGGAGCCCAGAAAAATCTGTAGTTCTGACTGCGTGTTGCACACACGAAATCAGACCCGAATACCCTCTGATTATCAAGTCTGCCAAGAATCTGAATGTCTATTTCTGCAGAAACAGACTTCAGAGATGATGAATAATAAAACTAGAAAAGAATCAAGAACTGTATTGCCTTTCAATATATAAAGAAGTTGTAGGAAAAATTATATATTTTTGTCTGCGAATTTGCCATGTTTTTATAGACATTTTGGTGTCTTTTTGGACCAGACATGACTGTTAGAATTCAAATAATAACTGATTTCTAACAGTCACTTGCAGGTTTAAACACAGCCATCAGATCGCCCATTTCTTAATCTAACGGTGTAGATCGCATCTATTTATCATTTGATCATATCATACATCACACCTCTATGATCAGGTGTGGTTCTCACCATACGATCTTTTTTACTTATGTATTAGCCATCCGATTGTTGATCATCATGATTGACAAAAATCAATGGTCTTGATCACATGCCACACGCGCACGTGCCACGTGTCCAAGTGCCAAGTGCGCCACTAAAGCGCCACATTGCGCCACTAAAGCGCCACATTGCGCCACGCGACTCGCACGCGAGACGTGCGCGTGGCGCACATGTGGCTTGGCACACATGCTCATACTTGAGTGCTACACCCAATCATTACTCTAAAGTAATACATAGAAAGTTATTGGCATTTATAAATGCCTTACAAAACTTCTCACTTTTCGATGTGAGATTCATTTAATAAGGCAATAAAGACTTTTTTCAAAGCTAGTAAAAAACAAAATGAAAAAAACTCCAAAACTACTACATATATTATATATTTTGAAAATAATTTGAACATATAGTGCCTGAGCTGGCTGAGGAAGGCCCTCTCGAAGTTTATGATAGGCGTTGAGATAGCGGAGACCACTAGAGCCAAAGGATAGAGTGAGCTGAGACAGTCCTAGGTAGAAAGAGAAGTCCACCTGCTTCATTAAATTGATTGAAAAGATTCATCCCATAAAAAATAAAAATAAAAATGGAGAGAAATGATCTAGTCCAGTAGATGGAGAGACCAGCCGAAGTGGGATCATGCCCACGGAGGCAAGGAACAAAATTTCATTTTATTTCTGTCAAAATGGGCGAAACGTTTTTGTTTCTTAAGAGACAAACAAAATAATAGTGGAGTAATGAAACTCTAGTATTTATAATAAAACACACCAAAATATAACAAAATGCACCAATACACAGAGCAATATGCAGAACCAATAAGTGGTGTCCACACAAGTTTAGACATTTTTAGAAAATATTGTAGAATTCTTATTGAGAAAAATGCAAAAGGTTGTATTTGACTACATTAATATTTGTCACATCTTGAAATATTTTCAAAACGTTTCTAAAATATTTCTAAAATGTTTATATTTTTGTGCTAATCAAAACAACACATCAAAACGAAATTGTAATCCTTCCATGGAGGTGAGGACCTCATATTTATAAGAGTTGGGCCGTAAGGGTCGAGCTTGCTCGAGGCAGACTGATGTACTCGAGTGGAGACCCAAGGACATGTGGCTCACCCTCCTTGACTCGACAATCCGAAGGCAACGCTTGTTACCTCTATAGTGCTCAACTCCTTAAAGGTGGCTGGGAGTTCAAACCAATGCTGCAGAGGCTGTTTGGGTTGGTGATGCTCATTAATGCTCTATCAGCTTGTCTTTTAATGGAGGTCCCTTTGTCTAGGACCGCTCAAAGGCAAACCCCTCAAGGAAGATAGGGTAAGCCAATGTGCAAATCCTCAGCCCCAACCTCCAATTCAAAAATTTCTAATGATTCACGTGAGGGTGACCTTGAGGGCGTCCCCAGGTCCTACTCTCAACCTAGATTATGTTGAGCTACTATGGAGGGCTTTGACCAATTAATAGAGGAATTAAGGCCTAGTCATGCTTTGCTGCAGAGATTCCATCATCGAGCCAGGGATGCTAAGCATGAAGTCACTGGATCGAAGGGAGATGTGTGCTTGAATAGAGATGTCCTCAGCCCACCAAGGAGGTGCCTTGAGTCCCTGACCATGATCACAGGTGAGAGGCCCTCGGTGCCTGAGCTTAAGGATAAAGCACTGCACGCAGCATGCCAGCATCCTCAGCTAGCAAGGCTTGAGCCCTGAAGGGAGCTTGTGGAGATGTCTGTTGGTCCACATATCATCTCACGAGGCTGAAACGTGCACCAAGCTCAGAGAGTAGGTGACATGGCATGTCCAAGGGGACATTGGACATATGCACCTATAATGAGTTGTATGAAAAGTATTTCTTCTTTAGTAGCGTAATAATACTTTATAAGGGTCACTGCAGCACCTTCACGAGAATGACAGATGTATTAATCAGCAACTTCCCCTCATTAACAATATTGAGATACTAAAGAAGCTAGGAAAGGATTTCTATTTGTCTAAGTTTCTTTCCTAATTTCTCTCTGTCTAAATTTCCTCCCTTGTTAATGTTTTTGCACAGCTATTTTGAGGTTTGATTGATACCTCTGCCAGGTTAGCGAAGGTCTTTTATCAAAGGTTCTGGTACTAATCATAAAGGCTGCATAGATCTTATGGTGGTTTTAGAGGTCCTGCTACTTCTACAAGAGTATCGGGACTTCTCATGACTTTTTTTTTTTTTTATATATATATAAATAAACTAAAATTCATTAAGAAGCATTCAGGGTATGCAACCCAAAATACAAACGGCTAAACACAACAATCAAGAGCTCGCAAAACCTATACATTCCTTATAGCTTCATCGTATCAATGAAATCCAAAATTTTGCTTTTATCATACAAAAAGCTAGAAAAAAGCATCAGGCGATCACACCTTACAGCCAGGATTGACCCTTTTAGAGACCCAACTCTCCAAAATAGACATAATAATTCTTTTGAATGTATACATAGGCATCTCAATCCCTTAAATATCCTCATGTTCCCCTCCCCACCCCCCCCCCCCCCCCCCCCCCACCAACACAAATACACACACAAAAATGTCTTTGAAGGCCTTTCACTATCAATCTTGGAAAAAACCAAGACAACCCAAAATAGTTAAAATCTAAACCCAGAACTCTCTAACAATGGCATAAAGCAAAAGCAGGTGAGATATTAATTTCCCATCTTGTTTGTATAGACAAGACCAATTGATAATAATGCACCTCCATTTCCTCAAATTATTAGTCAAGATCTTCTCTTTCACTGCATACTACACAAAGAAAGCAACGTTTAATGGAGCACCATTAGACCGTATCCATTTCCATTGGAAGGTAACCCTATTCACCCCCATCATAGAAGAATAGAAAGACTTAACTCCCAATTTGCCATCTTTTGAAGCCAACCACAACATACCATTCTGGCCTTGCCCTATCTCCTCGATTGAGTAGATAGCCTGTAACAAATACAAGTACTCCCTCAAATCCCAATCTTGAATATTTCTTCCCCAAGGAATGTCTCAAAATAGCTCACCATTAACAGAATGATTATAATAAACCATTGAAACCTCTAAATCCACCACCAACGGAGAAGGCCTCGTCCACAATCCTCTCCTGTACCACCGGTGTTGCCAAAACTTCACCTCTCCCCCACCCCCAACCCTCAAACTGCAATGTTTCCCAAAATCATCCCATATCATGCAAGCAACTTTCCACAAACCCCCACCAGAACCCCAGCACACTCCATAGTTAGATCACACAACCCTTCTGCAGAACTGGTCCTTTTAACAACCAAACCGCCAAACCCACTTATCAAGGAGCTATTTGATAAAAATATTAAGTCTTAAGACACCCAAACCTCCAACTCTGATTGTGAACATTTGAACTCCTCCCCTATTCCACCCAACAGGAAGTCAGGCTGAATATTCTCAAGCCTGCTAGCCACTGAAGCTAGGATTCTAAAAAAACATGAAGTACGTTGGCAAACTAGACAAAGGTGCTTTTGATCAAAATAATCCCCTCCCCTTTTGATAAGTATGGCCTCTTCCAACTCACCGATGTCCTTTGAAACCTTTCCACCACACCATCTTAGAATGCTCTGGCCTTAAAAGAAGAGGTAAGAGGCAGCCCAAGATAAGAGGTCAAAAGCTTCCCCACTCTACACCCCAAGATCTCTGCTAGTTTCCCCAAACTACCTAGAAACATACCAATACACTATGCTATCCGGACTCTTTTAAATTTATAAAATACTCGTGTTGGATACTTAATACTCGGATGAGGGTATGGGATATGTGTTCGATATGTCTAGTTGAACGTGCAACCAACAAGTATGCATAAGTAATTGAGTTTACTATATAACTAAGTATAAACTTTAATTTTATGCATGAAATGTTATATTTCACTTTGTAAACACCATTTTACCTTAACAGAGCAAAATAAATATTTGAGAAATAAGAAATCTAGTCGTGTCTGAGAGTCCTTAGACATAAGAATTAGATGAATCAAACACTTGGACACGTACATGTACCTTAATCCAAGAAACATAGCCAATACACCTGGTTGGTAATCAAGCTAATCCGAAACCTCCCCATAGAAGATAATAGTATCATCCACACACAATCGATGAGAAAGCTTTAAGCCTAAGTCATGGGACTTGCCTGCTTACCAAGCTCAAATCTTTCCAAGTAACAACACCCCGCCGCCGCGCCGCCCCACCCCCCCGAACAGCTCTAGCTGTCATCTAGCTTAGAATTTTAATAAATAAAATAAGTACTAGTGGGATCTTCCTAATTTGTGCCTCTCGAAGACTAGAAGAAACCACATCAGACCCATTCACCAATACTAACAATCTGACGGTAGAAAATGCACCATCTGATCCATCCATAAATACCACGCCATCGTGAGTTGCAAGGGTGAAAGACGAAGGCCCCCCCCCCCCCCCCCCCCCCCCCCCCCCCCCCCCCCCCCCCCCCAAAAAAAAAAAAAAAAAAAAAAAACCAACCAACCCAAAAAAAAAAAAAATAGAAAACACAAAATGAAGGCATATTGCCTTCTAGCCAATCTTAATGAATGTCTATCCTCTTTGAAGCCAGGTTGACGTAACAAGAATTCTATCTTGACCCGTTATCACCATCACCTTCTATTTGTGCTTGAATTTCTATCACTAAAGCAGCACCACATTTAATTGGATGAGTGAAGTGCATGTACTACCAAGAAAGTTCTTTTACAACTTAAAGAAGAAATGCCCTAGACCTGTTTTCTTCTTAGGAGGAGTTTTTCTTCTTTCCTACCAAAGTTTATAATTTCTACTCACTTATGAAAGGGTGTCTAAACTACTTTTTCCTACCCATTGCTACAATGGTGTATGATGAAAAAGACAAGCAGACGAAGATATCTCTTTGAATCAATGGCTAAGTTGGGAGTACAGTTCCCTCATAGGGGAACATAGTTTTGCTTTTTAGTTATACATGGATTGTAAGGTGATTACAAAAGACCATGATTTGATGAACCTTATCTGAAAAATTAGAATATTGCTAAACAACAATTAAAAACACAAATTTCCAATATTAAAAACAATATTGTTGGCCAAAAAATTCCACTATATGTTTAATTAAATTTTTTTTTTATCTCGTTTATGATTACTTCCAGCAGGAAAAGAAAAAAATCAATTTTGTTTTCTGTACTAACAACTTTTGAAGATATTTGGGCTACCAAAACCGTACTATAAGCTATGCTGCTCCCAGGAAAGAATTCCTAGCTCCATCCCTATAGGCCTACATATTCAATTTATCTTCTGCTAACAAAGGGCTTTACCAATGTAGTTGTCATTATCTTCACAGATTGAATCTTACGACTAGGTTCACTACAACCCGTTTTTTGGTACAAAATGCTGGATCAAATCTTATATTGTAAGGAATTTTAACTGATCTTTTGTCTATGTGGACAAATGATGCATTTTCCTTTAACATGTTGATCCTAACAAAAGAAAATAAATAAAAAGAAACTTCTAAAATTTTATAAATTCGTTTTTATGAAGTAAGCTTTCCAATGCCTTGGAAGCGCTTCAAGGTTAAATCATATTATTCTTTGCTTCTCTTCCATAACACCATCGGAGTTATGTGGACTCCTATTTTGAGAATCAATGAATTTGATTTGTCCACAAAACCCCAAACTGAATGTTGTTTTACCCACAAGTTCCTAGTTGAGAGGATAAGATTCCGAGCAATTTCATAGGGTTCATCACCTGAAGTATGTTTTCTAATTTGACCTCTAGAGTCATTATTTCATTTAGTCTTTGGTAGTCTTGGTTTACTTATTAAAACTTGGGCACTAATGGAAAACAGATGAAGATACAATCCTGCATGGGTTCTGTTTGTGCATCAATGATGGTAAAAGTCATAATTCAAAAATTAATTTTTGATGTGTACAAGTTCTAAAAGATGATAAAAATATTTTTTTCCTGGAAGGAACACACACAAAGAAAGACAAAAGAAAGAATAAGAATATAAATAGAACAAAACAAAACAAAACAAGACTTGATGAATTGAATAGATAGAATGTAACTGATAACACTTTTATCTGTAATTAAGTTAAGTCATTTGTAAGTCATGTTGGTAAAGGGATAATGCATTTGAAGTGTGATTAATAAGATAATATATGCTAAAATGGTACTAAAGCCAGAAGATACTTAGATCGACGAAATGCATGAGAGAGGTATAGGCCATGGGGAGTAAGTGTACTGTTTTAAAAAAGATCAAAAGTGTTGGTATGAAAAAGGAAACCATGATGTAACAAGACGAGAACTGTCAAATAAAAAAAGTTGAAAGAGACAAATAAAGATATTGGAAGCAGTAATTAAAATACATAGATCATTTTCTAAGGAAATGTTTAGACTTCTGACCAAAAGCCATTATTTTGCTGAGATCTAGAACCTCTTTGTCAGTATAACAAGGATTAATCAAAACTGTGTTACGGATTAGCATCATATTCATGAACAGAAAAATCTACACATATATGTTACTATTTCCTATATTTTCAGAGACATTTGGAGTTCTATAGGTAAATAGACCAAACTGAGTACCTGAACCAGCCATAACCATGGTGCCAATCCATCATATACTGCTTGCAGGAGGCGGCTTCATCTTTTCCACTGTCAAGGTATGTCTTCCAACTTTAAATCCATTGAAGTTTAGAGCTTTTGTGATACAATCACTATCATCAAAATTGATAAAAGCAAAGCTGCAACCAGAAAATAAAAAGATTGGATGATTAAGACTTCGTACATCACAAAGATGTCGCTTACCAATCTAAACGTCACATATGGAAGAAAACCATTGAGGACACCCACTAGCTAGCAATATGACCACCTCAAACTGGTGTATGGGTTAGGTGGAATTGGTACATAGCTAACCCCCTTCAACTCTACTCATACAAAAAGATTTCCTTGGACTCAACACTTTGTTCTGCACTGATTGAGCTTTACCGTTACACCAAGGTTATGTTTGGTAGGAGGGAATGAACTAGAATAAAACGCTGATTCCGGCTTCTTTTTCCATTTCCCTTGTTTGGTGCTGCTATTGGAATGGCCATTCCATTCGCTCACAGAATGAAACAGAGGACAGAAAAAAGGTTGGGGTGGCTGGGATGCTAGGGGTGTGGGCAGGGGTTTGACGGGGGGGGGGGGTTGGGGGGGGGGGGGGGGGGGGGGGGGGGGGGGGGGGGGGGGGGGGGGGGGGGGGGGGGGTGGTGTGTGTGGATTACACGGTGGGCGGGGGAAGGCATTGAGGATTGGGGGTGGTGGGGGGGGGGGGTGGCAGTCAAGGGCAGGAAGGGGTGGGAATGGAAATACGGGCTGGGTATGGTGGGGTTGGCTGCTCAGTGTGGGGGCAGTGTGGGGGGCGGGTTGGAGTGGCGGGGAGCTAATGAGGGAGAAGAAGGGAAGAAAAGGAGGAAATAAAGAAGGAAGATGAAGAAGAGAGAGAAGCTATGGCAATGAGGAAAAGAAAGAGGAAGAGAGGTGGTGGAGTGCAGTGGGAGGGCTTAGGCAGAGAGGAAGAAGAGGGAGAAGAGAGAGGAAGAAGATTTTCTATTGAGTGGGACATCATTTTATATCGACAAGCAACAAGGAAAGGAAGACAGTAAAGAAAGATGGGTTTCTCTCTAACAATTAGTTTCCCAAAGAAAATTTCTCCATTCCATTCTAACATTTAAATTGACCTAGACAGACATGGGCTTTGAAATAGTCCCCATTCCCACACTAAGTGAGAATAGCGATCTTTCCTTTCCCAATATTCCGTTATGCATACCAAAAGTAGCCCAAGAGTAATGATATTCATCAGAAGAATCGTACAAAACATATAACACAACAAAATGTGGCTTCATTGTAAGGAACATCCTTCCTTCTAACTCATCTCTTTTTCTTTTCGGTAGATAGCGATTTTTTTGTACAAAACAAAGAAATAGACATCACAATGAAAATAAAAACATACCCCACGGGGCACGCTTCTCTCGCAATGAAAAACGCAGGATAAAGCAAGCCTACTCCTATGTTACTCGGACTTTTTTAAATATGTGAAGTGCTTGTGTCGGACACTCGACACTCGACACTAGTTAGACATGCATCTAACATGATATATAACTAATTGAGTTTATTATAAAATTAAGTATAAGACTTCTATTTTATGTATAAAATGCTATATTTTATCTTGTAAATGTCATTTTACCTTAAAAAAAACAAGAGAAGTATTTAAGAAATATGAAATCTAGCCGTGTTCCAGTGTCCTTGGACATGAGAATTAGATGAATTCGATACTTGGGCACGTACCCATACCTAAGTTCAGGTAACATAGGCCTACTCTACCCAAGAAATCCGTCAACCTTCTAACTCACCTCTTTCACAATTCCACAAGACATTGGACTCAGCAAGTAATCGATCCCAAAATATGTTAAAAATTAACCAGAATAGATATCAGTTTATGAATATGTAAACATGTTATGTAAAAGTGTTATCACCAATTTTAAAAGGAGCAACCAGTGGACAGAGTACATGAACAAGGAGAAGGGTAACAGAGCACGCTTTTCTTACAATTAGGGAACATACCTTGTATCCAACAAAGGTTATTTATCTACCCATTTGAAAAGTGGACCAGAAGTATGCCTTAAGAACCAAAATAAGGTCACAGCAAGAAATCTTAATAATCATCAATTATACCATGCTAGCTGACGGTATCACCTTTTTTACCAACCTTCATGTGTCTTGTATGTTACCCAATCATAAATGAAGTTTCACCATTCTCTTGTTTAATCCACATTGAGACCCAATATCATTGTGCTGCCCCATTGAGCCACTAGTTTTATTCAACAGAAATACCAAGTTCAAAGAAAATCGAGGAGGGGGAAGTGTGGGTAGAAAGACAAACCCATTGAGACCATCTGCTCCGTCTCCAGCAGCAAGAACCTTTGTAATATTCCCACATGGTTGAAAAAGATTTGTTAGGGAAGCCTCTACCTGTGATTCATACAATTTGAGAAAATTCATGCACGCATGTAGAAGAAAAGTATGGGAAAGCCAATAAAAAACCAAATCTAGTTGTGTTTTACACAATATTACCTGCTCCGCTTCAAGAGTTTTATCGAAACCTGAAACAGATACATTTTTCTGATAATTGATCCTCTGCTTCAATGACTTCATCCTTCCACTGCAATTTTCGGTAGTCTAAAATTAAAATTATCAAACTCATGTCATTCTAAGGAACTCCTGATATAGGTTGGAGATTATCAAGACCTGGAGAAGCTGAATTCCACAGGACGACTCAACAGATTTTCTCTCTTTAAGCTAAAAGCATGCAATGAGAACATAGGAGAAAGAACAACATCTCAGCAGCGAATAAGAGAAAGAACAACTCAACAGCGAAAATTTCTTGTAACACCAAACCAGAGGACAAAAACACCTGGAGTTTCATTCAATAGAGGCCATCACCCATGTTTCACCTCCATCTCTACGCAGGAACTGATGGGACCACTAGGAATACACCCCAATAACATCCCCCATGAAAGCCTACTAAAAATCTTATATCCAAAAGGTTATCTTATAGTGTAAGACACCAAATTAAGGTAAGATGCAATAAACTTCATTTGATATTGCGTCATAACTCCACTTGGGACCAACACCATTCCTGGAGAAATACTGGATTTTGTCATTCATGTTAACAGGTACCTAGCACCCATTCTCAGGTCCAAATAAAAAATAAGTATTCCTTGGTCATCCATGCATTCTTCTTTACAATCATGAAATATAGGTTGCTAGCAAAGCATATTTCTCATGACCAAGTTCAAAAGAGAAGCCCACTAAATTAGTGATGGCGGTCAGCTATTTTGCAGTCTCTCTAAATAATGGGATATTTGATATTGTTGGACAAACACAGCCTCATAATCTCAACTTCAAGGAAATTGAAAATTCTCCAGAAAGACGGAAGAGCTCTTCCCTCTGATCAACCTAAAATTATTGCTCCACTGCAAAGTACCATTCATAAAAATTGTTCTGCTCTACTAATTTTCAAAATGACAAATGACAAACATTTTTTCAGATAATTTAAGATATAGTCAAAAAGCGCCAACTGGGTTGCAATACAACTCCCTGAAAAACTCTATAAAAGAATGCAAAGAGAAATGAAACATTTCCCTTATAGCCTGTTTGGAACTTGGGGGAGGGAAGGAAAAGGAAGGGAAAATTTTAAAATTTTGCCATTTTCTTGTTTGATCTTACATAGGAGAGAAAGGGAAGGGAAATGGAGGGAAAAGGGAGGGAGTATTCACTCTCTCTTTTTCTCTTTCTTCTTTCTCTTCACTTTCTTTTCGTTTTCTTTGCAATACCAAACAAGGAATGGGAAAATACCTTTCTCTCATTTTCTCTTTCCCTTCATTTCTCTTCTCTTCCCTTCCCTTCCCTTCCCCTCCCCAAGTTCCAAACAGGCTCTTAGCCAACAATTCAACTGAGAATGGATGGACAATACTTATTCAATGACAAACTTACTTACAATAGACGGGACGACAATACAAATCCAGGATTCAAAGTGATTTTAGAGTAGGTTTATGCAAATCTATACGGTGAAAAACTGAAGGACAACCCATTTAAGATCTAAAATTGACTGATTTCGCTCTGTCGTGAAGAAGCGTTTTGCTTATGATGGCTTGCATTTGTGCTGATAAATGACCTAAGTAATACACTTCATTGCCAGGTTTAAATTACCAAACAAATAATCAAATAACACAATCTAACATCACAGATTCACAGTTAATAGACATATCAGATGCTTTTTACAAGAGTCAAACTGAGGAGAACAAAAAAACCTTTTCTGCTGCTTCTACGGAATCAAACTCAACAGAACAATGCCGACGAAACTTTCCTAACAAGTCATATTGGAAATGGTAATCAACGATACCAGCACCTTCAAAGAACTTCACCCTGCATAAACATAGAATTGCTAGATTAATATCATCTGGGATTTGCGCCCAATTAACTTATAAAAAAAAAAAAGGATCTCTCTCAAATTAACAACAGAAAACACTACATAATCTCTCTCAAATTATTAACAAAAAACAATACATACAAGTGGCCAGGATTAGTTGACAAACTTAGGTTTTTGACAACCAGGGTATCTGTTTCTGCAATTTGAACTTCAGTTGCAGCAGGATGCTTGAGCTGCAAAAAAAAAAAATCAGATTTTCTCTTCTTAATCAATTGTGCATATGACTATTTATTTGTCCTATTTATCAAACACATCATTCATATAAGAGGTCATACATTATGAAGCCCACGAACCAACCCCAAGTAATCATACAAAGACTCGTTACTTATCAAAAAAATTGGGACAAAGGCTACTTGAGTTAACTTGAGCATTATAACATTACGTGGACAGCTCATAACCTATTAGCGTTCTAATTGTCTACTACCCATTAAGAAGGTATGGGCCAATTGCAGAAAATGGATCAAATCCCTGCATGAACGAAGGGTATAAAAATCTAAAAGTACTTTAAAATAAAACAAAATACTAATACTCTTGTAATGAAGGTTTATGATTCAAGGTTTATACATAATTTACCGAGCTCCAAAAGATGACTTGCATTCGAAATGTTGATATTTAAATTAGAATTATGGAAGTGCTCAACATACAAGAGCAAAGGAACAGACCTCATCACTCTTCGCAGGGGGTTTAATGAGATAGGTGTGCCTTGCTGGAGGTTTTTGCATCAACCAAAATTTTTGTACATATATTTTTCCCTTGTGTACATCCAAGTGTAAATTAAGATGTGATTATATAAATCAGGATTATGAGGTAACTTGCCCCTTGAAAATTAGTAAAACAAACCTAGTGCAACTGTTAAACTAGTATAAGACACATCAATACACCATGCCAATCACAATAATACTAGCAAAAGATACATTTATTACATCATACCAGTCACAGTAACACTAACACATCTAGCATCCAGCTAAAACCATCCTTCGGCTAGCATCTATGTCATGCAAATTGCTGTACATTCTTTAGATGAAATGTGGGTGATTAATGCCAAATAGTAGTAAAACAAATTAGTAAATACAGCCTAATTATTACTGAAAGCCACGAGTGTTCTAGAGCGCCCTCCTTGGCAGCAGCAATCAGCAGGTCCTCAGGCCCATATAGAAAATCCGATAGCCATGGTTAAATTGACAAGAAATAAGGTAATCAACAACTTACTGTGTACATCCATCTACGAGAAAAGCCACATGAATGGAAGTTTAATCTATTGCTCACCTCATTAGAAGAGGATTCCTCAGCCATTTTGTCCTTGGAAGAAGGGGCTCTTAGAGAGCCCTCATTGAGAGCAGCAAGGACAAACAAACCATGAATTCCTTAGGTAGTGAACGAGGACAATATAAACAAATAATGGTATTGCCAATCTAGTATGGTGTGTCTCCTACCTTTGTTTTAATTGAATAGAAAACAATTGCACTTTTCCTCTCCAAGTTCCGAGTGTAAGCCATATCCATGAATTGGCTAATTCCCCTAACTAGCGCATATTTCTATCTTTATTCCTAACTCGAGTGTTGTTTAAACTTAATCCAATAACCCATGTTTAGAGCTTTTTCAAAAAGCATTTTTAATGAAAACGATATTACAAAAAGTGTTTATACACCGTATCTCACAAAAGTAATAAAACGCTAATACGAAAAGCGTTTCTTTTAAAAACGCTAATACAGAAAGCGTTTTTATAAAAAATACTTTTCCAAAAAGCGTTTATATCAGAAACCCCCCCCCCCCCCCCCCCACAACACCAACAAACTTTAAAACCATCTCCGACATTTCAAAATTGCATAACATTTGAACCGAGAGTCTGATTGACGTGCTGTCAACTCCCACACGTCACTCGGGACCCGCCAGAGTCTCCTATCGAGTTTTGCACTCTCCGAACCTTTCCTCCCCATTTTAATACCCCAAAGGCTAACTTGGCCTAACTTTGAAAGTTGAAGTCCCGAAATATTGAAGAATTGCATAACATTTGAACCGGAAGTCCAATTGACGTGCTGTCAACTCCCACACGTCACTCGGGACCCGTCGGAGCCTCCCATCGAGCTTCGCACTCCCCAGACCTTTCCTCCCCAATTCGATACGCAGAAGGCCGGCTTGGCCTAACTCTGAAAGTCGAAGTCTTGAAATCTCGAAGAATTGCATAATATTTGAACCGAGAGTTCGTTTGACGTGCCGTCAACTCTCACACATCACTGGAGACCCGTCAGAGCCTCCTGTTGAGTTTTGCACTCCTTGGATCTTTCCTCTCCAGTTCGATACCCCGAAGGCCGACTTGGCTTAACTTTGAAACCTTAAGTCCCGAATCACAAAAGATTGCATAACATTTGAACCGAGAGTCCGAATGACGTGCCATCAACTCCCACACGTAACATGAATATATACGACATAAATACAAATTGGTAGATAAAAGCGTCCCTTACACATATATTACGAAGGATAACATAATAACTTATTTTGCATCATACTGAACTACAAACCAGTACAAGCTTTATGGACCATGTTCATAAAAACATAGTGGTTAGCCAGCAACGCTAAAGCTACTAGGTAGATAGTTATCACGATACTCCCACTCATCATACACAACCTAATGCCGACCTATTGCATCAAAAATATCATTTACTGTGTAATTCATATTTGAGTGCCACACAATATTATTACAAAAAAACTGGGACCAATCCTTATATAGGGTCGGGTGACATAATTATTACTTGTGAACTACGTCATCTCGTGATTTGTAAATGACATTGATTTTGAGTTCGCTTTCAATGCCAATTGGCAGTACCATTCACATGTGAAGGATGATGGTATTCCAACAAAGCAACAATGTCTTGTGACAGTTGAGTAAAGGGTGACAAGCAT
This sequence comes from Euryodendron excelsum, assembly GCA_033060915.1. NCBI lineage: Eukaryota > Viridiplantae > Streptophyta > Magnoliopsida > Ericales > Pentaphylacaceae > Euryodendron > Euryodendron excelsum. The sequence continues at coordinate 36,032,704 of CM065388.1, forward strand.
GTACATGCTGCTGAATATAGCTTTTGAAAGATGTGACTACCCTATGCAGGTGTAGGCTTTGATTAAAGGCTATGAAGGTTGACAAAAGGCTGTGAATGGTGTGACTACTCTCTCAAGGCCATGTGCATGATGTGATAGCTCCATGAATGTGAAAGATGATGTTATTATTCTCTGCAAAGTTCTTGTGTCTACTGAGTAAAACCTGTAAACGATTTGAGAAAAGGCTATTGCTATTCTCTGATGATGTGAGCAAAGGCTGTGAAGGCTATTAATTGATGCGACGAAAAGCTGTGAAGGGTACTAATTGATGTGAGCAAAGGCTATGAAGGTTATTACTTGATGTGATGAAAGGTTGTAAAGGCTATTAATTGATGTGACGAAAGACTGTGAAGGCTACTAATTGATGTGAGTAAATGCTATGAAGGCTATTACTTGATATGATGAAAGACTGTGAAGGCTATTAATTGATGTGATGAAAGGCTATGAAGGGTACTAATTGATATGACAAAAGGCTGTGAAAGCTACTAATTGATGTGACTATTCTATGCATGTGAATGGTATCACCTTTGAATGATGTGACTACTCACTGATATCACAACCAAGCCACATAAATACATACAAATAAATTCACAATACATAACTCAGCCAGTCCGATATCAATAAGTTGAAATATAAGTACATCTAACAATTATTTGAAATAGAAATACAAATAAACCATCATTACATGCCTAAGTACCTACCCTCTAATACATAATTCAGCCAGTTCGATTTGGATATTTACGCCAATCATGCCCTTGTTCCTTACAAATACCATAATGATTGGTTTGACCTTTTTTTGGAGATGTCCATCTCACTGTGGATTTGTTTTGTACTTGGACGGCCGGATGTGGGCTCTCGTCGGTGGCTCGGATCGGGAATAATCTTAGGACCATTGTATGCAGCCCAATAATGCTCATGCACCATCGGTTCAAATAATATTACGTACATGCGAGCGTAAATGTCCATGATATACTTGGGATCAATTAAGTGCCATGGTTGTCTGCCCGACTTCGCGCACATGGCCAGCATGTGCGAGTAAGGATAATGACAGATCACCTATTTTTCACAGTCACAAAACAGAGGATTCAAATACACGACATGTTTGTGGTTCCCTTTCGTGCATGCTACACTTGTAACAACCTCGGCGGAAGCCGATACCCTAGAATTGGAATATAATAACATGGTGGTTTTATTAGACATTGAGAAGTGTAGAATTTATTACTAATCAAAATAAGTACATACACTTAAAATTTTTTTTTATCATATTACCAATTACAGATAGTTATGTGATGCCCCACTGATCGAGCTTGGTACTTTTCTATCTTAACTTTCACTTTGGATGTGTACCTCAACCCCCTAGCTAAAGCACGTTGAATTTGTATTCAATTATGATTGAAAGTGACCACCAGACGGTAAAAGGTAACCTGAACACATGAAGTTATGGGCAAGTCTCGTGAATCTTGAAGGACATTATTGAAGAACTTTGAATCCTTGGTGGTTATAACTCCCCAATGATAACCTCCATCATGTGCTAATGCCCACTTCGTTAGGTCCTCATTGAACAAAGTACGATACGCGCTTGCCGTCGACGCTGACTTCGTTCCTAAATTTTTAATTTCATCCATTGCCTCGTCAAACTTGAGCCCTTGATGGGTATTCCCAACTTTCCATATGAGATCCTTAACTTTAACGTTACCGAAAATTTTGTTATAATTACTTTTAAAGTGCCTAAGGTAATATCTATGGAATCCAACTAGTTGCCCTAGTCATGGTGTTTTCCATTCATGTTTGACGGCGCTTAATATGGCTGCATGTCGATTAGAAATCAATGTAACACCCTCTTACCCTGGCACAATCAGATGCTTGACATTGTTGATGCATGACCAATCACGATAGTTTTCTTATTCAACTAACGTTAAAGCTAGGAGAAAAATGTTCTTCATAGTAGTTCTCGCCGTAGCAATCAACAAAACTCTTGTATATCTGTCATAAAGAAAAGTATCGTCGATTCCTATAACTGGTGGACAGTGCTTGAACTCTTCAATGTATGGCCGAAATGCCCAAAATATTCTGTTTAGTGCCCTAAGGCCCAGCATACTCAAGTCCAATGTTTCTAAAATCACAGCCGTGCTCAGGTTTCTGAACTCCAACGTTCTCATGTACCTTGGCAACTTTTCATAGGATGCATTCCAATCTCCAAAACCATTGCAATGGCATTTGTTCTTCCAAGCCATGCTTTCTTGTATGAAACTATGAAACCAACATTATTTTTAACATTCTTGACTATGGATGCTATTTTCCAGCCAGCGTCTTCTTGTACACCATAATAAACAAATACTTCAACTTTACTAAAGAAGGGCATGAACAAATAATATCAACACATCTTACTTTAAATTTGAAACTGAAAATAGCAACTTGTGTCTTAATCAAGTGTGCAATGAATATCGAATTAAGATTGTGGTGATCCAAACTCTTCATTCCATGTAAACATGTATGAGGCTCGGGGTATTGAGTGATCTTAAAGAAACTATGCTTGTTCTTCAAACATGCACGTAGTTTCCAAGGGCAATCATGACTGCACCTGGTGCTCCAAACCTTTTTGTTTGTTTCCACAACAAGATAATATTTATTTTTCTTCACGTGATACTAGTTATATGCACGGATTACCGCATCCTTATCTTTAAAAACTATCCCTTTTGCAAACTCCAAATTGGCATCTGACCATGTCACCCGCAATCATATAAGTCTCGACCACCTATGACATTATCTACCCCAACCAAGTTCGTAAAGAAAGGCATATCCGAAGTGTCATGGAAGGCTTCACCGAGGTTCGGTTCTTTGTGTCCATCATGATTAGACTCGTCATTTGGTTCATTTCTTATTAAAACAACAATATCTTAATTTGAATTATCAGACCGAACAACATCCGCATCTTCATCTACTCATGTCCCAGTCTCATCTGAGGCAACTAGAACTTCCATAGGATCCACACTTCCACTGGAATCTCCCACCTCTATGCACCCACCTTAACCTGAAGCATATTCTGGGTGAGGTGTTAGTGGACTGTGAAAGTTATAAAATTGTTCAAAATTACAAGGGCCACGCTAGAAATCTTCAATTAGATTGAAGAGGCTACAGATTCATTGCCCTAGCACTTCCTCTGTTACTGTGCTTCGGTTACTTTGCCCAAGTGAAAACAATTGAGTAAATGACCCTAGTGCTGATACATCTCCTCTCCTTGACAATAATTCACTGTAGGTCTAGACATCTACCCAACTTACATCCGCACGATTGCCACTGGTGTTCATTGTGTTACCCTCCTCCTTCACAATATATATTTCAACACACTGATGGTCAGGATATCTCAAAGGGATATTCAAGATATTTTGCAATCTCATGTCGCCATTGATTGGAAACTTCTTATATATCATGACATCTCCATTTCGTCTATGCGGGTATCTACATATGAACTTTATAGTCATGTTCTCGGTACTCAGCCATCATTGGCACAATCATGCCACGTAACACAGCAACTGAGGGTCTCAGTTCAACATCTTAACACACACTAGCAGGTATATCGTAGGATACACCTTCTCGGCGATCTCGTATTATCCTCTCCCCTCCCCCCCCCCCCAAAAAAAAATATAACCATTATCGTCATTACTTAGCTCTGCCTACGAAACACAACTTACATAAAGTCAAATATATACAAACTAATTAGACCACATGTTTTAAAAATTATGTCATGTGAATGCACAGTAAAATCATTGAGTAATTCACATAACAAGAATCATACATGGATAATATTGCGCCTGAGGGTTAATGCATTAAGATTTATGGTTGCATTATTTAGCAGTGATCCAAATACTCCAACCAAAGTGATCAGTTGATTATTTTAAAAACCAAAACCAAATAAACTATTGATAAACTAAACTAAACCAACCTACTGAGACTATATTGGCTCCATTCTCTGGTTTTATGTAATTTTGAGCCCTTAATGCTAGAAAGAATTGTATGTCTAATGAATTATTATTGATATTGGAGTAACAATTTCTAACATGCCTCTCAATTCGGTCAGCTCTCATTTTAGCCAACTTCTAAGCAAGGTGTTACCCTCTCTCATTTGTCAATTATTATGATTAACCATATGGAGTTTTTTTTTTTTTTTTTGCTAATTCTCTATGTAGTTTTCCTATGGCTCAGATTTTTCTTTTTGTTTTTTATGCTTCAGAATAGAATTCCCTATGTAGTTTTCTCATAGCTCAGTTTAAACAGTAGTACTTCATTTGAAATTCATGGGCGTATCAAATTTGTGACGTGTCACAGAGAATAAAAGAAAAAAAATTCCCAAATAAATAAACATTGAGTCTTAACGGCGAAGAAAATTCCTACCTGGTCTAATCTTCCCCATATACATACATTATACATAAAACCACCTCCAATGAGTATTACCAAATTTTGTGCTTTTGGTATAAAATGAGCCTCTCAAGGGCGTATCAAAATTTATGCTTAACGGTGAAGAAAACTCATACTTGATCTGATCTTCCCCATATACATACATTATACATACAACCGCCTCCAATGAGCCTCTCAAGGGGGTGTCAAATTTTATCCTTTTGGTGTTGATTTTAGTGTACATTTAAAAAAAAAAAACAAATAACATTTGTAGGAAACAATATTATAAGCAATATTACCAAAAATCATGAATGGAGCCAATGAGTATTTGGCCAAGAATTATGAATGGAGCCAATGAGTATTCGTACTTATCTTTACGATTTCTTCCAAACAAGCCCAAACAAAGCCCTAGGCTTCAATGCAAACTTCAATGACGACTGAGCTACGACGAGAGAGAGGTAGACCTTCAACAAGATGGCGGAGAGTGAGACCGTGAGAGTGAGAGCGAGAACGAGAGGGATCACGAGAGGGAGAAAAATTTGAAACTGAAAGCGTCTCTGAAATTTTAGAGGGAGAGGGAGAGTGATAGCGATCGATCGCGAGAGGGAGATGTATGATCCACAAAAAACGCTTTTTGAAAAAGCGTTTTCAGAGAATTTTGAAAACACTTTTCGTATTAGTGTTTTTAATAGAAACGCTTTTTGTAATAGCGTTTTCATTAAAAACGCTTTTTGAAAAAACTCTGAATTTGGATTACTGAATTAAGTTTAAACAGCACACAGGTTGGGAATAAAGATAAAAATATGCCCTCATTAGGGAAATTAGCCTCCATGAATTCTCCAACATAGAAATCGTCTCAATTTCTTCCTTCCAATATAATATTCTCGGCTACAAAGAAGCATTAACGTAGGCATAAAAGATGGAAGGTATTTTATTTTCTGTTACACTTTGTAGTCAGTGCGCTTCTGTACCTTGCTATTTCTTATTTTCGATTGTTTGCAAATATGGTTGAGATAAGGGAAACATGATGATGCTTTATATAGGTCTTTCAGTTTTTTTCCGGCTACAGGTATACTTGTCTTTCTCATAGTAGGGATCATAGTGAACGTAGTTTGGTTGGATAAATTAGAAAAGCAAATAGAAAAAGGTATGTTTCAACAGGGTACTGCTCTCTCTTTTGGTCCCAAAAATCTCATTTGCACAGCTTCTCAACTGAAAATCTATTTCAGTTGCAGAAAACATTAAATTAAAATTTCAGGCATTCAACTTGACACCACTTATAGTGCATATCTATCCAATATTTCATGGTGCCTCACTCAATCTATAATATGAACGAACTATGATTTTAAGATCATGTTCTATGATTTGTAGTCCCAATGTGAATATAAGATTTTCAAGCTCACAAGAGATTACAAAACAAGCTAATCTTGGCCTATGCATTTGGTCCTATATCTGTTCAAAAGGCACAACTTATGGCTAATTTGGTACGTTTGTTTGCAGTGCTTCAAACTCTTTAGTGTTCCGGAATTGAAAAATAGTTAAACAGAAAACAAAGGGAAAACTCGGTGCACCTCAACAGCATGAGTTGACTTTGTAGTATCCAGAAAATTCTAGTATGCAAAACATTATAACCTTTATTTATCATCTATTTGTGCATAATGAGCAAGCAAACAACTGAGTTTGAGACCAATTAGAGCCAGTTCAGTGTCCACCATGAAATAGACCATGTGAAAGCCTAGGAATTTGTGGCAAATTTAATGCTATTTTTCAACCACTTCCTAATTTCTTCAGAAAAGTAGTCCTTCAGTTCAAGTTTTCAACACCTGTACATATTCACTACTCCACATGATCTAAAGTTGAACAGCACTGCCATCTCAAACCCATTTTTTATCACAAAGCCCATTGTGTAAAAAGATTTATAGATGTGTATCTCTCAATGTAAATTAAGGGACTTGAATACTTGATAAATAAACTCCTCACAATAGACTAATCAAATTAACGTCCACTTTGATTATTGTTCTTATAATCTTTTGATAAGTAAAATTTTTATTAGAAACGGCACCAAGGGGGTGCCACCCAAGTACATATGCGATAGTGATTTATAATTTCTTTAGGCAAGGTGACATTTCATGAACAATGATAAAAATCTACCAAAAACTTTATAGAACTTGCTCTAGATATTTCCCAATATCTTTGGGTTCAATGTAACTGCTCATTTGTGAGTACAAAGGTGTTGGAGGTTTCTGCTACATTACCATTCATTCTCATCTCTATGGACGGAAATTCGTCTTCCACAATAACAAGGAAGTATTTTGCTGAACACTTTGTTTGAACCCCATTAATGTCTTAAGAGGTTTAAAGATTTTGTCTGATGTTATTTTCAGTAACAATCCGAGTTTCTGAATTACTAGAATCGTAGATCAGAACTAACAGCAATTTTCTTGGCATTGAAGGACTATGCAGTTGTTTCCCATATGTTTTTCTCTATTAAATTCTCATCATATAGCTTCTATTGGGGCTAATGTAAAATCAGCACACAAGAAACTAATTAGAATTTCCCATTCTTCCCCAAAAGAAATAATAAAACTTACAGTGCCTTTTCAAGCATTCACCTCTTTTTGCAGAATTCTCCTAATGCCAGCTCAAAAGCTACTCCAATGTGAATTGAATGTACTACTCCTAAATAAAGCTTATTTGCGCAGATTTTACTGCATACATGCTTTGCTACCAATAAGTAAATTAATTTATACAAGTCTATACCTATTGTATCACAATTTAGAACACGTGGAGTACCTCGTTCTCTTTCACATTCCACGTACCGGAACAATCTACAATCCACGTAACATTAATTTGACAATATTTGTCAACTACAATTTTCCTATATAAGCTTCTGCCACCCGCAGTCCGTTATCAAGCCATCTATCCATTGTTCTAATTTAGGGATAGATCATAATAATTCATGATAAATCAATAAAGCAAAGAGTAAACAAAAATGCTATAACAATACATAGGTTACTCGAGATATCGAAAATATCAACAATATGTTAAAAATAAAATATGAGTAATTCAAACATATAAAAAAAATAATTGAAAATGAAAAAATATTGCCCAATGTAGCGAAAAATGTGTGTGTGTATATATACAAGATGATTAAGTATTATATTATTAAAAAAATTGCTGTGAAAAATTATGGCCATTGTATCAGATTTTAGTTGTTATCACTTGTAACCTATGATGTTACCAATAGTTTCTGATTGAAAAATCTTGCTTCCATCTTTTGCTCAAAATAGTGGTATAGCCTCTCCGAATATGTTTTTTTTTTTTCACTTTCACAATGTCAACATTTTGCATACCCAACTAACGTCTTGCACTAGAGGGCCAACAGTATAATGCATGAATGAACAGAGTTGTACAACGAAATAAATGTGGCCTCCACACTTCGTACAACCTAATTGGCACATACTAACAAGACAAAGGAAATGAGAGAATGAAAACCACACAAATAAAACAAAGTTTAATCTATGGTAGACCAGCGGATTTCCCAGTCACTTTGGCACAAGGGAGTTTCTCATGTCCCTAAAAAATTCAGACCAACATGTTTCAACTTGATCTAACAAGTTGATTTAAAAGAGTGTCGGCGAAGGTAGAAAATCAAACCAAAAACATCAACGGACTGGTCACCTTGTCAGAAGACAAATCCTCAAAAGCAGGAGGAGATGATCCCTTCTCAGCTGTCTCTTCCACCTGATGATAAGGAATGAAGTGAAAATATCACCTACTCAGATACAAAAACACATGGATATTTATGTATACATATAGACATATATAATGTACGTACGTTTAGATATAACATGATGTATATAATTATTCAGATATGAATTTTTCGAGAGGCAAACATAAAAGAAAATGAAAACGAAAACGATCAAGAGGCTTTACTCTCCTTCGTTTCCTCGAGTTTGATTTAGCCATTAGAGGGGTTGCAGCTGGAGATGCCGAGATGGTCTCGGCAAAAACCCACGTAATGCTTTTCTGATTTGCCTGGACCTTGCGGCCTTACTTTACAGCCTATTTGTAACTTGGGGAGGAGGGAACGTGTTGGGTGAAAAGGTGGTGGAATCAAGAGAGAGAGAGAGAGAGAGAGCTTTGAGAAAGAGTGAAAGATTTTGTATTTTTTTTTGTGGTGCAAGTTCATACAAGAGTTAGTTATCTTTTTATAGGAAAGCCAATAGATAATACATACATATACAATAAGTAATACAAAATTCCTAACCTTATCTTCTGCATTGACAATTTTATTATTCCATTGGCAATACGTATTTGTTTATTTCTTCCATTAACAATAGATATTTACTTATCTCTTCCATTGACAATAGATATTTGCTTATCTCTTTCATTGAAAATTTTATTTGTAGGAATTGTTATTACAAATTACTATTATTTTAACAGAACGGAATGAAAATTTTTAAAAATTTTCTTTAATTTTCTCTTCATTCTATGTAAGAGAAAAGGAAAAAAAAAAAGTGAAGGGTTCTAGAAAAACCAAACAAAAAATATTATTCTTTTGTTTTCTCTTTTCTTCCCTTCTCTTTTCTCTCCTAAATTTCAAAGGCTCTAATAGCATATTTTCGGGAAAAGAAGGGTTTTAAAAAACTATACAGAAAATATTTTTTTTTGTTTTCTCTTTACTTCTTTTCTCTTTTCTCGCCCAAGTTCCAATCAGGCTGGTAGCACCTCTCCAGCCTATTTCTAACTTGGGGAAAGGAAGAAAAGGCAATTAAAAAAAAATTCTTGTTTAATTCTACCTACAAAAATGGAAGGGAAAGAGAGAAAAATGAAAAATAATCACTCCGTCTTTGTCTCTCTCTTCTTGTTTTCTATTTTTCAAAAGCTTACAGAGAAAGAAAAAATAATTTTCCTTATATTTCTCTTTCCTTTTCATTTCTTTCATTTTCCTTCCCGAGTTTCAAACTGCAATAAGCCTCACCCTTTTACAAGTTTTTTCCGTACAGAGTTCCTTTTTCTTTCTTTTTCTTTTGTTTTTTTATGTTTTTAACCTAAAACTCATCTCACAAATTTTAAAGTTGTGCTTGGGAACACAACACAACAAAAATTGATATCCACAAAAATGTGGTATCAAAACATAACGTCTCACCTATAACAAAAAGTGGTGCATTTCACTTTAGTCTTCAATGCTAAAGCTTTTTTTTTTTTTTTTTTAAGAAAATCAAACTTCACGTAACCTATTAAAATTAGGACTGTGAAACAAACTAAGTTACTCGAATTCGGCTCACAATTTGCTCATTTTGTAAATACACTAAGCTTGAATATATTTTAAAAAGTTTATGAGCTCTTTTCGAACTAAACTCAATAAGTTTATATATAGTAAAAAATTTAAGCAACTCGAGCTCGGCTAATGTAGAGCTTGATTGAAACTTGTTTAAGATTAACTGAAAAGTTTGTTTCACCAAGCTTGAATACATTTTTAAACATATTAAAATTTTAAAATTAAACTTAAAAATTCCACTACTCGACTCGTTTACAATCGTAGTTAAAAAAGAAAGCGGAGGCAAGGTTATAAGAAGCATACACACCCAATTCACACCGATATAGAAAATAGCTTAACACGAAACCCTATATAATATCGGTTGTAAAAAAAATGCTAAAGTCCTTAATGCTTATAAAAGAATAGTGCATGTTGTTGTAGTCATTGTGGACCCACATGGGTGTGGTGGGGCCACAGCCCCAAAGCTTTGAATTTTTTTTTTTAGAAACTATGCGTTTTGAGAATTTATGATAGATAGGTATATTGGCCCCTTCAAAATTCAAGTAATTTTATTGTCCCTCTTTCAATTTTCATCCTAACGTTTTACTCATTTTAACAATTTTCATGTGGTCATGTGCCTTTTAATAGTTTCAATATATCCTAATCATCTAATCTCCATATAATCTCATATTTTTATTACTAATTATTTTGGTGGTCACTGCTATTGTCTAATACCATGATACTGTGAAACCCAACTCCAGCTCCTCAAATTTCTTCAAATCAATTTCTATCCACCGAATTGACTGACTGGGGGCTATTCGTGGCGGTTGGTGGCCGCAACCGGAATCCATTGGTTTGGTCGGGTATGGTAGTAACCATTTTGTGGTGTGGTGAGATGGGGAGGTAGGTGCTGGCGGCACAGAAGGCGGTGGGTTATCAGCTTTGCTTGCGATGGGATTTGGTGGTGGGGTTGATATTGGTACCAAACCGCTGGCGGGTTGAGAGAGAGAGAGAGAGAGTGTGTGTGTGTGTGTGTGTGTGTGTGTGAGTGAACAGAGAGGGAGAAAGAGGTCGGGATGAGTGGGATTTGATGAACATGATAAGGTAGGTTAGGATAACGTCTGTTACTGATTGTGATGAATTTATGAGATGGCAGCATTTAATTTGAAGTTTTTCACACTATTTATTTTACTTTTTTCATTACATTTTTGTTATAAGGATAAAATTGACATTTTAAATTGGTTAGAAGATGACATCATCAATTTCCGTCGGTGTCAGTGACTGTCTATTAATGTAGGGGAGGTTTATGTATATTGTCAATAAAAGTTAGTGTTATTTTAGAAATCATAAAGGAAGCAGTCTATGTCGTTGCCAAAAACTTTAAGGGAGGTCATTGTAATTTTTCTTAAAAAATTTTATTTAAAATTGATTAAGCCCATCTAAGAACCTGTCCAAGCCCTCTTTGAAGCTAAACCAAAACCTACTTATACGGCCACGAGTAGGGCTTGGGCCTAGAGGTTTACATCTTAGCCGGGCTCGGCTCGGCCTATGTTTTGGCAGGAGACAGGTTGAGCCTGATGGGCCCAAGACCAAACTGGGCCGGACGACAGCCTTCAAAGCTCCCAATGCTTCACGCTTCAGCTGTTTTGGCACGAAGGATCAAAGAACTCCTTTCACATTTAGATGACAAAAAGCTATCATTGATTTGAGAATAATTGCAACCAAAATGTAGCTATATTAAAAAAATAGCTACATTCAAATAGAGTTAGCAATGGCCGTGCAATTAATGTGGTTTCATTGTAAAGTGTCTAATAACAATTAATTTAATGTATTATCTATTAGCTGTATTGCTACAATTTGTTAGGACTTAGAGGTCAAATTCATTTTCTCAAAAAAAAATTTATATAGAAGAATACATGTGTCGTACTATTGTTGATTCTTTCTAATTGTTGTTTATTTCTTCTAAATTTCAAAAAATACTATTGATTGATTTTTTTAATAAAGAATTTTTAATTAAGTATAAATGAGGTCCTAAATTTAAAAGACACGCATCATTAAATTATCAGAACTTTGTCATATTCAAAATTCATGTGTGATTGATTCTTTCTAATTTTTTATTTACTTCTTTTAAACTTCATAAATTCTATCTATTGATTCACCTCGTAAGGTTTTCAAATTCCTTCACATGTATTCCTTCTAAAGAATCTTTAATCACGCATAAATAAATTACTAATTTGTAAAATAGAAAAGTAAATATGACGCAATTATCAACACTTCTCCATCTATTTTATTATCTAAACCCAAACCTCTCTAAAAATTGTTTAAAAGAAAAAAAAATGAAAACATAATTTTTGGGTTAAAAGAAAATGAATAGAATTGTGATGAAATTATTTGTTTTTCTGATCTTACTTCTTTTCAAATAAAATGTTCAAAAATATTTTTATTTTACATTTTTTAATTTTATCTAATGATCAATACAACGATATTATTGCACGCTAATTTTTTCTGCGCCTTTTAGGTCGAAGAAAAGTGATAGCAAGACTTCTTTTCAAAGGAGCAAGATTGTGATGAGTTTTGATCTTTTGAAAATTTGATAAATGTTTTTTTGAAGGTTTTTTTTAGAGTCACTACTTAATATGAGTAACGGTGTGTTAGGTCACCCTAAAATAAGCTTGTTCCAAGGGTTGAAAAGTTTGGGTCGGTCGTGCCTTTCAGAGGATATGAAGCATAAATAGATAAAATGTGATGTCGAGGAGAAGTTGGGAAGAAGTTTGGAAAATTGCCGTTTTAGAGGGCTTGGTGACTGCAACTCAGTTTTTTCAAGTTTCTTACATATCTCATTTGATGAGAACTAGATTAGTTGTATTTAGAGCTAGTGCATGAAAAATCAAGAGATTTATTAGCCAGTTTAAAAAGAGAGTTTGTCTCTTAGACAGAATTTGACAGATGAATTTGGACTTGAAAATTTAAGGATTCTTCAAAGGCTTTGAATTATTTAGTGAGGTCTGAAAAAATGGACTTGAGTCTTGATGTTTTGAAAAGGGCTTTAAGACTTGAAAATGCTCCTAGACGACGAGGGAAGTTGTCACAATCGGATTTTGGACTGTCTAAATATATCGTGAATGAGACAGAGTCTGGAATGGGTTTCTAAATGTGACTAAGAGATCCTGTTATCTTCGCACTATACGGGGGTCTTCATCCCGACTCATATGATTTACTTCGATTTGAAAAAAGGCCATTAGTTTTAAAAAAGTTTTGGAGTCGCCACCTGACAATTAAAGTGTGCCAGGACACTAAAAAGTGTGTTTTTGCAAACATGAGTTTAAAGGCTAAAAACATGGTTTTAATGCAAAGAAAACATGATATGCAAGATTGGAAAGGTTCTAATTGTTTTGAAAAAAGCATTTAAGTTAGTGTTGAAAGGCCATTAATGGTTTGACTCTATGTTGGTCTGTTTAATCATGTCTAAGTTCAGAGATCCTATTACGTGTTGGGAAGCAAATGTGATACAAACATAACACCTAACCACGCCCAAAATTGGCATCTCCTCCACTTTAGAGACCTCTTTTTCAGTGTCTATGAAATTCATCATCATCATCATCATCATTATCGTGCTTGTGTACATGCATCATGTCAATTGTGTGTAGTTGAAAATGACTTTGCTTATATATGTATGCCATGTGCGGGTGTACATGTGTAGTGAATGTACAAATGTAGGCAACATATCCGCTATGCTGCTTATGTATATGATATAGACGACATGAAGTTGCTTTGAAAGGGGCATATGCCCGGCTTTGAAAGAGTGCCTCTCCTTTGAAGGAGGTTTAGAAATTCCATTTCAATTAAGGGCCAAAACATGCTAATGCTTATGATGAGTTTTGACCGAGTTTGAAAAGAGAATTCAGACTGCCTACATATCCTAACTATGTGGGAATCAGGCCACATGTAGTTTAGACTGACTTTATGGCCCGAGGTTTATGAATAGAACTCCGGCTTAGTGTGATGAGATCCCTACTTACTCAGGGAAGATGATCGAGCCTGGGAAGAGAACTTGGATTGCTTACATATCTCGATTATATGAGAATCAGGTTGGGCGCAGTTTGACATAACTTAAAATAGGAAAACGCTGATGCCATAGAGTTTCCTGGCTATGACAGAAGGATTATAAGAAGATTATACATGACTTTGGTGAATGTTATGAAGCTGGCTTTTGAAAAGGGATCTTTCCTGATTTATGCATTTCTGGACAGTTTGTACTGCTTTGACAAAGGCTGGCTTAGTCCATAGAGGAGTTTCGTATTTCTGATATGAAAGTTCTAGCATGGCACCGACTGTGAGCATACAGACACAAACACAAAATTGAAGCCGGAGCTATTTTTGAGAAAAGTGAGCATTTTTGAGAAAAGGACATTTATGTCATTTTGACAGTTTTAGCATTTTTGGTGCGAAAGATCCGTGTAACGAAAACCGTAGAGCATATGTGCTATGCCAATGACATTAATCTGTGCTTTTTAGAAAAAAATAATGTTTTTTCAGAAAAGGGTATTTTTGTTATTTTGGCGGGCCACATATTTATGATATCAGAAGATCCGTCGGAACAACAATCATAAAGTATATGCATAGTGATTCATGATGATCGTCTGGATATTTGTTTTGAAAAAGTTATTTATGGGTTTTCAATAAGGTATAATACCATCTTGTAATTGGCCAAAAATGCAATTTTAGGTTTGACAACGGGTATTACAACCACTCAAATGGGTCCGCATGCATTTTTATGTTTTTTTTAAAATGGACATTGTGACAGCTTATGACGGGTCAAAATGCAGCTATGCATGAGAATGCTGAGGCAGTATGCCGGCTAAAAGCCAAAGTAGGCCACCGGAAATTAAGAAGGAATAAACTCAGAAATGCATGGTTACTAGGGCTTGAAAATCAAGCAGAGTTTCGACTTAGGATGGATGCTATCTGGTTGCAAAAAATTGGGCAGCGTGATGGCTATGCTGGAGGGATTGTAGGTGCTAGTATTCACCTTAGGTAACAGTTTAGATACCCATTAAGCCATGCAAACACCATAGCATTGCAATGGATTCAATTGGAACCTAAACCTACCAGTTTAAATTACAATGTGTCGGCAGGATTCTGGCAGTATTTCAGCCTAGCTAGAGGCCAATTTCATTGTTCTTGTCAGGAAAATTCTGGCTAGTCGAAAGCACTATCTAACCCAAAAATCTATTAGAGTTCCGGCTAGTTAGGAGTGATTTTTGAATCTTTGGGCCCCGAATTCGGACAGAGTTTCAGCTAGGCAGGAGCACTATTAGACCCATTGATTGGGCAAAACTTTGGCTACGGACGGGTGATTTTAGTCTAGTGAATCAAGTAGCAGTTCAGCTAGGCTGAGGCTGACTGGAACAAATTTAGTAGTGTGAGTCCTTAGAGGGAGCTCTTATCCTATAGAGAGAGAGAGAGATAAATTCTAGAGAGAGAGAGTGAGGGGGTGAGAAGTGATGTGAATTGTGAAAGGGGGCACCCATATATATAATCATTTTTGTCATGACATTCAAATACCATGATGAACTATTTTCTTCTTCACGACATTTAAATGCTGTGAAGCCGAAATTTGCTCTCCACGGCATTTAGATGCTGTGGTGAAGCATTTTATTCATTAAGGCATTGTAATGCCTTGATTTTTAAAGGGGAGGTGTGGCTCTACTAGAATTCTGACATCTCAGCAATGGATGATGTCACCCTAGTGACATCATCAAAAAGGCATTTGAATGCCAAGGGTTTTGGACTTGTGCACCATGACATTGCAATGTCGTGCAGTGCTTTTTTTTTTTTTGCCTCCAAGGCATTCCATGGTCATGGGGTTGGTTCTCTTATGTTTTGAGTTGCCTTGGTGCTTTTCGGTCTTTGGGGAATGATATTAGAGATTATCGGCCTACGGTTTAGGCCATCAAAGTTTGTGAAGTCTCTGGTTTATGAGCTTCGGATGTGTCGGACTTTCGGTTTAGGGTTTTGGAGTCTGACTATGCTGCAGTCATTGAGACTCGTGTTGAGGAAGCTAGCTAATGTTTAGAAGAGATTGAGGACGAAATATTCCCAAGATGATGTTATTGGAGTCTGACTGGGACCCGTCACTAGGGCTATCGAAGCATATCAATCTTTGGGAATGATGTCATTGGAGTCCAAACGAGACGCGATCGCCTGGATTCTGATCTAAGGTTATCTAAGATTACCAATCTCTAAGAATGATGTCATCGGAGTCTGATCGGGACGGGATCGCTTCCAATCCAGTCTAAGGTTATCAGAGAATATCGATCTTTGGGAATGATGTCATTAGAGTTTGACTGGGACGCGATCGCCTGGACTACAGTCTAAGGTTATCCGTGATTACTAATCACTAGGAATGATGTCATCGGAGTCTGAGTCCGATCGAGATGCAATCGCCTGGACTTCGTTCTAAGGTTATCGAAGATTACTAATCTTTATGAATGATGTCATTGGAGTTCAACCGGGAACCGGTCACCTGGGCTTCGGTCTAAGGTTATCAGAGATTATCAATCTTTGGAAATGATGTCATTAGAGTCCAACTGAAACACAATTGCTTAGACTCCAATTTGAGGTGCTATTGGAGTCCGACTATATGCGGTTGCCTAAACTCTGGTTTGAGGATATTAGAGATTATCGATCTTTGGGATGGTGTCATCGGAGTCCGACCGGGACGTGGTCACCTGGACTCTGGTTTAAGGTGGTATGTGGGCCGGGGGTCAAAATTTGGGTGTTAACAGTTGCCCCTCTTTGTCTAATTTTTCTCATCAAAGTTAGACAAAGATAAAAGTGGGACCCAATTATGTACCCTCGTGAACTTGACGTGGTGTTTGACTAGGCTATGCTTGGCGCTAGTAGTTGATTTTGTGATGAGGCTTGTACTTGCGTTGATGTGGCCGTGATGGTCGGTTGGTCGCATTGAATGTTGGCACGCTTACGGGAATGAGACTGTGATAGTTAGCTGATTGGAAGGTTTCTACTCGATGCTTGAGTGTGTAGAGAAGAGTGACCTTTTTGGTCAGCTCTAATGATTTTGCACAGAGATGGCTTGGCCGTTATGTTGATTTAAAGGGCTTTGTGTGCTTTGAAGTGCGTGCTAGGGTGTGCCTGGTCTTTGGTGTTTTACCCAGAGTGTCCCGAGCGCATTTGTGCTTTGCGCTTGGCTGCCAAGGGTGTATATGGGCCACTGCATTACAACGTCGTTGTGCCTAATTCTATGACTTTTGGCACGCTTACGAGAATGAGACTATGATAGTCAGCTGATTGGAAGGTTTCTACTCGATGCTTGAGTGTGTAGAGAAGAGCGACCTCTTCGGTCAGCTCTAATGGTTTTGTACAGAGATGGCTTGGCCACTATGTTGATTTAAAGGGCTTTGTGTGCTTTGAAGTGCATGCCAGGGTGTGCCTGGTCTTTGGTGTTTTACCCATAGTGTCCCGAGCGCATTTGTGCTTTGCATTTGGTTGCCAGGGGTGTATATGGGCCACTGCATTACAACGCCGTTGTGCCTAATTCTATGACTCACGACATTGCTATGTCGTTACTCTGAAAGTATTGGGTTACAGCACTCTAGTGTCGTGGTGCACATATCTGTGCTTCAGGGCACTATAATGCCGTGAGTGGGGTAGATTCTTCCAAATGCCAAGTGACCTTGTGTTTTTGGCACTTGACTGGACTTTTTTGATTCATTTTCTTGAGTTTTGAGTTGCGAAATTTGATGAATTTTGTGCTTTGACACTTGGGTGACGTTGTGGACTTGATTACACTAATTTTTACCGGTCGGTTATTGAGTTACATGCATTCATATGCGGCTTTACTTACAGCGGTTAAGTTTTTGAAATTTTACATTATTTTCAATTTTAGACCATGAAATTGAATTCCACTTCAATTAAAATGTTCTCAATCATGATGTGATGCTATGCATGAAGTTTCATTCTGTTTGAGCTTCGTTTGACTATGTTTTGAACCATGGGAAGTTCTAGGGGCCCGAAGTCAACAAAAACGTTCGTCTAATTGTTTTGGACAAACTAGAGGGAATTTGAGAATTCTAAATCAGTAGAAATGATGCACACATTATGGGTAACGCACCGGTGTTTTTTGTTTTGAATTCCGAGTCGATCGACTCGGGACCCCTATTTTGGATTGCGTTTCGAACACTGTCCATGCTATTTTTTAGAAAACACTTGATATTGGACCATGACCTCCCCTAGACTATATTTAAGCATAATCTAGTCTCACTAAGGCTTGCATGTGTAGTTTTGTGCACTCTTTGTGCCTTTGAAGTGCTGGAACACATGTTTTGCATTTTGTGTTTTTTTGCTTTGTTCTTGATTTTTATAGCAATTCTGTTTGTTGGTGTCTACTTTTGTGCTTGTTTAGACTCTGTTTAGAATTTTTGTGAGTGCTGATTAGGCCCCTTTTAGGTTGTCTTATGGACTTTAAAGCCATATGAGATGACAAACTAGAATTTCTAGCCTTTTGTGCGCTTTTTTGCGTCATTTTGACTAGAGACCCTAGGCTTTCATCCTGTGAGTGGGTGAGGGGCTCTGTCAGAGCTGTGTTTTGAATTTTATGAGTTTTCATTATAATTGTTGCTATTTTTGCTTGTTTTTACTTTTGACAGTGCATCTTTGGTGCTTTCGGTGCGTTTGATATTGAAATGCTAGTTTAGAGACTTACTTGTTATCCTGGTGAAAGGATGTTTGCGGTGGTTGGATCTAGAGCTGGAGGAGGCAGTCTCGATAGAGGGAACGACACTAGTGATGTAGATGGGTCTCGTAAGAGACTTAGGAATGAGTCTCGAGGTATGGCCCCGGATGCATCCGGTTCTGCGGGCCGTTGGGGCCGCGATGGGAGTACTCGACGCAATAGGGGAGCAATAGTTAAAGGAAGAGCTTCTAATTTTGTTAAGACCATTGGCAGGGATGGTGGTCGAGTGAGAGTACGTCTTACACTAATCTAGAAGGAGCTGAGGGTAGCGTTGCTATTGAAGCGAGCCTATTTGAGAGGTGTCCCGATAGGTATTAATAATGACACGGGGACAAAGGATGCTATCGCAAGCCATGATAATGGTGAAGTGGTTTCTAAAGTGGCAAGACCGAATGCCCCTACTGGAGTTGCTAATGAGGAGGGAGTCTATGCCAGGACTGTAGGAGGGGATGCCTTTAATGAGGCCATTGGAGTTATCACCCCTAGAGGAGCAACTAATGTTGTTGCCCCTGGTGGAGCTGCAATTGATGTTGTTCTTAGTGGTGTTGCTAATGATGAAGCTGCCCCTGCTAAAGTTGAATTTGACGGTATCCATGCTAGGGTTATTGAGTAGATAGCCCACGGTAGGGCTAATGCTGAGGATGTCCATGCTAGGGCTTTCGAGGAGGAGGCTTGCGGTAGATTTGCTGACTACGAGGCCCTTGCTGAGACACTTGATGACACCTTCAGTGATGTCAGTGTTGGAGATGCTCGTGGCTGAACTTATGGTCTGGCAGGGGCAACATCGGCTTCCTTATACTCTGTTACGTTCCCTTGTTTCTAAAATAAAGACAGAGAGTTTTGCACGAAAACAATTTATCTACGACAATTTTTATTTTTTGTATCTGGCTTATTTTAATGCTTGTTATGGCACATCTGAAATGCGCATTTTAGATTACTATCTATTTCATGGCATACCAAGCAATGACATATCATAAAAACATGAGTCAAATTACTTCACTTATCCTTAGATCGATTGAGGAAGAGGTTGATGTTGAAGCTGCCCATGCTAGGGGTTTTGGGAAGGGACTCTCTGTGGAACTGTTGGTGTTGTTGCCTTTAGTAGGTTTGTGAAAGATATTGAGTAGGGGGTGGAGATGAAGCCAGTGCTAGGACTTGCTAAAAAGGATGCCTAGATGAGGCTATTAAACATGTTACCCTCGGTGGGGCTGCTAATGATGTTGCCTATGGTGGAGCTGCAAGTGATATTGGCCCTAGCGGAGCTGCTAAATTGTCATTGCTGGAGTTAAGCCTAATGATGCCTGTGCGAGGGTTGTTGAATAGGTGGCCCGCGTTGGGGCTGATGCTGAGGCTGCCTGTGCTGGGGCTTTTGGTAATGGAGCTACTGACTAGGAGGCTACTGGCGAGACTCCAGGAAATATTTTCAGTAATGTCAGTGCTAGAGATGCTTATAACTGAGCTTGCTGGTTGGCTTAGGGGTGACTTCAGCTCCTTTTGTATTCTTCCTTATTCCCTGTTCCTTATTTTGAGAGAGAGATAGAGAAAGAGAGTTCCTTTTGTATTCTACCCCATTCCCTGTTCCTTGTTTTGAGGGAGAGACAGAGAAAGAGAGTTTTGCACAAAATAATTTATTTATGACAGTTTTACTTTGCGCATGCTTTTTCTTTTGTTGATTTTTTTTTTAATCTTTTATGCTTATTATGACATATCAGGAATGCATATTTTAGATTGCTTTCTATTTCATGACATATCACATAACAATATATCATAATAACATGAGTTTGAGCATTCCCTGTTTACTTAGCCTGTATGATATAGAAGACATTATGAGCTTTCCGAAACGTGTGTAGTTTGTTTTGCAGCCTATCTCTTTGTCTGTGATGGATCTCTATAATCCTGAGAGGGTGTTAGTCAGGGGTTGGTTTGATAGCACGCCTCATGCCAAGCTTGCAGATTTTGAGACAGTGTTTGGTAGCTTGAGAGCTTTGCTAGACGTTGAGTTGATTACTGGCATCGTTGAGGCGGCCAGTTACTTTTGGTGTCCAGAGCTGAGTCTTTTTTTAGTTTGGATGGTGTGAGATGACACCTACACTTGCTGAGGTGCTTGATTCGAGATTACCGCCTATGGGTCATAGTGCTTTGGGTAGATTTTTGGGACTGAAGAAGGGTGCTCTAGAGTCAGCCATTGATGGAGCTTCTCCATTGAACAGTGTTGGATTTGTCCTTGACTGGCTTGTTTAAGAGGATTGTTTCAAGGCTCGCTATGTGGAGCTTGAGGGTGACTTTGATTAGTGGAGGGTTCATCGTCCTTTGGTACATGGCTTCCTCATGATGGGGAGCTATTTGTTTCATCGAGCTGATGAGATGATAGATGGTTGTCACGCCCTGATTTTTTCCCGAGCCTATGGTATAGGCTTAAGAAAAATCAATACTCTCTCTGGTAGAACTTATCCTCCTAAAAGGACAAGTGCGATGGGAGTTTGAACTTGAAAACTTGATTTCATTAAGGGCTTTTTGGAAAATTGGAATCACCAATTAAAATAGTTAAACATGTGCTAGGTCACCTAAAACTAAGTGTAATTTGAACATTAAACTTGTGTTTTTTGAAAAATTTTTGAAAATATCATTATTAAGAAGGTTTCTAGAAAAGAGGTTTTTAGCAACCTTTTGAAAAGATTTTAAAACTCTTTTGAAAATGTGACTTCAGTTTTGGTCTTCAAAATAGAAATCAATGGTCCAGGAGTTGGTTGAGTGTAGGGAAAATATCATAAGATTATCACCCTACCCCGTCCTTTCGGTACCTACATGCCTATTCACCTTAGTTCACTTACCTAAATCAACGGTTATTAATACCCACTTTTATCCACTTAGAAAGCTTTTTGGCAATGAGATTTGGTCACCACTTTTTGGATAAATGATGTATGATGCAAGTTTTGGAAGAGTTTAGAAAGATTAGGGAGTCGACTTTTGAAAGAGTTGGAAATTTTTATAAGAGCTTTTGACTTGAAAATAAAGTTATAACAGTATCTATTTGAAGGTTGCCTACTTATCTTATTTGGCGAGAATCAAGTTAGTCGTAGTTCGGACTATGACTCAATTAAAAATAGACTAATGGGAGTCTTGGAAGGTTTCTTTTGAAACTTGAATTTGAGAGAGTTTTGATTTGAAATTGGACTTTGGAAAGTTTAAAATAGAACTTGAGAGTGCTCTGAATGGAACATGAGAGTTTGGAAAATGCATTTGAAATTTAACTTGAAGATGCTTTGAAATGTTTTTGAAATCAACACAAAAAGAGTTTCGAAATGTTTTTGAAATCACTCAAGGGAGTTTTAAAAATATTTTAGAAAATAATTCAAGAGAGTTTTGGAATATTTTTGGAACAACTCAAGGGAGTTTTGAAAGATTTTGGAAGCTTGATTCGAAGATTTTGAAATAGAGTTTGGATTTGAAAAAGTTCTAGTGAACTTGTCTTTGAAAAGTTTTGAAATCATTTATTGAAATGATATGTTACATGTCTTACCACCTTTGAGAGATTAGTTATTGAGAAACTAAACTCTTTCACAGATGTCAGTTTTGGAAAAGAATTTTGAAAAATGGACTAGACATTCCCATCAAGATTTTGAAAATTTTAGGGTTATAGAACCCTACTTGATATCTCCCTTTCCTTAAGAAACCATAATCATTGAATTACTAAGATTGTCTTAAGGATGTAACTTTTAAAAATTATTTTTGAAAATATTTAGGGTTTGGAACCCTATTATGAACCATGAAGGTTTCATTTAATATATCACGTTCCTTTGAAAACCCTAACCATGAGGGGTTAAGATCACCTTAGGGTTATGAGTTTTTGAAAGTATATTAAAAATAGTTTTTGAAAAATGTTAAGTGTCTAGCCATTTTATTCAAGACAAGTTTAAAAGAGCTTTCAAAAACATTTTGGGATAGAGCATGGAAGCATGTGAAAAGATTTTGAAATTAATTTTTAAAAACTCAAGAGAGTAGGATGTTTTTGAAAGCATGCTATAAAAATGGTTTTTGTAAGCACCCCATTTTTTACCGCTCGGCAGTCTACACTCCGTCAAAACTTGTTTTCAAGTCATTTTGGGCATATTCCAATCGAATCCAATTCCCTAGGTCCAAATTCCATCTTTCCAACGCTTCGCGGGCCTATCAGGCCCAAATAGAGGCAAAATGACCAAAATACCCTTAGGGGGCATTAACCTTTCCTTTTCGATTCCAATCCATCTCTCGAGACAGTTTATTCCTCGAGACGGTCCGAGTAGCAAAACTACTCACAAAACCGTTAGAGTAGCGGAAATACTCACAAAACCGTTAGGGTGGCGGAAACACTCACAAAACCGTTAG
Source organism: Euryodendron excelsum (assembly GCA_033060915.1). Classification (NCBI taxonomy): domain Eukaryota; kingdom Viridiplantae; phylum Streptophyta; class Magnoliopsida; order Ericales; family Pentaphylacaceae; genus Euryodendron; species Euryodendron excelsum. The sequence goes on from CM065388.1 coordinate 36,055,521, forward strand.
AGTGGCGGAAACACTCACAAAACCGTCAGAGTGGCGGAAACACTCACAATCCAGGCACATCTCTTCGGAGACGGTAAGACCCCTTTCCAATCCCTCTCTCGAGACAGTTTATTCCTCGAGACGGTTCCAATCCAGGCACGTCTCTTCGAAGACGGTAAGACCCCTTTCCAATCCCTCTCTCGAGACAGTTTATTCCTCGAGACGGTCCGAGTAGCAAAACTACTCACAAAACCGTTAGAGTAGCGGAAATACTCACAGAGCCGTCAGAGTAGCGGAAATACTCAACCGTTAGAGTAGCAGAAATACTCACAAAGCCGTTAGACTAGCGGAAATACTCAACCGTTAGAGTAGCGGAAATACTCACAGAGCCGTTAGAGTAGCGGAAATACTCATAGAACCGTTAAAGTAGCGGAAATACTCAATCCCGTCCGAGTAGCGAAAATACTCACAAATCATCAACCCCGTCCGAGTAGCGGAAATACTCAACCCCATCCGAGTAGCGGAAATACTCACAAATTATCAACCCCGTCCGAGTAGCGGAAATACTCACAAATCATCAATCCCGTCCAAGTAGCGAAAATACTCCCAAATCATAAACCCCGTCCGAGTAGCAGAAATACTCACACCGTGAGAGTGGCGAAAACACTCAAAACCTAGGTCAACACCAATGGCTGTTAGCCCACTTCGGTGGAAAATGACCAAACTACCCTTAGGACCTTTTCCGAGACTTTTCGGTCAAGATGACCATTTTGCCCCTAGGCATCCGAATGCCCCGGGGACCACACTGGCTCTGGGTATCAAACCGATAATGTCCGGAGAATACTTTTTATAGTATTCTCAACCTTCCTTTACCTTTCCGAATCATTCCGAGTCAGTTCCGGCCAACCCGGTACAAAATAACCGTTTTGCCCCTAGAGGGCCGATCTCCTTCTTTGACCACACCGGCTGTGGGTATCAAACCGATAATGTCCCGAGAATACTTTTTATAGTGTTCTCGACCTTCCTTTACCTTTCCGGACCATTCCGAGTCAGTTCCGGCAAACCCGGTACAAAATGACCGTTTTGCCCCTAGAGGGCCGGTCTCCTTTTCCGACCACGCCGGCTCTGGGAATCAAACCGGCAACCTCTGGGAACATTCTGAATAATGTTTTCAGATCCCAAGTCTTTTTCCGGGACAGTCTGAGTCTGTCCCGGCAGTTTCGCAGTCCGATTGACCGTTTTGTCCCTAAAGGCCCGATCAACCTTTCCGACACATTTTGTCCTCACTTTTTAAGTCAAATACCTCTAGGACACTATTTCAAGTGTTCCTGCTCCTTTCCGGCCTTCCGGGTCACTCTCGGCTCCTTCAAATCATTCTCGGACTTTCCGGAGTCACTCCTAGTGAAGCCAGGCTAAAAATTGCATGGTAGTCACTAGTACAGGCGCCCAAATCTAGTCAAAGATACGTTGCTTGCCGACCTTAATTGTTTTCTAGTGGCGCCAAGCCAAAAAATGGCCTGGCGCCACTCCTAGCGGTGCTAGTGTATAATTTGGCCTAGCGCCACTGCAACAGGCGCCAGGTTTGTCTTCCCTCTATAAATACAGAGCCTCGTTCAACGTAAAAAGGGTCTGAAAACTTAACCTAAGAATCTCATATTTCGATATACAGAGCTCGAGCACCTCCAAAACCCTAGCCTCCCTAGGTTTTCCCAAACCCTAGCCACTATACACAAACCCTAGCCTCCTATACACTCATACACTCCCCCATACACTCATACACTAGCATTCAACCACTCTCTGAAGACTTGAAGAGCAGCCATCCAAAGCTTGAAGACAATCCTTGAAGACTGAAGGTGAAGATCAAGACCGAAGACCGAAGATCGAAGACAGCATGGCGCGCAAAATAAACAAGATACAAGGTAGGCTCCCTATTTAATTTTCTGCACTTCCCCCTCTCTCTTCTCTCTCCAACCCACTTGGGTTTTCTCTATTTTAATCCCCCATCTCTTTCCCACCCTTTCTTTGCATACTTGAAACAAGGGGATTCCCGGTCCATGTGTAGGATTGGGCTATTGGAGAGTCACCGTGTCGGGGGCTTTCTTCTAGTCTAACCAAAGACCACGTGGGTCCGGCCCCCTTGATTATGTGGTGAAGCCTTAACCTTGTATGTTCACGACCCCAAGTTGCATTGTGCATATCATAGTCTTGCATCTTCCAAAAATTCATTTTCAAACTCGTTTTCAAAATTGCATCAAAATCTCTTTTTCAAAAACATGTTTTCAAAACCACAATCCTAGGGTGATTCTAGCCTTTCCATGGCTAGGGTTGCTTAAGGAAAGTGTTATATTAAAAGTGGCCTTTTGGTCTATATTTTCAAACCTTGTTTTCAAAACCACTTTCTTAAAGTGGTTCTAGCCCTCTTATGGCTAGAATCGCTTTAGGAAAGTGAGACGTTTTCATACTTTCCAAAAACTCTCTTTTCAAAAATCCCTTCCTAAAAATCTCTTTCTCAACATACTTTCCTAAAACTCTCCTCTCCAAAATGATTTTCAAAAACTCCCTTTCAAAATCTCTTTCTCAAAACTCTCTTCCCTCAAAATTCACTTTCTAAAAACACTCCTTAAAAATCTTTCTAAAAACTCTCCTCCCGGAATCTTCCTTCTAGAAATTCCCCTATAGGATTTTCTTTCTAAAATTTGTTTCCAAAAAACACGCTTTCCAAAAACTCCTTCTCTTTAAAATCTTTTTCCAAAAACTCCCTCTCCAAATTCACTTTCCAAAAATTTCTCACTAGGATTCCCTTCTAAAAAACCTTCGTTTCCAAAAACCGCTTTCCAAAAATCCTCTTTCCTTAGAGCCCAAGTCAAGCCCTAGAACCCACAATTAGGAAACCCTAATTTTCTTCTCAAAAATATGGTTTTCAAACTTTGCCCCAAACCTAGGTTTCCAAAATCTCTTGTTTTTACATCAAAACTATACATATTTTCAAAACCTATTTTCTACGTCCAAACTATAGTTTTCCGAAACTAGGGTTTCTAGAATCTCCCTTTCCAAATCCTTGCCAAATCCTATCTTCCCTTTAGGAAACCAAATCCAATCTCCCCGTTTAAGAAACTAGATCTCGTCTTCCGTTTTTGGAAATAAAATCCAACCTTTCTCTTTTAGAAACCAAATCCAATCCCTTCCTAGTCCAAACCTTTCCTACTTCAATTTCTTCCTAAACCATAAGTTTCCTAAACCTAAACTTTAAATCTTTCCTTAAATTTCAAAATTCAAATCTTTCCTAATTCACATCCTTCCTAAACTCCCACTTTCCTAAACCTTAAGTTTCCAAAACTTGAACATAAAAATCTTTCCTAAGTTTTTAAAACTCAACTTTCAAATCTTTTCTAGTTCAACCCTTTTCCTAATTCTACCCCTTTCCAAAATCTTTTTCAAATCCAAGCTTTCAAATCTTTCCTAAACTCAAACCTTTCCTAATCTCAAGATTTTCTAAGACTCTAAAACTTTCTAAATTTCAAATCTTTCCAAATTCAAAACTTTTTAAATTTGAAACTTTCTCAAGATAAATCTTTCTAAACCTAAATCTTTTCAAATTCTAAACTTTCCAAAGCTTCAACATCTTTCCAAATCTAAGACTTTTCTAAACTCAAAGCTTTCTTAATTTAAGACTTTTTTAAGTCGAAACTTTCTTAATTCAAACATTTCCTAAATTGAAAGTTTTCCTTTTTCAAACATTTCCTAAAACGAAACTTTCCTACTTTCAAAACTTTCCTATTTCAAAACTTTCTAAATTCAAAACTTTCCAATTTCTAAACTTTCTTAAATTCAAAACTTTTCTATTTCGAAACTTTCTTAATTCAAAACTTTCCTAAAGTTGAAACGTTCCAAATTCAAAACTTTCCTAATTTGAATACTTTCCTAACTTCAAAACTTTCCTAAAGTGAAAACTTTCTTAAATTCGAAACTTTCCTAATTTCAAAACTTTCCAAAAACGAAACTTTCCTAATTCGGACCTTTCCTAATTCGAACATTTCCTAAAATTCAATCTTTCTAAATCTTCCAAATCCAACATTCCAATCCAATCTTTCTTAATCTCAAGTCTTCGCTAGGTCTCCTACCTTTCCTAAGTCTAGGTTTCCTAAACCTCCATTTTTCCTAAAACCAAATCTTTCCAAAATCAATCTTTTCAAATCAAAGTCCAATCTTCTCAATTTCAAATTCCAATCTCCTCTTCTACTTTCAAATCCAATTCAATTTCCAATTCAATCTCCTTCTTCAAATCAATCTATTTTCAATCGGACTCTTGTCCGAACTACGACTGACCTGATTCCCCCAAAGGGATACGTAGGCAACCTTCATAGGTGCGGTCACAATATTTTTCAAACTTTCAATTCCACCCTCATGGGTGCGGTTTCCAAAATCTTTCCACATTTCAAATTCCAATCTACTTTCAAAATTCCAATTTCAAAATTTCTATTTTCAAATTTCTCCTTTCAATTTTCAAACTCTTCAATTTCAATTCTATTTCTTCAAGTCTCTTTCAAATCAATTTCTAATCAATCTCTTTCCAAATCTATTCTTCATTTCTCTCTTATTTTGCACTTGCATATCATGCATCATGTTAGTTTTCAAATACTGTTTTTCTAAAGTGAATGGGATTGAACTATAGTTAGTCGAAGACTCTCATAGGTGAATCTAGGGTAGGTTGACATGTAGGTACCGAAAGGGCGGGGTAGGGTGATGGCTTAGTGCGTCTTCCCTACACGTAATCAACCTCTGAACCTAGGATCACTGATTTCAAAGACCAAAAGGAGTTATTTTTCAAAAAGGGCTAAATATTTTCCAAAGGTTGCCAAACAACCTGTTTTCCTTAAAAACCCTCTCTTGAGGAGATATTTTCAAAAATCGTTTTCCAAAAACCCTAAGTGTAGTTTTCGGATTATGTTTAGTTTTTAGGTGACCTAACTCACCTTAATCAAGTTAGGTGGCGACTCCGAATCTTTTTCAAAAAGCCCTTTATTCCAATCAACTTTTCAATTCAAACTTAGTCGCACTCATTCTTCTAGGAGGGTGAGTTCTAACGAGAGAGTACAACATTTTTCCCGCTTGTGTGAGTATTCCTCGAGTGCGAAAAATCTGGGCGCGACAGTTTTTAAATAAAAGATCATTTGAAAAGGGGTCTTTGAGTTGGAGCCTTGAAGTTTAACCCGTCTTGGTTAAGGCAACTATGTGTAAGCACCCTATTTTTGCCCTCTCGGCAATCTCCAGCCTGACCAGACTCACTTTTAAAGCTACAACACATTCAAATTGACCTTCCAAACTCCAATGCAGGCAACCGATCACTTCCCGGGCCCGTTGGGCTCACTTGAAGCCAAATGACCAAAATACCCTTAAGTCATCATTCTAGTCTAACTCAATCTGGCACGATCTTCAAGAAAGTACCTAAGCCCTCAAAATGATAAGTCCACCCCTTCCAGGATTATCCTCGAACAGCCTGACACACTCAAAATGCCATTCAAAATAACTCCGAACCCACTCCGGTAATTCCCGGTCAAAATGACCATTTTGCCTTGGTGGGCCGATCATCCTTATCAACCACACCGGCTCTAGGTATCAAACTATTAAGTCTCCAGGGTACTCCCATGAGTATCCCTAATCTTCAGATCTCATTTCAGTCAATTTTGAGCCTATCCTAAGGTCTCTCAATTCAAATGATCGTTTGCTCCTAGTGGGCCCGTCGTCTTTTTTTCAACCACACTGACCCCGGGTATCAAACTGGTAACCCCATGGGGCACTCTTGACAGTGTTCCAAACCTTCAAATCCCATCCTGGTCAACTTTAGACAAATTTTGGTGTTTCCTAGTCCAAATGACCATTTTGCCCCTAATGGGCCGATCATCCTTTTCAACCATATCAGCTCTAGGTATCAAACCGGTAAACCCTCGGGGCACTCCCACGAGTATCCCCAATCTCCAAGCACCATCTCAGTCCACTCTAGGCCCCTTCTGGTACTTCTTGGTTCAAATGACCATTTTATACCTGGTGGGCCAGTCACTCTCTTTAACCATTCCAGTTCTGGGTATCAAACTAGCAACCCTCGAGGCACTACCGGGTGACCTATCACTTTTCCTGCTGGGCCCCACATCCCGACAGCTTTCCAGATCAAACTAGAGCCACTCACAATTAGGCCTGTCAACGGATCAGGTCTGGCCCGGACTCAATCTGGAGTCGATCCATTAGTTCTAGACTCAATTATCCAGGTCCGGTAAGTAATCTGAAGGAACCCATATCCGACATATCTGTTTACTTATGGATCGAATCTACTCAGATCCAACAGACTCGGTAATAGGCCCGATCTGTGAAATTGGGATCAGGTTACTCAAGACATGTGAAATTAAAAGCAATCCATCATACATCCCAAAAACCCTAACCCTAATTCCCTACCATTTGCAGCATGCCCAAAACAACCATCACAAACAAAAACCTAATTTCCCAATATCCATTTCAAGGCTTCTAAAATTGAAAAAATGAAGAAAACCCAGAACCCAAGGAAAAAGAAAACCTTAGCTATTGTTATTAGGTATAAGCATAAGCCTCAAGAGCCTTACCAATTAACCTACAAATCGTCCCTTCTTGCAAGACCTGAGCACCCATTTCCTTATAGAACTTGATCGTATTCACATTCCAATCAAGCACAACCCACTCCACATTGCCGTAACCTATCTTCGTCGCTCGCGCCACCAAGATCGCCACCACTATCGATCGTATCATTTTACCGAATCCTTTCTTTCTGTAACTGTAAGCACCTCATTTTTGCCCGCTCGGTAATCTTTGGTCCGACCGAACTCAAATTTAACCTTACACAGATACATTCAAGTCCAAATTAGTTTTGCAGACTCAATCCAGTCAATCAATCGATTCGTAGGCCCGTTGGCACGTCTAATTCCATTGCTCTTTGGGCATTGCTCGGTCTAATTCCAGTTGGCACATCTTACTAAAGACGGTATGTCCATATTTCAACTTCAATTCCAGTTCCAATTTCAATCCAGACCAGTCAAACTTAAACTAGCACGTCTTTCGAGGAAGTTAATCCCTCAAACGGTAAGGCTATCCAGTTTGGCACATTTTTCAAGAAAACTCCTTGGAATGATAAGTTCCTTCAAACACGTCGACCGAGACGGAATCGTAGTCCCCGAGATGGTAGAACGGTTCACTTCTAGCGCTTGCTAGCCTGCCAATGTAGAATGTCCGTTATTCGGCACGTTGTCGCGCCCTGATTTTTCGCACTCGAGGAAAATATGTACAAATGGAAAAAATACAGTACTCTCTCGTTAGAACTCATCCTCCTAAAAGAACGAGTGTGACTAGGTTTGAATTAGAAATTGATTTGATTAAGGGCTTTTGTAAAAGATTTGGAGTCACCACCTAACTTGATTAAGCTGAGTTAGGTCACCTAAAACTAAACACAATCCGAATATTACACTTAGGGTTTTTGAAAGATTTTAAAAACTTCCTCAAGAGAGGGTTTTTAAGAAAACAGGTTGTTTGACAACCTTTGGATGAATTTAAACCCTTTTTTAAAATAAGTTCATTTTTGTCTTTGAAAACAGTGATTCTAGGTTCGGAGGTTGGTTACGTGTAGGGAAGACGCACTAAGCCATCACCCTACCTCGCCCTTGTGATACCTACATGTCTATTCACCCTAGGTTCACTCATTCGGAATCTTTGATTAATAAATGTCCAAAAACTATGCACTTTAGAAAAGGATTTTGAAAAAGAAGTTTAACACGATCTATGATATGCAAGTGCAAGAATTTGACTTGATTTTGAGAGTAGATTTGAAAAGAACTCAATTTGATTTTAGAAATGGATTTGAAAAGACTTAATTTAATTTTGAAATGAATTTGAAAAGATAGATTTGATTTTGGAAAGAAGGTTTTAGAAATTAAAATTGAAGATTTAAAAATAGATTTTGGAATTAGAAACTTGAAATAGATTATAAAATTAGAAACTTGAAAATAGTTATGGAATTGGAAACTTAAGAAGAGTTATGACCACACCCATGAGGGTTGCCTGCGTATCACTTTTTAGGAATCAGATCAGTCATAGTTCGGACAAGAGTCCGATTGAAAATAGACACTTCTTGTTTTGAAAAGTTTGATTTGAAAGTGTTTGATTTGAAAAAGGAATTTGATTTAAAAAAGAGATTTGATTTGAACTTGGAATAAAAGATTTAAAATTGAATTTTGAGTTGAAATTGAACCTGGACTGAGGATTAGACTTAAAGAAGGGGTTTTGATCCTTGAAAGAAAACTTGGACTAGATTTGGAAAGATAGAGTTGAGTTTTGAAGACATTTTGAAATTTGAAATTGGAAAACTATCTTGGGTTAGAAAAAGAGTTTTAGAAAAGAGTTGAAACTTTCTAACTTTTAGGGTTAGGGTTGAACTAGAGTTTAGGCCTCCTAGGGTTTTCGGCCTCCTAGGATTTAGGTAGCCTAAGGTTGGAACATGTAGTTGAATTAGGAAGTTTTGATTTAGACTTAAAAAGTTTAATTTTAAAAAGTTGAATTTAGGAAATATTCGAATTAGGAAAGATTCGAATTAGGAAAGTTAGATTTAAGGAAGATTCGAAAAGAGATTTAATTTGATTTGAAAAACTGGACTTGGAATGGATTTAGAAAAGCCTTGACTTGAATGTTTGATTTAGAAAATTTGAAAAATTGGAGTTTAGAAAAGATTGGATTTAGGAAATCTTGAAATTAAGAAAGTTTCAAAAATAGGAAGGTTCCATTTTAGGAAAGTGCCAAATTAGGAAAGTTTTATTTTAGGAAAGTTCCATTTAGGATGGTTTTGAATTTGGAAAGATTTGAAATTTGAAAAGTTTTTAAATTAGGGAAGTTTTGAATTTAAAAAGTTTCAACTTAGGAAAGTTTTGAATTTAGAAAGTTTTGAAATTTAAAAAGGTTGGAATTAGGAAAGTTTAGAATTAGGAAAGATTTGAAATTATGAAATGTTTGATTTCTATTTCCTAAAAGTTTAGATTCGTTTTAAAAAATAGATAATTTGATTTTATTTCCAAAAACGCTAGATTTGATTTGGTTTCCTAAATTGAAAGATTAGATTTGACATGGGTTTGAAAATGTGGAGTTTTGGAAATCTTAGATTTGGAAGTCTATGATTTGGTGTGAGAAATAGGTTTTGGAAATATACGATTTTAATGTAAAAGAGGAAATTAAAAATTAGAGTTTTCTAACCATTGGCTCTAGGGCTTAACTTATACTTCAAGAAAAAGAGATTTTGAAAGTAGAACTTTCGAAAAAAGAGTCTTTTGAAAAGAGACTTTTGGAAAGAGTTTGTAGGACAGAGATTTTTAGAAAGAGTTTTTAGGAAAGTAAATTTGAAAAGAAATTTTAGAAAGTAGATTGGAAAAAGAGATTTTAAAAAGTAAATTTGAAAAGTGATTTGGAAAGGGCATGGAATATGGACTTTTACAGGTCTAAAAATCTCTCACTTTCCCAAAACGACTCTAACCATAGGAAGATTAGAACCATTCTAGGATTGTGGTTTTGAAAACAACAAAGATTTGAAAATATGGACCATATTGGTCTCATTAAATATAATACTTTCCTAAAGCGACCTTAACCATGGAATGACTAGAATCAACTTAGGATGGTGATTTTGACAAAAAACAATTTAGGGTTTATACCTAAAACTTATGTAACACTTTCCTAAAACAACCCTAACCATGGAGTGATTAAAATCATCTTAAGATTGTCATTTTTGGAAACATGTTTGGAAGAAGAAGATTTTAATGCAAGTTTTGAAAGAGATTTTGATGCAAGTTTTTGAAAACAAATTTAGAAAACAATCTTAAAGAGATACATAGATATGATATGCACAATGCCAGTAAGGTTGTGAACATACAAGATTTAAGATTCACCACATAATCAAGGGGGTCGAATCCACATGGTCTAAGGTTGGATTAGAAGAAAGCCCCCGACACGGTGACTTTCAACCATCATTCCTACACATGAACCAAGGATTTCCATGTTTCAAGCATGCAAGAAAAGAGGAGGGGGGGAGAAGATAGGAGATTAAAATAGAAGAAAACCCAAGTGGGTTAGGGAGAGAAGAGAGAAGAGAGGAATTGTGTAAACGTAAATAGAAAACCAACCTTATGTCTTCCTCGGTTTGCTTGCTTTACTTCGATTTGATCTTCAAGAGCTTTGAGATTGCAACATCTTGAGTCTTCAATAGTCGGCTTGGAGGCTCGTATAGGTGTGTATAGAGTGTATGTATGCTAGGGTTAAAGTGTATAGGGGCTAGGGTTTGAGGAAGCCTAAGAAAACTAGGGTTTGGAGAGAGTTCAAGGGCTGTATATCGAGAGAGAGAGTTTCTGCAGTTAGATTGCTATCCCTTTTACGCAGGGGGAAGGGTCTGTATTTATAGGCAACTTACACGGACCTAGCACCTGTTGCAGTGCTGCTAGGATAAAAAAATAGACTGGCGCCACTTTTAATGGCGTCAGGCCAAAAATTACAACGGCCAAAAAATACATTAGCACCACTAGAAGTGACTCCGGAAAGTTTAGAAATAATCCGGGAGGTCGGGAATGGGCCAAAAGGCCAAAAATAGGTAGAAACCCTTAGAATAGTGTCTTAAGGGTAGTAGACTTGAAAAACAATGTCAGGATTTGTTGGAAAGGTCGACCGGGCCACTAGGGGCAAAACGGTCAATCGAATAAAAAAACTACCTGAATGAATTCGAAATGTCCCAAAAGAAGGCTTAAAGCTTGGAAACACTTCCTAGAGTGTTCTAAGAGGTTACCAGTTTGATACCTAGAGTCGGCATGGTTGGAAAAAGTAACTGGCCCATTAGGGGCAAAACGGTCATTTTACAACGAGCTTACCAAAATTGACTCGAAATGATCTAGAAAAGTATCTGAAGGATAGGAATACTATTAGAAGCATCCTCGGGAGGTTACCAGTTTGATACCCAGAGCTGGTGTGGTCCCCGAAGGCGCTATGATGCCTAGGGGCAAAATGATCATTTTAACCAAATGGTCTCGGAATTGGTCTGGAACCGACTGGAAGGCATTTGAACATGTCGGATCATTTTTGGGACAATCTTGGAAGGGTGGACTTACCGCTTTGAGGACTTAGGTACTTTCTCGAGAAGCGTGCTAGAAATGGCCTTAGGGACAATTTAGTCATTTTTCACCAGAGTGGGCTAGTAGGCACTGGTGTTTACCTGGGTTTTGAGTATTTCCGCCACTCATTGGTTTGTGACGGGTTGGTTTCCAAAGGTATCTCGTCCTTTGGTAAACGTGTCACGGCTAAGAGGCGAGTTCGGTCTCGTGATATAGGGGGTTTGTTGGTAATTCCCAATGTTGACCTGTTTACGAGTGTTTCCGCCACTCTGACAGTTGGGATATTTATGAGTGTTTTCACCACTCTAACGGTTCGCATTCATTCCAGAGACTGCCTGATCTTGGGAAGTTGCTAGGTGAACTTATCGCCTAAGGAATCAACTTTCTCGAAAGATGTGCCGAATAACGGACATTCTTTATTGGCGGGCCAACAGGAGCTAAAGGTGGACCGTTCTACCATCTCGGGGACTTGGGTTCCATCCCGGTTGATGGGTTTGAAGGGACTTACCATTCTGAAGAGTTTTATCAAAAAACATATCGGACTAGATGGACTTACTGCCTGAAGGATCAACTTTCTCAAAAGACGTGTTAGATTTGATTTGGCTTTAGAATTTGGATTTGAAATTGGATTTTGACCTTGGAATTGATATTGAAATAGGGACTTATTGTCTTCAAGAAGACGTGCCATTTGGATTTGGACCGAGTGATGCCACAAAAGCATTTTGGTCATTTTTGCTTCTATTGGGCCCGCGAAGTGATTGATTGATTGAGTTGAGTCTAGAAAGTTGATTTGGACTGTGAATATGTCTGTATTGATTTGAATGTGAGTCCGGACAGATCGGAGATTGCCGACCAGGCAAAAATGGAATGCTTACGCACATCTTTCAGGAAAGTTAATCCCTTAGATGATAAGACCATCCTACAGCTTCCCGAGATCAGGCAGCCTCTGGAATGAATGCACACTGTCAGAGTGACAGAAACACTCACAAATATCGCAACTGTCAGAGTGGCAGAAACACTCGCAAATAGGTCGATATTGGGAATTGCTAACAAAACCCCTATGTCACGGGACTGAACACGCCACTTGACCATGGCACATTTACCGAAGGATGGGATACCTTTGGAAACCAACTCATCACACACTGTCAGAGTGACAAAAACACTCAAAACCCAGGTTAACACCAGTCCTGCTAGCCTGCTCTGGTGAAAAACGACCAACTTGCCCCTTGGGCCTGCCGACATGCTGTTTGAGAAAGTACCTAAGTCCTCAGAGTGATAAATCCACATTTCCAAGATTGTCCCAAAGAAAATTCGACATATTTAAATGCATTCCAATCGATTCTGGATCAATTCCAAGACCATCCGGTCAACATGACCATTTGGCCCCTAAGCATCCGATTGTCTCTGGGAACCACACCGACTTTGGGTATCGAACTAGTTACCTTTCGAGATGCTTCTAATAGTATTCTCAACCTTCCAACACCTTTTCAGATTATTTCGAGTTGGTAAGCCCGGTGCAAAATGACCGTTTGGCTCTTGGTGGGTCGGTCGCCCTTTTCCAACCACACCGACTCTGGGTATCAAATCGGCAATATCTCAGAACACTCTCAATAGTGTTTCCAACCTTAAAGCCTTCTCACGGGTCTCTTTGAGTCCATTCCGGTGTTTCTCTAATCCAATTAACCGTTTTGCCCCTGGTGGGCCAATCGGCCTTTCCAAATATTCCAGTATTGTTTCTTAAATCCATTACCTCTAAGACACTCTTTCAAGGGTTCCTATCCATCCTCGGCCTTCCAAATCATTCGCAGACCTTCCAGAGTCACTCCTAGTGGGGTCAAGCCAAAAATTGCATGGTAGTCACTAGGATGGGTGCCCAAATCCTTTGCCTTACGTCCCAAGGGTCAAAAGATACGTTTCTTGCCACCTTAAAACTTTCCGAAGTGGCTGGCGCCACTCTTAGTGGTGGCAAGGTTAAAATCCCACTGGCGCCACTACAACAGGTGCCAGTTTCTATTTCAATTGCCTATAAATACAAACCCTCCCCTGCGTACAAATTGTCCGCAAACTTAGTCCAGAAACTCTGTCCCTCTGAAAACAGAGCTCGAAGTCCCCCAAAACCCTAATTCACTCAAATACAGGCCTTCAAGCATCCATTGAAGATCAAGTGTTGTATCTTTAAAGCTCTCAAAGTTCAAGTCAAGTACAGCAAACAAAGCAATCAAAGCAAGAAGAATACAAAGTTGGTTTTCTATTTATTTTTATGTAATCCCCATCTCTCTTGTCTCTCCTAACCCACATGGGTTTTCTTCTATTTAATCCCCATCTTCTACCTCCTCTTCTTGCATACTTAAAATAAGGGACTCTTCGATTTATGCCTAAGAAGGACTATTGAAGGTCACCGTGCTGGGGGCTTTCTTTTAGTTCAACCTTAGATAGTGTGGGTATGGCCCCTTTGATTATGTGGTGAAGTCTAACCTTGCATGTTCATGACCTTATTGCATTGTGGTTATCATATTCATATATTGCCTTCAAAGTTGCATTCAAAGTGGTTTTCAAACTTACATCAAAGTTGTTTTCAAAACTTACATTTAAAGTCTTCTTTTTTCAAACTTGTTTTCAAAATCACACTCCTAGGATGATTCTAGCCATTCCATCAAGATCCAAATTTTGTGGGTAAACCCTAAATTGTTTTCATCAAAACTACAATCTTAAGATGATTCTAGCCATTCCATAGTTAAGGTTGTTTTAGGAAAGTGTTATATTTAATATGATCATTATGGTCCATATTTCAAATCCTAGTTGTTATCAAAATCATAACACTAGAATAGTTCTAATCTTTTCATAGTTGGAATCGTTTTAAGAAGGTGAGATATTCAAGAGACTTGCAAAAGTCCATATTCAAACCTCTTTTCAAATAGTTTTACAAATCTACTTTCTAAAAACTTTTTCAAAGTTCTATTTTCTAAAAACTCTTTGTCTTGAAGTCCAAGTCAAGCACTAGAATCCATGATTAGGAAACCCTAATTCCTTTATTAAAATCATGACTTTCTATTTTGCCTTAAATCTTAGGTTTCCAAAACTATTTTTTACATCAAATCATAGATTTCTAAAACCCTTTTTTTCACCAAATCATAGATTTTCAAATCCAAGATTTCAAAACTCAACCTTTCCAATTCCATGTCAAATCAAATTTTCAAATTTACGAAACCAAATCAAATTCTCCAATTTTTGGAAATAAAATTAAATCATCTATTTTTGGAAATAAAATCCAATCTTTAACTTTAGGAAATAGAAATAAAATCTTTTCTAATTTCAAACCTTTCCAAATCCCGACTTTCGAAATTTCAAACTATCAAATCTTTTCTAATTCTAATCTTTCCTAATTTCGATCTTTTTTAAATTCAAACTTTCAAATATTGCTTAATTTCAAACTTTCAAGTCTTTCTAAGTTCAAATCTTTCTAAATTTAAAACTTTCCAAATTTAAATATTTCCAAAATCAACTATTTCCTATTTTGAAACTTTTCTAATTCAAATCTTTCCAAAATCTAATCTTTCTTAAACCCTAACTTTCTAAATTTTTTCAAATCAAATATTCAAGTCAAATCTTTTCCAACCATTCCAAATCAAGTGTTTCTAAATCAAATTAAATCCTTTCCAAATCTGTCTGAAATCCAACTCTCCTAAAACGAAATTATCCTAAAATGAAACTTTCCTAAAATCCAACTTTCTAAAATCAAACCTCTCAAGCTCAAATAAAGTTTTTCCAATTCAATTGCTTGCTTCAAACCCTAGGTTATCAAAGCCCTGGATGCCTTAGTTCAACTTCTAACCCTAAATTTATGAAGTTTCAACTCTTTTCTAAACCAAGATAGTTTTCAAACTCCAATTCAAGTCAAGATGATTTCAAAGTTCAACTTAATCTTTCACAAATCAAGTCCAAGTTCTCATTTAAAGTTCAATCTTTTCAAATCAAAATCAATTTCAAATCCTCAAGTTTAATTTCAAATTATAGTCAATTCCAAGTTAAATTTCAAATCAAAGTTCAATTTCCAATCTTCCAATCAAAGTTCCAAATCAAACATTTTCAAGTCAAACTTTTCAAAGACCCCAAAGTGTCTATTTTCAATCGGATCCTGAGTTCAAACTATGATTGACCTGATTCCCAACAAAGGAATACGTAGGCAATCCTCATGGGTGCGATCAGAACCTTTTTCAAGTTTTCAATTCCCACGGTTACTTTCAAACTTCAAATCTTTTTTTTCAAATCTATTTTCAAAATCAAATCTTTTTCTTGCACTTGCATGTCATGCATTATTTCAAACTTCTTTTTAAAATTCTTTTTAAAGCGGATATAATTGGACATTGAATAATCAAATATTCTAATTGAGTGAACCTATGGTGAATAGACATATAGGTGACGTAAGGGTGGGATAGGTTGATAGTCTAGCATATCTTCCTTATACGTAACCAACCTCCGAATCTAGAATCACTGTTTTTAAGAGACCAAAAACGGAGTTATTTTTCAAAAAGGGCTTAAATCTTTCTAAAGGTTGCTAAACAACCTGTTTTCTCCAAAAACCCTCTCTTGAGGAAGTTTTCTTCAAAACCCCTAAGTTTAATCTTTGGATTACACTTAGTTTTAGGTGACCTAACTCACTTTAACAAAGTTAGGTGTGTTGACTCTACACATTGATTTTGATGATAATTAAACCTTGTGTTAATTTACTAATGCATTTAATTAGTGTGCAGATTAATAGGAATTATAATTTAGACTTAAAGCTTGACTTAAAATCTAATTCATATCAAAATGGATGCACAACATTTACAAGTTCAAGCAATGCACCAAAAGTCAAGCCTTGCACCAAAACAAAGAGATTGCACTCATTCAAACTTCAAACAAATGATTTGCATTAGAAGAGATTGAACGTGCTCAAATGAAGATTTCATTAAGTGTGAAAAAACTAAATGAAGATGATTTGAATTTGAAGAGATTGAAGGTGTTCAAAAAGAGGATCCATTATGTTTGCAAAAGTCTCTATCAAGAATTCAAAAGAAGACTTCATCAGAGCTATGAAAATTCATGTGTATTGAAAGTAGACTTCATCAAGCTTCTAATGAAGTGATCCTGAAGAAGAAAAAATTGGCATCATGTATATGAAGATCTACATAGATAAAAAGAACATTAGCAGCAAATGGAAAGAGCTCGGCAATGAAGAAAAAAAGCTCAGCTTTAATGAAAAGGAATTTGGCAGCTTGACAACAAACAAAATATGATCATCAAAAGAAAAATTCAATCCAAATTGAATGGAAGACATCTTTAAAGGATTGAAGACTTTGAACTATTATTATACCCCAAAGAGAAGACTCATTGAAGATCTTAAGTATTTTTTAAGAACATTATACCTTAAAGAGATGATTCATTGAACATCCCCAAATTATTTAAAGCTAAACTGATCAAGGAAAGCATGAAGGACATTTTATGGGTAATATGTCTACACATTGGTTTGATGTGTCGACACATGAAGACAGTGGACAAATTTGGAGAATGCAAACTTGATGTGTCGACACATGAAAAGCAAGTGTCGACACTTGGAGACTAACGGCTATATTTTTAACGTTATATTGAAGTGGGAACGCATTTAATGAAGCTCTAACAACCTCCAATGGGTGCAATCAATTCAGGGCTTTATATATAAGCCTCCAAATGCATTTATGAAGAAGAGATACAACATTCACTGATTGATTGAGCTGAAAAATTTAAAAATTCACTTTGTCTTTACATTGGCAGTTAGTGAGCTATTCAATTCCCATTTACTCTTCATAGATAGTCTGTATTTCATTTGTATACCCTCCATATACTTGTAAGTGAGAGTTGGAGTGTTCTCTTGTAAAAGAAAAACACTTGTAAGTTGAAGTGGATGTTGGACAAACTACTTAGTAGCTAAAAGAACTTGGGAAGGAGTTCTTATATAAAAGTGAGCTGAACACTTTGAAAATCAGCATCTACTTTGTAATGGGAGATTACATAATGAAAGAAGATTTCAAGGTGATCACGTAGACCACAAATTGTGGTTGAACCTCGGTAATTCTTGGTGTGCTTTCTTGTGCTCTGTTTTCATTTCATTATTATCTACATTGCATTGCATATAGCTAAAACTATTGTTCCATTGATTAGATTAATTTTAATTGATCTTAATTACTTTAATTTTTAATAAACCCAATTCACCCCCCTCTCGGGTTGCCTTTTAGGCCAACAAGGTGGTGACTCCAAAACTTTTTCCAAAAATACTTATTCAAATCAATTTCCAATTCAAGCCTAGTCATACTCATCCTTCTAGGAGGATGAGTTCTAATGAGAGAGTACCGCGTTTTTTTCACTTATGTGTTTTTTCTAGTGTGAAAAATCGGGGTGCGACAGCAACACTCCCTCACGAATAGATCTTTAATATACAACTTGGGTTTGGCCGGGAAAGTCGAGTAGTTTGGGAAAAAGATCAAATCAAAAATCGGGGTGCGACAGCAACACTCCCTCACGACGATGTTATTTTTATCCAATAGGAAGAGCTCAGATTTTGGGTCGATAAAGGGGTTGGGGGAGACTTCAAGAATGAAGACTGTGAAGGAGTAGAAGGGAGGGGAGGGGTTAACCCTTGCATCATGTTTTCTTCCCTATTATGGTGTTAGATGTAGCTAGGTGCCAATCCTTCTGTTTTCTTTACTCTAAATTTCCTTGAAGCAAAACACTAAGAAAAGAAAATCCATTATCCCAATAAATCCTTTGAAAAGCTGTAAATGCCTCAACAACAAAAAAAAGTCGGTTCGGGTTGGGTATTCAGATTTGATTTCCATTTGTTGTCGGATCAGATCTAGGGGTCTAGATCCAACACTCTCAATTCGAATATGGATCGGGTTTGAATCTGTCAGATCTAGACCAAATCTAGTTCGTTGATAGCCCTACTCACAGTGGAGCCAGGCCAAAAATTGGTTGGAAGCCACTATGAGTGGCACCCAGGTCTTTGCCTTGTAGCCCAAGGTCAAATCAAATCTCGAAGATCACTTCCATACTGAGGTGGTGCCACTCCTATTGGCACCTAGCCAAAAATTGGCCTGTCACCACTACTAATGGTGCCAAGCCAAAAATTGGCTAGGCGTTTTTGGCTAGGCGCCACTCCTAGTGGCAGTAACTCCTCCACTTTTGCCTATAAATACAGTGCACCCCCAGCGTATTATAAGTCTGAAAATCATAAAGAAATGCTGCCTCTCTGAAGACAGCCCTCGAAATCCTCCCAAAATCCTAGCTCTCTCCAAGGTTCAAGCCTTCCTAGCCTATATACTATAAATCCTAGCTCCCAAGCACCATTAGAGGCCATCTTCCACCTTTTCGAAGCTATCTTAAGTCCAAGGTGAAGGCTTTATAGAAGTTATAAGGAGATTTCAAGACAAGGTAGGGTTTCTCTTTAAATTTTATAAACTGCCCTCTCTCTCTTTTTCCTCCTAGTCCACTTAGACTATTCTCTATTTTACTCCCCATCTATAACCCCGTCTTCTTGCATGCTTGAAACAAGAGGACTTTAGGTCCATGCCTAAGGGAAGCTTTGGGGAGATCACCGTGTCGGGAATCTTCCTTTAGCCTAACCAATCATGGTATGGTCTTGAGACCCCTTGTAATGGGGTGAAGCCTTCAACCTTGTATGTTCATATCCCAATTGCATTATACTTGTCATGTTCATAGATTGTTCCTATTTTCAAACTCACAACCCTAGAGTAATTCTAATCCCCTCATGGTTAGGGTTTTCTTAGAAAACTAGCATATTCAATGTGACGACCAAGGTCCACATTAGGGTTTCAAACCCTAGTTTGTTTTCAAAATCACAACCTTAAAGTGGTTCTAGCCTTTTATGGTTAGGATCGCTTTAGGAAAGTGGCATATTTAAAGAGGCCTTTAAAGGCCACATTAGGGTTTTAAGCCTGAAAATGTCTTTTTCAAAATTTAGTTTTCAAACCTCTTCCAATCTTATGTTCAAAAGGCTTTTCCGTAAAATTAGTCCAAGTGTTGTCATCTTGAAGCCAAGGTTAAAACCCTGGAAATTCATGCCCTAAAATGGTTTTTCAAATCATTGTTACATCATGCTTCACAAAATTGCATAACTCTCTTGAGTTGTTTTCAAAAAGTGTTGCATAAAATCTAGCCTTTCAAACCAAAAGTTTTTACATAAAATCATATATTTTCCAAGTCAAACCCTTCCTTTTTTGAATAAAATTAAATATTCTATTTTTGGAAATTAAATCAAATCTTTTTATTTTAGAAACCAAATAAAATCCTCTACTTTAGGAATGAAATCAAATCTTCTACTTTTGGAAATGAACATGAAACTTTCCTATATCGAAACTTTCCTAAATTAAAACTTTCTTAAGTCAAAACTTTCCTTTTTTGAAACTTTCCTAAAAAAAATTTCCTAAAATAAAACTTTCCGAAAATAGAACTTCCCTTTTTGAACTAAAAATCATATCTTTTTATATTGCATCAAATCAAATCCTTTTACTTCAAAGCATCCTTCCAAACCCTAGTTGGTCCAACACTAGGTCAACCTAACCCTAGGTTTCCTGAACCCTAGTTTACCCAACCTAGGTTAGGAGGCTTCAAGATTGTAACTATGGGACTCTTTTCAAACTCTAGTTCAAACCCAAAAATGTTTTGAAAAGCTCTTTCAAACTTGTCTCAATCTAAAATGGCTAGACACTTACCATTTTTCAAAAAACTACTTTCAAACTCATAACCCTAAGGTAATCCTAACCCTTTCATAGTTCGGGCATCCTAGGAAAAGTGATACATCAAATAGAATCCACATGGTTCACATTAGGGTTCCCAAACCCCAAATATTTTTCAAAACTTCTTTCAAAGACTATTTTCAAACATCATATTCTTGAGACAACCCTAGGCCATTTATGGTTACGATTGTCCAAGACCAAGTGAAATACTCAAATAAGAAAAGTTTCTAGCCCCTTTTTCTAAAAATGTTTTCTAAAACTCATAGCCCTGACAGAGTGTAGCTTTCAAATAGCTAATCTCTTAAAGGCAATAAAATATTTAATACACCTTTCATAAGATACATAAAAGCTATTTTCAAAAATCTTTTCAAGACAAGTTTACAACAGCTTTTTGAAATCCAAGTCCCACTTCCAAATCTATAATCAAGTTTTCAAAACTTCCAAAACTCTCTCGAGTTATGTTCGAAAACATTTCAAACCACTTCCAGTCCCACTTTAAAGGTACTCCTAAAAACCTTCAAGTTCAATTTCAAATCAAAATTCTCTCGAGTTATTTCAGAATTTTGAGTCAAAAACTCTCAAGTTCTCTTTTTTAAAATAAGACCCCATTGAGTCTTCAAAACTTTTCAAAGGCCCCAATGTGCCTAATTTCAATCAGACCCTAAGTTCAAATTACGACTGACATAATTATCGTCAAACGAGATGCGTAGGCAACCTTCATAAGTGTGGTCATAATCCCTTTTCAAAATCAAATAACCCCTTTTCAAAATCTAACCCCAAGTCTCTTTCAGACTTTTCTAGCATTGCATCATGCATCATCCATCCAAATAGTGAGACAAACCCCTTTTCAAAATCCTTTCAAAGTGGACATAAGGGGACATTTAGGAACTGGAGAATCAAATAAGTGAAACCTAGGGTGATTAGATATGTAGGTACCACAAAGGCGGGCTAGGGTGATAGTCTCTGGACATCTTCCCAGTATGTAACCAACCTCTGGATCTAGAATCACTGTTTTCAAAGACCAATATAGAGACATTTTTCTAAAAGGGCTTTAACATTCTCCGAAAGTTGCCAACCAACCTATTTTCTTAAAAATCCTCTCTGGTGGAAATTTTTCAAAACCTTTTCAAAAACCCTAAGTTTAGTTTTCGGGCTTTACTTAGTTTTAGGTGACCTAACACATCTTTATCAAAGTTAGGTGGCGACTCCAAAACATTTTTTAAAAAGCCATTAATCAAATAAATTTCAAGTTCAAACCCCATCACACTTGTCCTCTTAGGAGGGTGAATTTTAACAGTTAGAGTATCGGGTTTCTATTCCGAGTCGAGACCCAGACTCGGGGGCTCGAAAACCAGGGCACAATAGTTCGTGACTTTGCTGGGGACACTTAGAGAGTTAGGCCATTGTCATGTCTCTTTACTCTTCACTCACCCAGAGTTTTCGATTTCCTTATCTAAGTTTGTCCACCTTTTCAAAATATTTTAAAAAAAAATATCATCACTTGCTTTCACGCATATCATCTTATGCTCTTACATCTATTATTCATCTCTATCTTGCATTGGGTTTTTCATAAGGATACTAACTCTGTGCATTTGTTTTGTAGGTACTCACCTTTTACTTTTCTGTCTTATATTAACTCCCATGTATGCCATGAATAAACAGGATGGATGGAAGTTATTGGGCCCTTTCCTCCGTTTTTAAAAATTTTCGCGCACACACAATCACTTGCATTTGCATACTTGCATTATCACCTAGTTACTACAGTTCTAATTAGAAGGGGGGACAGTACTTTGGTTGTGGGCAGGATACTGTGTCAATTTTCTAGCCTACAGCCTCATGATGGTCCCCTCGCTCAAAGTGGGTCTAGGTTTGAAGATCTTGGAACCAAGCTTTTTAGAAAGCCTTAGTAACCTCCAACCTTATGCTCAAGTAGCACCCTATGCATAGCCAAACCTTTGTTGGATTTAAGACACACGTGTCGATTTCAAAATCACAGAGGAATAGACGACCACTCTACTTTTTTTTACCTTATGCCCAATTTAACTGCTTGATTCGTACTATTAGACTACTATGCAAACATTCTATGCTCATACATTCACTATTATCATACTGCTCATGCATCCATTGTTCATTTCAAGATAAGAGTTCCTTAGTAACTCAAGTAACTTCATTCTATGCATATGATCAACCCCCAGAGAATGACCCCAAAGCCAATCTCACTCATTCAAAGCTTACCCAAATTCCTAAGGGTAACAAGTGACCCTAAGGACTCATGGCATACATCAAAGTCATCCTATAAAGAGGGGCCCCAATCTCTCTCCACTCATGGAGATAGAGATGCCAAGAAGATTAGGAGCAATCCAAAAACAAGGTCTCTCACTGACCCCCATCAGAGAAGGCGAATCCAAAAACTTAAGAGTAATTTAAGATTTCAAATATAAACATAGATAGGAGAAAGTCCCAAGGAAAGTGTTTCCTCCTCCCATTCAATGTCTTTTGAAATTTCATATACAAGAGGAACTCACTTTAATAGAATTGTCATTTATACTTTTTATGAATAAATGGATGTATGCATGCATGAATGACTATAGGCACAAGTATAGTATTGTATATAGGGGAAAACCCCTATCTCCACATGTGAGCCCAAGAATCAAGCTTGGACCGCTCCTAAGGCAGGGGCACCCTTAAGACATGCATTGCATAGAAATCTTCAAAACCAATACGAATGAACCTTGCTCTTTTCCATTTACTTTCTAGGGAGCAAAGGGGGATTAGTCGTTGCATAATAAATACTGGAAAAAAACTCTTAACAAACCCAATCGCTTCCTTGCTAGTACGAGCCACATCTTTAAGGCTGTAAGAGATAATGTACTTAGAAAACAAAAGTCCCTGCACTACTTTGCCTAATAATTGGGATACTCTTAGCAATTTACCATCAATCCACATTCCAATTGGGATGGCTTACCCTCTAAAAATCAAGGGTCCTGGGGATTCGGATCAAACTTTCCTCACAATACAACCCCAACAGGCTAACCTCAACCTGACAATTGTCCCCATCCACCCTATTGTCGTATCATCCTCACCCCGGTGCCTGAGCCTGAACCCATGGTTATAATGGTCAAGCTCGTCCCCTAAACTGATCCCAAGAGAGCCACGCGGCCGACACAACCACCCGTACCGTAGAATAAAACACCCCTTACCCTACCGGTTCACATTAGTGCACCATCCACTACTATACCTATCACCACACCTGCTAAAGTAACCTTGCCTGTTGTATTCTAATTACCTATACTTAGCCTCCATAATGTCTGGGGCACCACGTGACCACTTCTATCCCCAAGCAGTACTCAAGGGCAAACTATCATATATCAATAGAGCCACTGCTAGCCGTATATCCAAATAAGCCACTTTTGCATCCCTAATCCTCAATCGGTCGTATAACCCTTGTATCAGCCTTTGATTCTGTCTCCTATAATGAGCCCCCTGAACAACTATAGCTGTCATGAAGTCTGTATATCCCATAAGAGGTAAAGGCAATTCAAACAAAAGATCCCTAACCCTACTAGATCCTAACACATACCGGCAAAACCAGTAAGGGTAATTTTCAGTCCTAGTGGGCTCATGAGAGAATGGCTTGTCATCATCCACATGGGGAAGCTAGGTCTCCACATGCCCATAACCCTCTCTACTAATGCTTTTAGGATCACTACCACAAAGACCAAACTAAACTTAGCTGCTGCTACCAGATAAGAAATGTCCTGGCTCCTGCCAAATTATCGCAAGACTCGGATCCTAAAGAAAGGGGCAATACCCCATAAACCTACCAGAGGTACGAAGCCCCCCTTCAGAAGTCCGCACTCTCAAGCAATACGTGACAATCAACCCCGTATACCACCTATTCGTGTCAGACCTCCTGCCCTAAAGATAGGCATCCCATGCCATAACAGTCTGTGGAAAACCACTTGCCATCTATGATAACTTTTTAGGACTTCACTAAAGAATGTATATGGTCAAGATCGGGATACCATGTATGCTGAAACAAGGGAGTGGCGAACAAGTGTCCGATCTCTCGGAGCTGGAAAAGTGAGGCATACCCCTGAAAGCAAACGTCAATACCCTACTGGAATAAAAAAAAGTTGATATATGTCTCTCCAAAAATCATAGGAGCATATGATCGCCCCTTGCAAATCCTGGCAAGCAAAATGCATAGTCGACAATCAATCAGGCCATCCTCCTTAGGGAACACAGAAGGCTCAAGAGGAGCAGAGCCATGGCCACCATATGAGAGATAAACCAATCCTGAAAAGAATGTCAATCACCTGGATGAGCTACCATACCCGTCATAAACTCAAAGTGGGAAAACAAAAAAATCCATTAGAACGTAAGGAAATTAGGGCAGGAAGCCAGAAGTAAAAACCGCCCGTCGGAGCTCAAGCTGAGTTGAGGTGATTAAGATGCAACCGTCAAGGATGATGGGTCTCACGATCTCAGCCAAGTCATCCCAGAAACCAAGAAGAAATCCATACTAATGAGGAGTATAAGTTAACTAACATTCCCCGGAGCAAAAAAAACACAAGTCTGGCTACCAGGAAGGAACCACTACCTTTATGAATCTCGAAATGAGCCATATCGATAGGAGTGAAGCAATACGACCAAAAGTCTAACAAACGATGTCCTGCTCTTCCAGAGGATACCCGTCATACCAAGCCCTCAATCGGCTCAAGATATCATTTGCTATCTTGAAAATCAAATCAAGGTAAGGGTATACATATACGATACATACACCTCAAAAGGAAAAGAATTACAAAAAGGGAAAGAACGATGCAAATCCTGTTCCCCTACCCTCAAAGAGCTTATTCTATCATAGTCCTCAAATTTTAGGTTTCCTAAACTTTTCCCTTCAAAAGTTTATTTCAAAATCAATTCTTAAGGTTTTTAAGCTTTTTCCTTCAAAAGTTTAGTTTAAAATCAAAATCCAATGTCAATTTCGAAATCAAAATTCAAAGTTTTATTTCAAAATCCATTTCAAGGTTTTCTAAACTTTTCCTTCTAAAGTTTTTATCAATTTCTAGGTTTCTTTAAACTTTTTCCTCAAAAGTTTTATTCAAAATCTATTTCAAGGTCTTCTAAACTTTTCCTGCAAAAGTTTTATTCCAAATCAAGTTCCTAGGTTTATAAACTTTTCCTTGAAAAAAAATAAGGATTCCAAGTTCTTGACTCCATGCCTTGATTTTGATGATTACAAAATATATGTTAGCTATCTAATGGTCCTACTTAGAGTGCATATTATGTAATGCCTTAATCTCAATAGAATTATGACTTGAAGCTTGTCACATTGGAAGATATTGAGGAAGTTGTGTGCTGAGAAGTTTGTCAAGAAGAATTCAAGGTTGATGAGCTTGATGGGTTAACACATTCAACAAGCTCAAGCTTATAATCTCATCTCAAAGAGATTGAAGATGCTAAAAGGTAATGAAGACCAGTTGGAAGGAAATCATAAGACTAGGAAGCTCCATTAAAGATTGTATTGAAGACTTGAGTGAATGGAAGAAGCTATATTGATTGAAGAATCCTCGAATCAATCAAATTGAAATAATTTCATCTCAAATAGATTGAAGGTGTTCAAAGAAGAATAGAATATCAGTTAAAGAGAAGTTATCACAAGACTTGGAAGCTTTCTTAAAGATTTTGATGAAGTCTTGGATCAATGGAAGAAGTGATGTTGATTGAAGAACCCTATAAGTAATCAAAGTGGATCTCAAAGATATTGAAAGTGTTCTTGGAGATTAAAATACCTTGAAGAAGTCATTTCAAGCCTTAGAAGCCTTAGTTGGATGATCTATGATGAGCTTGAAAACTTTGAAGAAGATTGAAGAAGTTCTACAAAAGTCAAAGACCTGAGCTAAAAAGAGTTGACTTATGGCATTGAACAAGAGGACTCTGGTAAAAAGAGTTGACCTCTTAAGCTTAGGAGTTGACACATTTGTCCAGAATGCAAGGTCTTGACAAAGGTCCAAAAAGAGTTGACTCCTTGTTCTTCAGGAGCTAACTCTTTTGGATAGTGCCTTGGCGAAGTATGCTAAAACTCAATAAGGGTTGACCCCTTCAAGAAGAAGAGTCAAGACATGTGGATAGAGGATTGAGGATGCTAGTGCCAAAGTAAAAAACGTTGACCCCTTCAGAAGAAAAGTTTACTCCTTGACTGTAACGATTAGTTTTTCAAACGGCCTATCAGTGCGATCTTGTATTAAATGCAGTCCCAACCACCACCAACGGCTATAATCAATTCAAGGTCATATATACAAGATCCTCGCAATATTTATACATAAGAATCCAAGGATTTAAGGGTAATACCATTGATTGAGAGCTAAAATTCCTGATCAAAATAGAAAAAAAATCCTCTTTGCTGAAGTTTGGGGCATTTACTGAGTTGAATTAATTCATTCAGTCTTTGAGAGAGTTGAACCTTGTATAATCTTCATTTATTTGATTGAGACTTAATCTCCTCTGTGAACGGTATGGACGTAATCTGGTCCAAGGCCTTTTTGATCAGGTCATGGGTTGTGCGGTCTTTGGTATGCTACTTCTTATCCTCAAGCTTTTCATTGAACCACTTTTCCTAATCTTTGTGCTGTTAACCAGCCTCCGTTTGATCATTATTCTGTAGAGTCTTGCTCCTTTTTCATCGTCGATCTGCTCGGTTGCCCTTGGAGCGCTCGATGCTAGAGGTGTAGCTTCCTCTTTTCGTGGTGCTAGGGCGTCTCTACTTCTGGGGTCTCGGCTTTTTGCAATTCTTTTATGGTTTGGCGACCCTTCCCTACCATGCCTATCTCTTCTGGAGATTGCCTCCCTCATGACTCAAACCTGCGAGGTGAGATAGGTAATCTCTTCACTACGCCGTTGAATTTCCCTTTCAGCCGAATGGAGCGTATTGTCGCTTGGGACGTGTCCACTGGAGAGGGAAGGGGCGAGGTCCCGGTGGTGGTTTCTATGAAAATTTTGCTCCCTGACGTAGTCTAGGTTTCTTTGCAATCCATCTCGTACTTCCTGATGGCTCTTAGTAGGGGTCCGCATTTCTAATCTCATCACTCTGCCTCAGCACCAATCCACTGGGGTAGATTGGCAATGTGCCGAATTGGTGTGGTCTTTGCTAGAGGGAGCCTTGTTGCCTTGCCCATTATGGTTCTCTCCTCTTACCCTTTGATCATTTGAACTCGTGGTTATCTTAGTCTTCCCATAGATGACGCCAATTGTAGGTAGGATTTTCAGGAAGGCTTGACCGATCACTCGAGCCAATGCTAATGAGCCCAAACTCACTGCAAGAAAGAGAAGTTAGAACGGGTCGATCCTTTTTGGGCTGATCACACTCCGTTGAATAAGTTAGCAAGCTTAATCAAGAGTTGAATGAATAAAGGCAATGTATCATTGACGTTAATTGTCCATACCTTGCTCTTGAGGGTTTCAGAATTTATAGTGTGATCGATGGAGTGTTTTTCCTTAGGTCTACCAGAAGGTCATTATGACCTAATATGTAGATTTCATCATTTGCCACCAACTGACCGAATGCAGGTCCTACCCTACCGTCGCACCAAAATCCAACTGATCGGACGTACAGGTCGATGTCGGATGGGGAGCCGCTTGCGCATTAAATGTGGGTCGATTCCGCATTAAATGCTATGAGACCGCTAGCGGTTTGGGCTTACCTTTTGTGGTTTTGGGCCTTGGTTGGCAACAGGTCGGCACACTGGGCCAGACCGTCTTTTAGTATTAATTTGGGCCGTCTCGTAGCCCAGCTTCAATTTATTTTGATTGGGCCTAACCAAATGGGTTGGGCGGTGAACATTTTAACCCACATTCATATTAAGGCTTTTTCATCATAAAAAGGGAGGAGATTATTGACTCCATGTCTTGATTTTGATGATTACAAAATTTGTGTTAGTTATCTAATGGTCCTACTTAGTGTGCAGATTGTGTAGTGCTATAATCTCAATAGCATTATGACTTGAAGCTTGTTACATTGGAAGATATTGAAGAAGTTGTGTGTTGAGAAGCTTGATCCATGAAGAGCTTGAAGACTTTCAAAAAGATTGAAGAAATTCAACAAAAGTTAAGGACTTGAGCTAAAAATGGTCGACTCATGGTTCCTAGGAGTCGACACATTTAAACAGTGGCATTGGACAAGAGGACTGTAGTAAAAAGAGTCAACCACTCAAGCTTAAGAGTTGACACATTTGTCTAGAATGCAAGGTCTTGATAAAGGTCTAAAAAGAGTCGACTCCTTGTTCTTCAGGAGCTAACTCATTCGGACAGTGCCTTGGTGAAGTCTGTCAAAACTTAAGAAGAGTTGACCCCTTCAAGCATAATAGTCAACACATTTGGATAGTGGATTGAGGACGCTGGCATAAAAGCAAAAAGGGTCGACCACTTCGCAAAAAGAGTCGACTCCTTGACTGTAACTGCTAGTTTTTCAAACGGCCTATCAGTGCGATCATGTATTAAATATACTCCCAACCACTACCAACGGCAATAATCAATTCAAGGCCATATATACAATATCCCCACAACATTTATACATAAGAATCCAAGGATTCAAGGGCAATACCATTGATTGAAGGTTGAAATTCTTTATTAAAATAGAAAAACATCATCTTTGCCAAAGTTTGGGGCATTTACTGAGCTGAATTCATTTATTCACTCTTTGAGAGAGTTGACCCTTGTATAATCTTCATTTATTTGATTGGAGGGGTTCGTACTCTTGAGAGTTTGAGTGTTCTTGTCAAAAAAACTTGTAAGTTTGAGTGAAGTTTGAAAAAAATCACTTGGGGCATTGAGAGTTAGGGAATAACTTTTGTAAAAAGTGAGCTGGGCACTTAGGCAACTAGCACCTACTATGTAAAAGAGTTTTTGCATAGTGAAAGGCTTTTAAGGGGATCTTCAGAGTAAGGATATAGGTCACAAGTTATGGTTGAACCTCGGTAAATCTAGTATTCATCTCTTACTTTGTTTTTCTTTAATTGCACTACATTGCATGCTTGCTTAGTTAATACATTTTTGATTTACTGTTCTATTGATTAATTAACTTTTGATTGCATTTGTGTGTGATTAATTTTGAAAAACTCAATTCACCCCCCTTTTGGGTTGCATCTTTGGGGCAACACAAGTCACACCAAGTTTCTCGTGGTCTCCTCTACCAAAAAGGCCCTATCCTCAAAGGTTTTATCTCTTTTTTTTTTTTCATCAAAAATACGTTATTTAAAAAATTTTAACTTTTTGTTTATTTTGAAAAAAATTTTCAGAGTCCCGTTTGTAAAGGCTCCTTACAATGCCCAAAACTCAGTAATAGAACACAAACTGTGCACCCCACGGCATCACAATCATATAGCACTAACATACATAAAACAACCGTGCACATTCTCAAGGTTTTCAAGGTTTCAAACAAACATTTCTATTTTCCAAAAAAATCCAAGTGTTTTCAAAATTTTTGCAAAATCTTTCAAAGATGCTTCAAGTATTTTTTAAAATAATCTCCTATTTTTTTAAATACATAACACGAACAATTTATTCAATTTTCAAATTTTCCTTTTTAAAAATATTTTTGTATTTTTCATAAAATAAAAAATTCAAAAATTTTTCAAAAATTAACAAAGTTTTCCACAAAACTCGAACA
This sequence comes from Euryodendron excelsum, assembly GCA_033060915.1. Lineage (NCBI taxonomy): Eukaryota > Viridiplantae > Streptophyta > Magnoliopsida > Ericales > Pentaphylacaceae > Euryodendron > Euryodendron excelsum. The sequence continues at coordinate 36,085,091 of CM065388.1, forward strand.
CATGTTTCTAAAACATTCTACGCAAAAACATTACAGGGTAATATAAAACCCAAGCTTGTAGGCACAAAACCCCGTTTCCTACCAGGAAACCCTTGCGAGTAAATATGTAAATGTCTTGCCTCGGTTTATGCACCATTGAGAATGATATGTGAGAAACACACGACACTCTCTTGTTAGAACGCAGCCTCCTAGAATGACGAGTGCGACTAGATTTGAATAAGAAATTAATTTGAATAAGGGCTTTTGGAAAATGATTTAAAGTTGTCACTTAACTTGATTAAGGTGAGTTAGGTAACCTAAAACTAAGTAGAATCCAAAGACTAAACTTAGGTTTTTTGAAAAGGTTTTGAAAAACTTCCTCAAGGGAGGGTTTTTGGAGAAACATGTTGGTTGGCAATCTTTGAAAAGATTTAAGCCCTTTTAAAAATAACTCTATTTTGGTCTTTCGAAAAACGTAATTCTAGGTCTGGGGATTGGTTACGTATATGGAAGATGCACTAGGCTATCACCCTATACCACACTTTAGGTACCTATATGTCTTTCTACCCTAGATTCACTCATTTAGAATCTCCAATTAACAAATGACCAATACTATCCACTTTGAAAAGAACTTTGAGAAGACGTTTATGTCATCACCTTTAGATGATGTGATGCATGATATGCAAATGCAAGAAAAGAATTTGATTTTGAAAATAAATTTGAAAAGGGGATTTGAGGTTTGAAAAAGGTTGTGACCGCACCCATGGGGGTTGCCTACGTATCCCTTTGTTAAGAATATGGTCAGTCGTAGTTCGGACTCAGGATCCGATTAAAAATAGACATTTTGAGGTCCTGTTTGATTTGAAAAGCCACTTTGGGCACTTTAGAAAGTTTGATTTGAACTTGGCTTGGAAGATTTGAAATTGAATTTTGATTTGAAATTGATTTTGACTTGAAATTGATTTTGACTTGAAATCGAACTTAGAATAGAACTCGGGCTTATTTAGGAAAGATTAAATTGACCTTTGAAATCATCTTAACTTGAATTGGGATTTGAAAACCATCTTGATTTAGAAAAGAGTTGAAGTTTCCAAACTTATGGTCAGGGATTGAACTAGGATTTCGACCTCTAAGGTCTATGTAACCTAGGGTTTAAACATGTAATTGAAATAGAAAGGTTTGATTAAGACTTGAAAAGTTTGATTTTAAAAAATTTTAAATTAGGAAATTTGAAAAGTTTCATTTTAGGAAACTTTCACTTTTGGAAAGTCTTGCTTTAAGAAAGATTTGAGTTTAGAAATATTTGATTTTGGAAAGTTTTCATTTTACGAAAGACTCGATTTTGGAAAGATTGGATTTAGAAAGGTTTGAAATTAGAAGGGTTTGAAGTTTGGAAATATTTGAGATTAGGAAAGATTTAAAAATTTGAAATTAGGAAAGACTTGAAAGCTTGATCTCTATTTCCCAAAATTGAAGATTGAATTTTATTTCGAAAAGTATATAATTTGATTTGGTTTCCAATTTAAAAAAGATTTGATTTGACTTGAAATTGAAAAACTTTAGTTTTGGAAAATCTATCATTTTATGTAACTTTGGAATTAGGGAATCTATGATTTAAAGTTGAACTTGAATTTAGAAATATAGGATTTTATGTAGAAAATAGTTTGGGTAATTTACGATTTTGATGCAAATAGAAAGCTATGATTTTATGTGAGAAAACTAAGGATTCCTAAACATGGATCCTAGGGTTTTGACTTTGGCTTGAAGACAAAGAGTTTTTAGAAAGTAAATCTTTGAAAAATGTCTTTTAGAAAGTGAATTTAAGAAAACTATCTTAAAAATAATTGAATATAGACTTTTACAAGTCTCTTGAATATCTCATTTTCCTAAAATAAATCTAACTATGAAAATATTAGAATTATTCTAGGGTTTTGATTTTGACAACAACTAGGGTGTAAAACCCTAATATGAACTTTGATGGTCTTATTAAAGTGATACTTTCCTAAAACAACCCTAACTATGGAATGGCTAGAATCATCTTAAAGTTGTGATTTCTTAAAAAATAATTTCGGACTTGAACTCAAATTTGGACCTTAATGATCACATTAGATATTACACTTTCCTAAAACAACTCTAATCATAAAACGAATAGAATCATCTTAGGATTGTGATTTTCAAAACATCTTTGAAAGAAAAAGTTTTGAAAACAACTTTTAATGCAAGTTTAAAAACACTTTTGAATGCATGATTATGATGCAACAATGCAATAAGGACATAAATATACAAGGTTAAACTTCACCACATAACCAATGGGGCTGGACCCACACCGTCTTAGGTGGAACTCAAATAGAATCCCCAACATGGTGATTACGTCCAAGACCTTTATAGGCATGAACCAGAAGGTCCCTTGTTTCAAGCATGCAAGAAGAGAAGCTAGATGATAAGGATTAAAATAGAAGAAAACCCAAGTGGGTTAGGAGGGAGAAGAGAGAGAGGGAGATTACATAAAAGTAAACAAAACCCTGCCTTGTCTTCTTCTTTGCTTTGATGCTTTGATGGTGGACTTTGCTTGGACTTTGAGTTGATCTTCAAGAGCTTCCAAGGGCTGGACTTGACATTCAATGGATGGTTGGAGGGAGGGATCTGAGTGTGTAGATTGTATGGAGGCTAGGGCTTGAGGAGGCTTGAGAGAATTAGGGTATTAATGGAATTCGAGCTCTGTTTTAAGAGACGCAGAGTTTCTGGAATGATTTTGTGGACCCAGAATACGCAAGGGGTGGCTTGTATTTATAGGCAGCCAAATTTGGCTCTAGCGCCTATTGTAGTAGCACTAGGAAAAAAATTTTCAGTGGCGCCAACCTATTTGGAAGTTTTTAAGGCAGCAAGAAACATATCTTTTGACCCTTGTGATGCAAGGCAAAAGATTTGGGCACCTATTCTAGTGACTACTATGCAATTTTTGGCTTGACTTCATTAGGAATGACTCTGAAAAGTTTGGGAATGATCTGAAGGGTCTCGAATGACCAAACTCGATCGATAATGGATAAAGAGGTGACTGGCTAACTAGGGGCAAAACTATCATTTTACATTGGCTTTACCGGAATGGACTCAGAATGGTCCGAAAAGGTATTGAAAAATTGGGAACACTATTAGAAGCAATCTCAGAAGGTAACCGGTTTGATATCCAGAGTCGGTCTGGTCCCGAGAGGCGATTGAATGCCTAGGGGTAAAATAGTCATTTTGTCTGGATGCTTTCAGAATCGATCTAAAAGCGACTAGAATGCACTAGAGTGTGCTAGATTATCTTTGAGACAATCTTAGAATGATAGAATTACTGCTCTAAGGTCTTAGGTACTTTTTTGAAAAGCGTGCTAGTAGAGCCCAAGGAATAGTTTGGTCATTTTTTACTAAAATGGGCTAGCAAGTACTGGTGTTGAACTGGGTTTTGAGTATTTTTACCACTCTGATAGTGTGTGAAAAGTTGGTTTCCAAAAGTATCCCGTCCTTTAGTAAACATGTCACGACCAAGAGGCATGTTTAGTCCCGTGAACAATTTTGTGCTTTCTTGGAAAATGTGTCATGCTAGATAGATTTACCTTATGAGGAATTAACTTTCTCGAAAGATTGGCTGGATTGAGTTTAACTAATTTGAATTAGAATTAGAACTAGAATTAAGGTGGAAATACGGATTTACTGTCTTTAAAAAGGCGTGCTAACTGGAATTGGACTGAGTAATACTCTAAGGATATTTTTAGCCATTTTGCTTTTATTAGGCCTGGCAAACCCGTGAAATGATTGATTAACTGGATTGAGCCTAGAAAGCCAGTTTGAGCTTAAATCTGTCTGTGTGATTTTTTAATGTGAGTTCGATCAGGCCAGAGATTGTCGAGCTCGCAAAAATGCAGTGCTTGCAATAAAACTATCCGAACTCAATCAAATAGGCATAAAAAAGCGAAAACAATACCACCGGAGTGTTCGAAACACATCAAAACATAGATTTCGACTATTCACATGACTCAAACGGAGTTTTACACATCAAGATCAACACAAAACAAAAAACTCATGTCTTGAAGTTCTCCGGCGAAATCTTCTTCCCCGGTGACAATTTCAGCGACGGTGATCACTTTTAGAGACTTTCCAATGTCCCCTAAACTCACTCCTTCCATGCCCAATGGTTCCTCCTTGCAAAAACTTCAAGAAAAGCTCTCAAAACCCAAAAAATCTATAAAAATTTGTAAGCCCCAAATAAAGGGCTCTTCAGATTTTTAATCCTCAGACCTAGAACTAAGGCAAATTTAAGCTTGAGTGGTGCCACATGTCAATTCTGGGCAATTTTGCCTTTTTGCCTGCTAAAATCCTGTTTTAAATACCCCTTTCGTCCAATTTGTAATTCTTAAGCTGCTGTCTTCAAAACTTTCCAACTTCAATCCCTCCAATCACCTAGCGGTCAACATAGGACCCTTATTTTAAGTTTTCTGGCTTTAACAAGCAAAAACATAAAAAGAGTGGTAGCTATAAACACCCCATTTTTGCCCACTTGACAATCTTCAGCTCGACCAGACTCACATTTAAACTGACACTGATACATTCAAGCCCAAACTGGCTTTCCAGACTCAATCTAGTTAATCAACCGCTTCACAAGCCTGCTAGGCCCAATAGAGTCAAAATGACAAAAATGCCCTTAGGGCATTGCTCGGTCCAATTTCAGTTGGCATGTCTTTCTAAAGACAATAAGTCTATATTTAAACCTCAATTCAGATTCAAATTTCAATCCAAATTAGTCAAACTCAATCCAGCATGTCTTTCAAAAAAGTTGATCCCTCATATGGTAAGTCCATCCAGCTTAACACATTTACCGAGAAAGCACAAAACCACTCGAAACAATAAGTCCCTTCACACCCGTTGATTAGGACAGAACCCAATTCCCCAAGATGGTAAAGCAGTTCACTTCTGGCGCTTGCTAGCTTGCCAACATAGAATATCCGTTATTCAACACGACGATCAGGAAAGTTCCTAAGGCCCCTAGGCGATAAGACCATCTAGTAACTTCCTAAGATCACACAGTCTCTGAAATGAACACACACCGTCAGAGTGACAGAAACACTTATAAACATCACAACTATCAGAGTGACGGAAACATTAGCAAACAAGTCGACATCGGAATGCCAACAAACCCCCTATGTCATAGGATCGAACATACCTTTAGGCCGTGGCACGTTTATAGGAGGACGGGATACCTTTGGAAACCAACTCGTCACACACCATTAGAGTGATAAAAACACTCAAAACCTAGGTCAACACCAGTGCTTGCTAGCCCATTTCAGTGAAAAATTACCAAAACGTCCTAACAAGCCCCATTGGTGTGCTTCTCGAGAAAGTACCTGAGACCTTAGAGCAGTAAGTCCACTCATTCCAAGTTTGTCCCAAAGATAATCTAGCCTGTTCTAGTGCCTTTCAGTCGCTTTTGGATCAATTTTGAGAGCATCCGATTAAAATGATCATTTTGCCTCTAGGTATCCAATCGCCTCCGGGAATCACATCGGCTCTGGGTCTCAAACCAATTACCTTCCAGGAATGTTTCTAACAATTTTTCCAATCTTTCAGTACCTTTCTGGATCATTCTAAGTCCATTCTGATAAACCCGGTGCGTAATGTTAGTCCATGTGGCAACCCAAGAGGGGGGTGAATTGGGTTTAAACAATAATTCAACAAATAATTTCAAATTTAAGAATTCTGACTAAATATTCAAACAATTATTAATCAACCAATAATATGTTGTAAATAAATGCAAGCAATTCAAATTACAAAGTAAAGTAGATAAAGAGAAGAGAATACAATACCAAGATTTATCATGATTTGACTTCAACTCCAAAGTCTGTCTACTCCCCAAGGCTCCTACCTTGATATTTTTTCCCACTATTTCCAAACTGTAGATATAGCCACTGGCCTTTTAACTCAGGCGCTAGTCCTCCTTTACAACTAGTTTTTTTCACAAATGCTAGTCACAACCCTCCAACTAGTTTTTACGCAGGAGCTAGTCACACCCAACCAAGTGATCCTTGACTCCAACTAGTTTTTATATATATGATAGTCATACCCAACCCCTAGCTATTTTTTATAACTAGTCTCTCCCCTATAAGAAGAAAGAACAAGAGTACAACCACTCTTACTTACAAATAAATTCTCTTAAAGAATAGATATGCCAATGAATCTCTCAAAACATTACATGATAAAAGACAATTAAGCTCTCAAAGACTTTGTAGGATGAATATCACTTTGATGCACAATCTTTAATTGCTCTTGATGTTCTTTTGTTCATCAAGTGTATCTCTATTTATAGATGAAGAATGATGCTTGATTTGTAGCTTCAAATCTGTTTATAGCTGTTGGGGAGCATTGAAGACAATTCTTCCCCTTGAGCTACTTGCTGGAAGACAGGTTTTTGGATTTCAGATCAGATGCCTTCAATTCCATCTCAAATTTATTCTTGATAAAGTTTGAATTTGAAAATGACTATGAGAGAAAAGTTATAGACATGGAAGTTAGAGTTTCTAAACCTCAAGAATCAAGTTGATCTAATGGTCAGATCAAAAGTTATGAGCAAATTACTCGAGCTATCTTCCAGTTGGCATATTTGAATTTCTACACAACTATGTCAATGTCCATCAGTTTTTTCATATAGTAAACGTTCGATTTTGAAAATATCCATAGATGTCAAATGTAGATGTGGACGTTATTTTTCCACATCCTTAAGAATCAAAGCATTTGAAGATCCGAGTCAAAAGATATGCGTGAAATACTCAGACTGTCTCCCAGCGGTCATCCTTGAATTTCTGCTGCATTATGTCTTCTTTCACCTTGTGTTTTACCCAAATAACATTTGAATTTAAAAATTCATATAACATATAAAATGTATATATGGATGTTATGTTTTCATAACTTCAAGAATCAGATCATTTAGATTTCTGGATCAAAAGATTTGGTCAAATAATCATGACTATCTCCAAGCTGCTATATTTTGAATTTTTCAAGTACAACAAATCACCTTCCAGCTCATTTTTGTTCAAGGAAACATCATTTTCATGAAAAAATTTATAAAACACCATAATTAGACATTTGAGTTTTATTTCAAATGCCATAATAAGTAGATCAATCCAACGGTTGGATCAAAAGATATGGGCAGAATACTATGGTTGTATCATAAGATATAGTTTCATCAAAATTTTAACTTTAGAAGAAAATTATGTCCTCTAATTTTCTTTCTTGAATAAAGTTTTCTTAAAACATGATTCTCAAGGATTTAGATGTTACTTTTCAAGTCTTGATCTTTCTTTCAAGTGCTTCATAATCCTATAACCTTTATTACACCAACTAGACCAAGGATTAAAAGTATTGAATATATTTAATCAAGAAAACATTTATAAATCAAAGTAAGTTATCATCAAAATAATATATAAAATTTCATTTGAATAAACTTAGGGATAACAAATATGGTTTAGGATCAAGCGCTTACCACTGCACTAAAAGTAGTTGCTATTAGTCAAGGCGCAACTTTATTTCCTTATACCTTAGCAATGCAGAGCCACGCACTAAGTGGCAGGTGGGCATGAGGGTCTGTGTCATGTAAGCGCCACAGGTTGGCCAGTCATGTACTCCATGTGGGTCTCCCATCAACCTAACCAAGTCAAAGACTGATTGCTGGCCCCCATAAAGCCAAAAATATCCCATCCAATAATAACCTTGGGACTTAAACCTGTGACCTTGCACTGATACTAAGTTTAGGATCAAATGCTTACCACTGCATCAAAAGTAATTGCTATTAGTCAAAGCACAACTTTATTTCCTTACACCTTAGCAGCGCAGAGCCCGCCACTAAGTGGCAGGTGGGCATAAGGGTCTGTGCCATGTAAGTGCCACAGGTTGGCCAGTCACGTACTTTGTGTGGGCCCCCATAAGACCCAATCGATTCAAAGGTCAATTGTTGGCCCCCATAAAGCTAACATATAATGACCATTTTGCCTCCAGTGGGCTAGTCGCCTTTTTCAACCACACCGATTCTAGGTATCAAACTGGCAAGCCCTCGGAGCACTCTTACTAGTGTTTTCAACCTTCGAGTCTTCTTACGGTCAACTGCAGATCGATCCTGATGTTCCCCAGATCAAATGATCGTTTTGCCCTTGGTGGGCTGGTCACCCTTTTCAACTACTTCAACTCTGGTTATCAAGCTGGTTACCTCCAGGGCACTCTTTTAGGAGTTCCCGTCCATTCCCGGCCGAGTCTTGCTACTTAAAACCTTTTGGGTCATTTTTGGACTTTCTAGAGTCACTCCTAGTAAAGTCAGGACAAAAATTGCATGGAGTCAATAGGATAGGCACCCAAATCTTCTGCTTTGCGTCCAAAAGGTCAAAGATCTATTTCTTGCCTACTTAGCAACTTTTCAAAGGAGGTGGCGCCACTAGTACAGGCGTTAAGCCAAAAATAAGCCTAGCGCCACTGCAACAGGTACTAGGGCTAACATTGGCTGCTTATAAATACAGCCCCCCCCCCCCCCTCTCTGTATTTTGGGTCCAAAAAATTGCTCTACAAATTCTGCCTCTCTGGAAACAGCCTCTGAATTTTCCCAAAACCCTAATTCTTTCAAGCCTTTCTCTAAATCCTAACCTCCATACACTCTAAACACCTATACACATGCCTCACATCACCATTAAAGATCAAGTGCTACATATTAAAAGATTTCAAAGCTCAAGCAAGTCCTCTATTGAAACATTCAGCCTGATAAGAAGACAAGGTATGGTTCTATTTACTTTTATGTAATCTCCCTCTCTCTCTTGTCCTTCCTTGTTCACTTGGACTATTCTCGATTTTAATCCCATCTTCTACCCCCTCTTCTTGCGTGCTTGAAACAAGGGACCTCTCTGTTCATGCCCATGTCAAGGATTTTATTTGAGTTCAACCTAAGACGGTGTGGGTCTGGCCCCCTTGATTATGTGGTCAAACCTAGCCTTGTATGTTCACATCCCTATTGCATTTTAGTTGTTATATTTATACATTGCATTCAATATTCATTCAAAGCTTTCTTTAAAACTTGCATTTAGAAAAGTTATTTTCAAACTTGTTTTTGAAACCACAACCCTAAAATGATTCTAGTTATTCTATGGTTAGGGTTATTTTAGAAAAGTGTTATATTTAATGAAACCATTGTGGTCCGTACTAGGGTTTCAAACCCTACTTGTTTTCAAAATCAAAACCTTAAGATGATTCTAGCCATTCCATAGTTAGGGTTATTTTAGGAAAGTGTTACATCCAATGAGACCATCAAGGTCCATATTGGGGTTTCAAGCCGTAGTTGTTTTCAAAATCACAGCCCTAGCATGGTTTTAGTCTTCTCATGATTAGAATCGTTTTAGAAATGTGAGATATTTAAAAGACCTTCAAAAGTCTATATTCAAACCTTTCTAAAATAGTTTTGCAAATACACTTCCTAAAAATTCTTCTTAAAGATTTACTTTATAAAAACTTTGAGTCTTGAAGTCCAAGTTAAAGCCTTAGAGTCCATATTTAGAAAACCCTAGGTTTCTCACATAAAATCATGGCTTTCTATTTGCATCAAATCGTAGATTTTTAAAACTATTTTCTACATAAAATCATAGATTTTCTAATTCAAAACTAAAGTTTTCGAATATGAAGTCAAATCAAATCTTGTCCAAATATGATACCAAATCAAATATCCTATTTCTGGAAATAAAATCTAATATTCTATTTTAGGGAATAAAAATCACATCTTTCCTAACTCCAACCTTTCCTAATGTTAAAAGCTTCTCTTAGCAAACTTTCTTTTTTCAATTGAAATCCAATCTTTCTAATTCAAATGCATTATATAAACCCTAGGTCTTAGGATTGATTAAATTCTGCATTACCTCAAACCTAGGTCAAACCTTTTCAAACTCAAATTTTCAAATTCAATTTTTCTTAAATCAAATCCTTCCAAATTTCAGCTTTCCAAATTTCAAATTCAAACCTTTCCTAAATCAAATCTTTTCAAAATCAAGTCTTTCCTAAAATGAAAAATTTTAAATTTGGAACTTTTCTAATTCGAAACTTTCCTAAAATAGAACCTTCCCAATTCGAAGCTTTCTAAAATAAAACTTTCTCAAATTTTAATCAAACCTTTCTATTTTAATTGCATGTTTAAAACCCTAGGTTATAAAAACCCTAGGATATCTAAGCCCTAGTTCAGCCCTAACCCTAAGTTAGAATACTTCAACTCTTTTCTAAATCGTAAGTCTAAATCAAGATGGTTTTCAAACCTTAATTCAAGTCAAGATGATTTCAAAGTTCAATTCAAAATTTCCAAAACAAGTCTAAGTTCCATTTCGAAGTTCAATTTCAAATTCAATTTTTATTGCAAAGTAAACTCCAAGTTCAATTTCAAATCAAAGTCAATTTTAAATCAAAGTTCAACTCAAACCCTTTTTCAAGTCAAACTTTCCAAAAGCCACGAGATGTCTTTTCAAATCAAACAAGGCCCCAAACTGTCTATTTTCAATCAGACACCGAGTTCGAACTACGACTGACCTGATTTCCAACAAAGGGATACGTAGGCAAACCTCATGGGTGCAGTCACAACCTTTTTCAAAATTTCAATTTTCATCTTCAAAATCGCTCTCCAAATTTAAATTCTTTTCATACACTTGCAAATCATGCATCACATCATCCTTAAAATGATGGCTCAAACTTCTTTTCAAAATTCTTTCAAAGTGGATAGCAGTGGATCATTTTACAACCGAAGATTCTGAATGAGTAAATATAGGGTGAAAGACATGTAGGTACCGCAAGGGCGAGATAGGGTGATAGCCTAGTGCATCTTCCCTATATGTAACCAACCTTTGAACCTAGAATCACTATTTTTGAAAGACTAGAAATGAGTTTTTTTTTTTTTAAAAAAAGGGGCTTAAATCTTTTCAAAGGTTGCCAAACAAACTATTTTCTTAAAAGCCTTCTCAAGAGGAAGTTTTTTAAGTTTTTCAAAAATCCTAAGTTTGATCTTTGGATTGTGCTTCATTTTAGGTGACCTAACTCACCTTAACAAAGTTAGGTGGCGAGTCCAAATCTTTTTCCACAAGCCCTTATTCAAATCAATTTCTAATTTAAACCTAGCCGCACTCGTCTTTCTAGGAGGATGAGTTCTAACGAAAGGGTACTGTGTGTATTTCCCACAATTGAGTATGAAAAACTAGGGCGCGATAATAATGGAGTAGCTAAAGAAAACCCCCTCTCATATCTCTACGTTGGGTTTCCTTCTCACTTTCGATGTACATCAGGATGCACTACTCAGGATACTCAAAGATGCTCACGTATTTGAAAGTTTCACCCTTGACAACCTACATAATATGGTAAGCCTCATCATGGCTCCAAGTATCATTACCTTCTCTAACGATGAGATCCTTGCAGACAGGACGGGCAATACCCATGCCTTGCACATAACTTTGAAAATAAAGGGAATGATGGTATCAATGGTATTGGTGGACAACGGATCGACCCTGAATGTCTACCTGTATTCGACCTTAGAAAAACTTCGAATGGATCAAAGTTATCTGAACCATAGCAGCACAGTCATCCGAGCCTTTGACGGATCCTAAAGCGAAACCATGGGTGAAATTGAGATGCCGGTTAAGTTAGGCCCTGTGACCTTCACAATGAAATTTCAATTCTTATAGATCTCTTCTGCCTACAATATGCTGCTAGGACAACCATAGATCCACTCGGCAGGTGTCGTACCCTCTAGCCTCCACCAAAAGGTTAAGTTCATCGTAGGTGCAAAATTGATCTCCGTCTTTGCCGAAAAGAAGTTGACAATCTACGAGGTTAACACTACCCCGGGCATTAGGGCAACCTTATCCCCTTGCTTCCAATCATTTGAGTATGTCACTGTTATACAAGAAGGAGATTAGATTGAACCCAAATACTTTCAAAATGCCTGAATGATAACTCACTATTTCAAGGGAAATGGGTACCAACCTAGAAAAGGCCTAGGGAAGGTTTTCTAGGGAGAACTAGAAGTCCTAGAATTGCCCCCGCAGAATTTACTTTTGGCTTAGGATACATACCTACCAAAGAGGAAATATGAGAAGTAGCCCAAAGGAAAGAAGGGGAAGGAAAAGAGCAATACAGAAGGCAGAATTGATCAATCAACTCAGTCGGCTAGGCATACAAGGGAGGGTTCTACTATATACTAGAAAAAAAAAGGAAAAAGAATGAGCACCATCATCCTCGAAGTCAATGTCACGATAGTAGACACAGAGATGACCGAAGATACCTCCATCCGACCTACATACCCTAGCGAAAAGCTCAATAACTAGGTTGGCAAGTGCCTTCTCTGTGCTCGTAAGTTTTGGTACAAAGTTTGCTGAGGCAGTCCATAAGCACCAGGCCCATTCCTAATAAACTCAATCTTCTTTAATCTTTTGATTATTAAATTCTCTAGTTTTAAAATGTATCGAGCACATTTAATCAATGGAAAAGTACCCTTTTCTTTTGATCTTTTGTGTTTTTGCTTTTCTAGGGATCCCAAAATCCAACGCTTTGCCTAGTTAATAGAAAGAATGCCTATCTTGATGAGTCATGGCTTTGACACTAAATTTGACTATCAGTACCTAGGGATTAAGCTTCATGTAAACTACAAAGATGAGATAGCAGAGGAGATCCAGTAATAGGTGGAAAAACATAAAAGTCGTAGTACTCCTAATATCGAGGAAACAGAAACAATCAACCTGGGGACTAGGGAAAATCCTAGAGAAATTAAGATTGGCATGGGGTTGGACCAATGGCAATGTAAGAAATTTTTAGAATTTCTAACTGCCTACCTTAACGTCTTTGCTTGGTCATATCAGGACATGCCTAGGATGGATGAATCCATCGTCGAGCACAGGCTGCCATTGGACCCCCAAATGAAGCCTCTAAAACAAAAGATAAGAAGACTTAAGCTAGAATGAAGCCTGAAGGTCAAGGAAGAAATGATAAAGCAGTTTCAGGCAAGATTCCTACAAGTTGTAGAATACCCCTAGTGCTGGAAAATATTATTCCCGTCCCTAAGAAAGATGGCAAGGTGCCAATGTGCATTGATTTCCGTGACCTTAACAAAGCAAGCCCGAAAGATGACTTCCCCTTACCACACATTGATCTCCTTCTTCATAACACAGCCGACCATGAGATGTTTTCTTTTACAGATGGATTCGCAGGGTACAATCAAATCAAAATAGTTGAGGAGGATCATGAGAAAACTGCCTTTATAAACCCTTGGGGGTGTATTGTTACAAAGTTATGCCATTTGGACTCCGCAATGCTGGGGCAACTTACCAGATGGCCATGATAACTCTGCTTCATGACATGATGCACTAACAAGTGGAGGTCTCCACGGATGATATGATCGTAAAGTCCAAAGTTTGAGAGAACCATTTCTTCAAGCTCTGAAATGTGTTTGATACGCTCCATAAGTACCATCTAAAGCTGAAGCCCGCTAAATGCACCTTTGGAGTATCTTCATGGAAGCCGTTGGGATTCATAATTAATAAAAAATGAATAGAGATCGACCCAACCAAAGTCAGGTTCATTGTCGAAATGCCACCCCTAAGGGAGAAATGGAAATTCGATCCTTTCTGGGAAAGCTAAACTTCATCAATCAGTTCATTACCCAAATGACTCACCATTGCAAGCCAATTTTCAAGCTCCTTAAAAAGGATACCCCCAAAGAATGGAACAAATACTTTCAAATGGTCTTCGAGAAGATCAAAGAATACCTTCAAAATCCCCCTGTCTTAGCAGCATCCACTCTTGGGAAACCCCTCTTGATGTACTTAACAGTCCTTGACACTTTCATAGGTTGCGTCTTGGGGCAACATGATAAAATCAGAAAAAAGGAGCAGACTATTTACTACCTCAGCAAGAAGTTCCTGCCTTATGAAGTGAAGTATTCTGCCCCTGAAAAAACCTGATGTGCCTTAGCTTGGGCTACCCACCGACTCCGATACTACATACTCTATCATACTACTTTTCTCATCTCTCAGATGGACCCCCTTAAGTACATCTTTGAGAAGCCCACTCTGTTTAGCCAGATTGGACGAAGGCATATGATCCTCTTGGAATTCGATATAGTTTTCACCACTAGCAAGGTAGTAAAAGGGCAAGTGATAGTAGACTACCTTGCACAGAACCCCATCAAAGATTATCAAGCCATGGAACTCTAATTCCTTGATGAGCATATATTGTTTATTGAAGATGAAGTTGAGAAGCAAGAGTAGCTTGGATGGAAGATGTACTTTGACGTTGCCTCCAATAAGAAAGGAGTTGGGATCGGGGTGGTCATTGTATTTGAAACTGGTAGCCATTACCCGATTATAGTCAAATTAAAACTGGACCTTTGCACCAATAACATAGCCAAATATGAGCCTGCATCCTACGACTGAGATTGGCAATTGAGATGAAGATTGAGGAGCTAGTTGTTTTCGGAGATTTCGTTCTCATAATCCAACAGTCCAAGGAAGTGTACCAAATGTGGGATGTCAAACTCTCTTCATATCACCAGTAAATTAAGGACTTATGCTAATCATTCCAAGGCATAGATTTTCACCAAGTTCGCAGGTGCTTTGGCCACTCTAGCTACAACCATCAAGGTTGACAAGGGTACAAAGATCCCTCCTCTTCAGATTTTTATCAATGACACCCTTTCTAATTGACTCCACACAGCTATAGAGCCTGATGGACAACTCTGGTATTATGACATCAACATGTACATTCAGAAAAGAGAGTTCCCAGACCAAGCTTCTCGCTAAGATAGGAAAACCATTTACAGAATGGCCAGCCACTACTTCATTGCGGGGAACATCTTCAAGAGATCAATGTTAGGCCCATTGAAATGCGTGGATACTAGTAAGGCCAAAGAGATCACGGAGGAAGTACACGAAGGAGTCTGCGGTCCCCATATGAACAGTCACACCCTCTCCAAAAAGATCCTCGGAATAGGGTACTGCTGGACAACCATGGAATCCGATTGCATTAGGTACGTCCTCTGATGTCACAAATGTCAAATACACAGAGATATGATCAAAGCCCCGCCTGTAGACTTTCATCCCATTCCTTTTTCAACTAAAAATCATATATTTCCATATTGCATCAAATCAAATCCTTCTACTTCAAGGCATCCTTCCAAACCCTAGTTGGTCCAACCCTATATCAACCTAACCTTAGGTTGCCTAAACCCTAGTTTACCCAACTTAGATTATAAGGCTTCAAGATTGTAACTCTGAGACTCTTTTTCAACCTCCAATTCAAACCCAAAAAAGTTTTGAAAAGCTCTTTCAAACTTGTCTCAATCTAAAATGGATAGACACCTACCATTTTTCAAAAAACTACTTTAAAAATTTGATTTCAAACTCACAACTCTAAGGTGATCCTAGCCCTTTCATGGTTGGGGATCTCCAAAAGAAAGTAATACATCAAATAGAACCTCTATGGTTCACATTAGGGTTCCCAAACTCTAAATATTTTTCAAAACCTCTTTCAAAGACTATTTTCAAACATCACATTCTTGAGACAATCTTTGGCCTTCTATGGTTAGGATTGTCCAAGACCAAGTGAGATATTCAAACAAAGAAACTTTCTAGCTCTTTTTTCTAAAAATGTTTTCCAAAACTCATAGCCTTAAAGGAGTGTATCTTTCAAATAGCTAATATCTTAACGGCAATGAAATATTCAATATACCTTTCATAAGGTACATAAAAACTATTTTCAATAATCTTTTTCAAGACAAGTTCACAAGAGTTTTTCAAAATTCAAGTTCTACTTCCAAATCCATAATCTAGTTTTTAAAACTTTCAAAACTCTCTTGAGTTATGTTCAAAAACATTTCAAAACGTTTCTAGTCCCACTTTAAGAGCACTCCTAAAAACCTTCAAGTTCTATTTCAAGTTCTATTTCAAAAACACTTCAACATCCATTTTCAAATCAAAACTTTTTCGAGTTATTTCGGAACTTCGAGTCAGAAACTCTTAAGTATTATTGATTTATACTAAAAAAAACATACTTTGTATAGTGGCTTTAGTATTTATTAATAAATTAGTTATTACATTTTAATGAGAATCTGTGTGACCAATGTTTGCCTTTCATTATTTATTTAATAATTAAACATGTGTGTCTCTTATTCTATATAATAGATGATTTGGTGTGTAGAGTACTGCTGACACACGAAAGATTAAATCATCGTTTCTTATGGAATATAATCTCATCGTTCACAGTCTTAGATGGAACTAGACACAATATCAGTAGGACTGTAACATAAAGTTTTAATGGGTCTGTCTTGACTATGGAGAACGGTATAGTTTTAATTTCTTACACTAGTACATTTTGTGTGTATTGAACATGATCGTGTTTAGGTAATTGTTTTTATACTAATTATATAAAACAATTAATACCTCGTGATTATTATTAGTGCTTATGCTCTTAACCCTAACATAATAAATAGACATGTGCATATAGTGTTTACTGTTTTGATTCATACAAGAGTGAGATTCTTTGTGGGTCTACTCAGTGAGTTGGACAATAATATTACGTGTATGGTGAATATTAATTATTAATGGAATCCACGTCCCGGTATAAGGATTGATGATACCCCCTTGAGGAAGCTTATAAGTTTTGATTATGTCAAACCCTACAGGTGGATTATGAATCCGAAATATCAAATAAGTTAAGTAGAAGGTCTCAAAGAATTATAACTCTATTAAATTGAATTGTCAGTAATTTAATTTAATAGACGAGTATCTATAATCTTAATGTGGGGAGATAAATAAGTATTTAATAATATGGAGCTCAAAATATAATTTTTAGTATGACAGGGAGTGCAATTATAATTCATTAGTGGTATAAGTTATAATTTACGTAAATAGAGATTAATCCTAGTTGGATTAGGAATTCTTATTTGCGTAGGAAGCCCTAGTCATACTAATCGTATGGTCCCTTTTGTAGTCTCTATATATACGCACTCTAAGAGCAGCTAGGGTTATACTTGCTCATAATTAAGAGATACATGTTTTTTGTGAGGAAGGAATCCTAGCAGTTGTGAGTCTACTCTCTCTAGAGTAAGGTGTGTACGAGGGATACAACAGAAGTCTGAAGGTTGAGTTCGAGCAGTTGATTCGTGCTTGTTGCTCTTGCTTGCTGTTTAAGATCAAAGAAGAAAAAATTCGAAATTCATATATGCTGTTATTCGGGATCAAACCAGAGAGATCTCAAATGGATTATTCGAATCACGTAGATTAGGATCTGCTAATCAGATCAGAATTTTTAGATTACGCGTATGCACTATAGCCAGATCGTGAAAAATTCCACAATTCCCAACATCAAGTTCTCTTTTTTAAAACAAGACCCCAATGAGTCTTTAAAACTTTTCAAAGGCCCCAATGTGCATATTTTCAATTGAACCTTAAGTCTGGACTATGACTGACCTGATTCTCGCCAAACGAGATACATAAGCAACCTTCATAGATGCAGTCATAATCCATTTTCAAAATCAAGTAAACCCTTTTCAAAATCCAACCCCAAGTCTCTTTCAGACTTTCATAGTATTGCATTATGCATCATCCATCCAAATAGTGATGATAAACCCCTTTTCAAAATCCTTTCAAAGTGGACATAAGTGGAAATCTAGGAATCGGAGAATCAAATAAATGAAACCTAGGGTGATTAGACATGTAGCTATAGCAGGGGTGGGGTAGGCTAGTCTCCGGACATTTTCCCTACATGTAACCAACCTCCAAACCTAGAATCACAATTTTCAAAGACTAAAACGGAGTCAACTTTCTAAAAGGGCTTAAACATTCTCCAAAAGTTGCCAACCAACCTGTTTTTCCAAAAACCCTCTCTTGAGGAAGTTTTTCAAAACTTTTTCAAAAACCCTAACTTTAGTCTTCGGACTTTACTTAGTTTTAGGTGACCTAACACACTTTTATCAAAGTTAAGTAGCGACTCCAAAACCTTTTTCTAAATGCCTTTAATCAAATCAATTTTAAGTTTAAACCCCGCCGCACTCGTCCTCTTAGGAGGGTGAGTTCTAACAGACAACGTATCAGGTTTCTGTTCTGAGTTGAGACCCAGACTCCGGGGCTAAAAACCGAGGCGCAACACTAGGGTTAGGTCAACTACGGTATGTAGCTATGGTTAGGTTAACCTAAGGTTAGGACAACTAGGGTTACTTAACTAGGGTTAGGATAACATAGGGTTTGGTTAACTAGGGTTAACTAACTAGGATAGGTTGACTTGGGTTAAGACGACCTAGGGTTAGCTTGACCTAGGGTTAACTAACTTGGATTAGGTTAACCTAGGGTTTGGAACTGTCCTAGGGTTGGGTTAACCTAGAGTTTTAGAAGGTGGTTTTTAAAAGTGGTTTTGGATTAGGGTTTGGACCTAGTGGTTTTGAAGAGTGGTTTTATACATGAACTTTGAAAATATGTTTTGAAAATCATGATTTCATGTAAAAATCTTATCATTTTATGTGAAAATTTTTATCATTTTATGTGAAAGACTCGAAGAAATGCATGAAAAAGTGTCATTTCATGTGAAACCATTTTGAAAAACCAACTCAAGAGAGTTGTAAGTTTTGAAAACTATTTTTACAAAATCACTTAAGAGAGTATAGGGCTCATATGGTTGGTATTTGGAAACTACTTAAAGGAGGATTGTCTTAGAACCATTACAACCACTAACTAAAGAAAGTAAAACTTTGAAAATCAATATAGGATAGGTAGTTTTAAAAATCATTTTGAATTTTTGAAAACCACTCAAGTGAGGGTTATTTTGAAAACCACTTTTAGGGTATTAAAACCACCCCAGTGAGTTAGGGTTCATATGGTTGTTTTGATGAAAACCACTCCAAAGAGGGTTTCCTTAAGACCATTACAACCTCACAAGTCAATAGAGTAAAATCATTGAAAACCTCTCCAATGGAGAGTTGTTTTTTGAAAGTTTTGAAAACATTGAAAACCTTTTCAAGAGAGAGTGGTTTTGAAAACCATTTCTTCTGTAAAAACTCGTGAGAGCTATATGAATGCAAAGGTATAGATTAGGGTTTTGGAAAACAATCTAAAGCTTGGAAAACTAGGGTTCTTGGCTTAAACTTCAAGAAACTCCAACTTAAATGCATTTTTAGAAAATCATTTTAACATGAACTTTGTAGAACTCTTGAAAATGGAAGCATTGAAGCTTGAAAAAGTTTTTAAATATGAAAATAAGACCATCACATGCAATACATGAACATAGTAACTATTATAATGCAATGGATCATGAATCACACAAGGTTAAAGATTTTACCACATTACATGGGGCTCTAAAGCCATACTAATGTCAAGATTGCTTGTGAGAGGTCCCCCAATCAGTGGTTATCACAAACATCCCTTTAAGCATGGCCTAAGAGCTCTCTTGTTTCAAACATACAAGAAGATGAGGTAAAAGATGGGGTTTAAAATAGAAAAAAAGCTCAAGTGAGCTTGGAGGGCAAAGCGAAGAGTGGGGAAGTATAAATGTAAAATGAACCCCACCTTGGTATTCAATCCACCACGGTTGAAGGAGCTTGAGCTTGAAGAAGTTTGGAGAGGATTGAGTCTTTAAGAGACTTAGGATTTTTGGATTTTCATAGCTTTTAGAGCTATTTTGATAGAGTTTCTCTACTATTTTTGTCCCCGAAATACACTGGGGGTGGCCTGATATTTATAAGCTAAAAAAGTTGGAGATGGCGCATGTACTATATGCTACAGGCCTCTGCCACTCACAGTATGCCACTTGGCATCCTTGTACTAACCTAGCTTAGGCTGTAAGGCAAGTTTTGGACGATTTGATCAGGATCTAGGCACATATAGCACACACTCCATCATCGAGAACTTTTATGCTGACTTTGCCTCGATGTTCATGCCATCCGGGAAAGATTCAAGGAAGTCGGTCGTGTTCACGATGTTTCCTTATAGTTTCTCTTGAACCGGAAGCCCTTGCGGAGCTTTGGATGATTCCAAATGATGGAGATATTGTCTTGGGAAGCATGCTTAAAAATAAGCTTTCAAAAGCGTCTATGAGACGTTTTATTGGTTTCCCAAAATAGTTGTTTTTGTGCCACATGATTGGGGGTTTTAGGAAGTAATTGTCTAAATCAAACTGCACCGATTGAAAGACCTTCGGAGAGTGAGTTCTCGCCACTCTGGCGACTTAATGGTTTATGAGTGTTTCTATCACTCCAATCGTGTGGTGTCAGTTTTGGAGATCGCCTGATCTCGAGGAACTTACTGAATGCCAAGGGGCATAATGAATATTCTACATTGGTAGGCTAGCAGGTACCAAAAGTAAACCGCTTAAAGTTTGTGAGTATTTTCGTCACTCCGACGGTAATAATTGGTTTTGGAGACTGCCTAGTCTCTGAAAACTACATGGCAAGCCTAGAGGCATTTTGGTCTTTTTAGCTTCAATTGGGCTTGATGGGCCCGAGAAGTAACCCATTGACTGGACTAGAGTTTGAAAAGCCAATTTGGGCTTGATAGTATTGTGACGTTTGATTGGGGGTCCAGTTTGGACTGGAGATTGCTGAGCAAGCAAAAATGGGGTGCTTACAATGGTCAGTTGGCTTTCTTTGTCCAAAGACTTCAGGTTGGGCATTCTATGGTACCGACAATTTTGGTTAAGACATACAGGGCATTGACCAGATTGCATTCTGATTTTTGGGGCCACTTCAGTGCTTGTGGAGAGTTGATGTTTCTTTGGCTTACTAGACATGTGATTTGTAGACAGCCACCACATCATGGATGGTCTAGGAAAGATGTGATCAAGCAAATGACTAGTGCTTGCCCTAACCTAGATATCCCATCAGGTGAGACTGCTTAGAGGGAGACTCTATCGATATTGACTCTAAAAAGAATGGTTTGGCATCTTGGTTTTGCTACTAAGACGAGGATCAGGCCTAAGGATTTGGCTTTCATTCCTCTGGTTGGTGTAAGCACCCCATTTTTGACTGCTCGGCAGTCTACACTCCGTCCAGACTTGTTTTCAAGTCATTTTGGGCATATTCCTATCGAATCCAATTCCCTAGGTCCAAATTCCATCTTTCCATCGCTTCGCGGGCCTATCAGGCCCAAATAGAGGCAAAATGACCGAAATGCCCTTAGGGGGCATTGACCTTTCCTTTCCAATCCCTCTCTCGAGACAGTTTATTCCTCGAGACGGTCCGAGTAGCAAAACTACTCACAAAATCGTTAGAGTGGCGGAAACACTCACAAAATCGTTAGAGTGGCGGAAACACTCACAATCCAGGCATGTCTCTTCGAAGACGGTAAGCCCCCTTTCCAATCCCTCTCTCGAGATAGTTTATTCCTCGAGACGGTCCAAGTAGCAAAACTACTCACAGAACCGTTAGAGTAGCGGAAATACTCAATCGTTAGAGTAGCGGAAATACTCACAGAGCCGTTAGAGTAGCGGAAATACTCAGCCGTTAGAGTAGCGGAAATACTCACAGAGCCGTTAGAGTAGCGGAAATACTCAACCGTTAGAGAAGCGGAAATACTCATAGAACCGTTCGAGTAGCGGAAATACTCACAGAACTGTTAGAGTAGCGGAAATACTCAATCCCGTCCGAGTAGCGGAAATACTCACACCGTTAGAGTGGCGGAAACACTCAAAACCTAGGTCAACACTAGTGGCTGTTAGCCCACTTTGGTGGGAAAGGACCAAACTACCCTTAGGACCTTTTTCAAAACTTTTCGGTCAAGATGACCATTTTGCCCCTAGGCATCCGGATGCCCCGGGAACCACACCGGCTCTGGGTATCAAACCGGTAACCCTCTGAGAATACTTTTTATAGTATTCTCAACCTTCCTTTACCTTTTTGAATCATTCCGAGTCAGTTCCGGCCAACCCGGTACAAAATGACCGTTTTGCCCCTAGAAGGCCGGTCTCCTTCTTCGACCACACCGGCTTTGGGTATCGAACCGGTAATGTCCCGAGAATACTTTTTATAGTGTTCTCGACCTTCCTTTACCTTTCCGGACCATTCCGAGTCAGTTCCGGCAAACCCGATACAAAATGACCGTTTTGCCCCTAGTGGGCCGGTCACCTTTTCCGACCACGCTGGCCCCGGGAATCAAACCGGAAACCTCTGGGAACATTCTGAATAATGTTTTCAGATCCCAAGTCTTTTTCCGGGACAGTCCGAGTCTGTCCCGGCAGTTTCACAGTCCGATTGACCGTTTTGCCCCTAAAGGCCCGGTCAACCTTTCCGACACATTTTGTTCTCACTTTTAAGTCAAATACCTCCAAGACACTATTTCAAGTGTTCCTGCTCCTTTCCGGCCTTCCGGGTCACTCCCGGCTCCTTCAAATCATTCCTGGACTTTCCGGAATCACTCCTAATGAAGCCAGGCTAAAGTTTACATGGTAGTCACTAGTACAGGCGCCCAAATCTAGTCAAAGATACGTTGCTTGCCGACCTTAAATCTTTCCTAATTGGCTGGTGCCACTACTAGTGGCGCCAGTGTAAATTTTGCCCTGGCGCCACTGCAACAAGCGCTAGGCTTGTCCAGCTTCTATATATACAGAGCCTCATTCAACGTGAAAGAGGTCTGCAAACTTAACCTAAAAATCTCATATTTCGATATACAGAGCTCGAGCACCTCCAAAACC
This sequence comes from Euryodendron excelsum, assembly GCA_033060915.1. Taxonomy (NCBI): domain Eukaryota; kingdom Viridiplantae; phylum Streptophyta; class Magnoliopsida; order Ericales; family Pentaphylacaceae; genus Euryodendron; species Euryodendron excelsum. Next base: position 36,107,771 of record CM065388.1, read on the forward strand.
TTAGCCTCCCTAGGTTTTCCCAAACCCTAGCCACTATACACAAACCCTAGCCTCCTATACACTCATACACTCCCCCATACACTCATACACTAGCCTTCAACCACTCTTTGAAGACTTGAAGAGCTGCCATCCAAAGCTTGAAGACAATTCTTGAAGACTGAAGGTGAAGATCAAGACAAAGACCGGAGACTGAAGACCGAAGACTGCACGGCGCGCAAAATAAACAAGAAACAAGGTAGGCTTTCTCTTTAATATTCTGCACTTCCCCCTTCTCTCTTCTCTCTCCAACCCACTTGGGTTTTCTCTATTTTAATCCCCCATCTCTTTCCCCCCCCTTTCTTTGCATGCTTGAAACAAGGGGACTCCCGGTCCATGTGTAGGATTAGACTGTTAGAGAGTCACCGTGTCGGGGGCTTTCTTCTAGTCTAACCAAAGACCACGTGGGTTCAGCCCCCTTGATTATGTGGTGAAGCCTTAACCTTGTATGTTCACGACCCCAAATTGCATTGTGCATATCATAGCCTTGCATCTTTCAAAAACAGTTTTCAAACTCGTTTTCAAATATGTTTTTCAAAATTGCATCAAAATCTCTTTTCCAAAAACTTGTTTTCAAAACCACAATTCTAGAGTGATTCTAGCCTTTTCATGGCTAGGGTTGCTTTAGGAAAGTGTTATATTAAAAGTGGCCTTTTGGTCTATATTTTCAAACTTTGTTTTCAAAACCACTTTCGTAAAGTGGTTCTAGCCCTCTTATGGCTAGAATCGTTTTAGGAAAGTGAGATGTTTTCATATTTTCCAAAAAACTCTCTCTCTTCAAAAATCCCTCTCCCAAAAATCTCTTTTTCAACATACTTTCCTAAAACTCTCCTTTCCAAAATTGTTTTCTAAAAACTCTTTTCAAAAATCTATTTTTCAAAACCTCCTTTTTCAACTCCTTTCCAAAAACTCTTTCTTCTCAAAATTGACTTTTTAAAAGCACTCCCTAGATTCACCTTTTTAAAAACTCTTTCCAAAAACCTTTCTAAAAAACTCTCTTTCCAAAATCTTCCTTCTAGAAATTTCCTCTCTAGGATTTCCTTCCAAAATCTATGTTTCCAAAAACACACTTTCCAAAAACTCCTCCCTAGGATTCCCTTCTAGAAAACATTCGTTTCCAAAAACGCGTTTTTCCAAAAAACTCTTTCCTTAGAGCCCAAACCAAACCCTAGAACTCACAATTAGAAAACCCTAATTTTCTTTTCAAAAACATGATTTTCAAACTTTGCCCCAAACCTAGGTTTCCAAAACCTCTAGTTTTCACATCCAAACTATACATGTTTCCAAAACCTCTTTTCTATGTCAAAACAACAATTTTCCAAATCTAGGGTTTCTAGGATCTCGCTTTCCAAATCCTATCTTCCCTTTAGGAAACCAAATCAAATCTCCCCGTTTAGGAAACTAGATCCTATCTTCCGTTTTTGGAAACAAAATCAAATCTTTTCTTTTAGAAACCAAATCCAATCCCTTCTTAGTCCAAACCTTTCTTAATTCAATTCCTTCCTAAACCGTAAGTTTCCTAAACCTAAACTTTAAATCTTTCCTTAAATTTCAAAATCCAGCTCTTTCCTAATTCAACTCCTTCTTAATCTTTCACTTTCCTAAATCTTAAGTTTCCAAAACTTGAACATAAAAATCTTTCCTAAACTTTAAAACTCAACTTTCAAATCTTTCCAAGTTCAACCCTTTCCTAATTCTACCCTTTTCCAAAATCTTTTTCTAAATTCAAGCTTTTAAACCTTTCCTAAATTCAAACCTTTCTTAATTTTCAAGATTTTCTAAAACTCTAAAATTTTCTAAAATCTTAAATCTTTTTAAACTCTAAAACTTTCTAAATCCTAAACTTTCCAAATTTCAAATCTTTCTAAACTTCTAAGCTTCCTAAATTCAAAACTTTCTAAATTTGAAACTTTCTTAAGTTGAATCTTTCTAAACCTAAAACTTTCTAAATTCTAAACTTTCTTAAACTTCAAATCTTTCCAAATTCAAAACTTTTCTAAATTCAAAACTTTCTTAATTCAAGACTTTCTTAAGTTGAAACTTTTCTTAATTCAAACATTTCCTAAAATGAAACTTTCCTACTTTCAAAACTTTCCTAAGTTAAAACTTTCTAAATTCAAAACTTTCTAATTTTTCAAAACTTCCTAATTTCAAAACCTTTTCTAAAACAACACTTTCCTAAGTTGAAACTTTCTTAAACCTAAAACTTTCCTAATTTGAAAACTTTCTTAATTTGAAACTTTCCAAATTCTAAACCCTTCTCAAACTAAACTTCTCTTAATTTAAAACATTTCCTGATTCAATACTTTCCAATTTCAAAACTTTCCTAAACCTAAAACTTTCCTAATTCAAAACTTTCCTAATCTCAAAACTTTCCAAAAATGGAACTTTCCTAATTCGGAACTTCTCTAAATCGGACCTTTCCTAATTCGAACCTTTCCTAAATCCAATCTTTCTTAAACTCTTAAGGTCTTTCCTAAGTCTCATCTTTCTTAAGTCTAGGTTTCCTAAACCTCCATCTTTCCAAAACCAAGTTTTTTCAAAAGTCAATCTTTTCAAATCAAAGTCCAATCTTCTTCTCAATTTCAATTTCCGATCTCCTCTTCTAATCTCAAATCAAATCCAATATCAAATTCAATTTCCTTCTTCAATCCAACCTTCTATTTTCAATCGGACTCTAGTCCGAACTACGACTGACCTGATTCCCCCAAAGGGATACGTAGGCAACCTTCATAGGTGCGGTCACAATACTTTTCAAACTTTCAATTCCACCCTTATGGGTGTGGTTTCCAAAATCTTTCCAAATCCCAAATTCCAATCTATTTTCAAAATTCCAATTTCAAAATTTCTATTTTCAAATTTCTATTTCCAAATTTTCAAACCTTCCAATTTCAATTCCATCTTTTCAAATCAATTTTAAATCAATTTCTTTTCAAATCTATTTTTCAATTCTTTTATCTTGCACTTGCATCTCATGCATCATATTTATTTCAAACATTGTTTTTCAAAGTGAATAGGATTGAACTGTAGTTAGTTGAAGACTCTCATAGGTGAATCTAGGGTAGATTGACATGTAGGTACCGAAAGGGCGGGGTAGGGTGATAGCTTAGTGCGTCTTCCCTACACGTAACCAACCTCCGAACTTAGAATCACTGTTTTCGAAAGACCAAAATGAGTTATTTTTCAAAAAGAGCTAAATGTTTTCCAAAGGTTGCCAAACAACCTGTTTTCCTAAAAACTCTCTCTTGAGGAGATATTTTAAAAAACCATTTTCAAAAACCCTAAGTGTAGTCTTCGGATTATGCTTAGTTTTTAGGTGACCTAACTCACCTTAATCAAGTTAGGTGGCGACTCCGAATCTTTTTCAAAAGCCCTTTATTCAAACCTGTTTTCAATTCAAACCTAGTCGCACTCATTCTTTTAGGAGGGTGAGTTCTAACGAGAGAGTACAGCATTTTTCCCACTTGGGTGAGTATTCCTCGAGTGCGAAAAATCTGGGCGCGACAGCTGGCGACTCCACTGGGGACACTTAGAGGGTTAGGCCGTAGTCATGTCTTTTTACCCTTCACCCATGTAGAGTCTTCAATTAACTTGGTTCAATCCTATTCACTTTAAATCTTGAAAACCAAATTTTCAAAATTGTTTTCAAAAAATATGCATTTACTCATATTATCTTGTATTATGTTTGTCATCCACATACTGACACTTGCATCTTTGTTTTGTAGGTGCGCTTTATGTTTAAACATTATTAACTGTTTTGCATAAATGTGATGTACATGATGAATGGGAGTTGTTGGGCCCTTTCCTCCATTTTTAAAAAATCACATACACACTGCATGTGCGCTTGCATTTTGCATAGTTGCATACCCTGATATGTCCTTTCTAGTTAGAAAGGGGGAACGGTATATTGGTTGTGGGCAAGATGCTGTGTCAGTTTCTTCGCCTACGGCCTCTTGATGGTTCCCCCGCTCGGATCACCAACCGATCATGGCACCACCTCGGGGAGTGGGCCTAGGTTTGAATATCTGGGGACCGAGCCTTTTTAGGACGCATTAATCAACCCTCAACCTCATACTCATATAGACACCATCCATAGCCGAACCTCTGCCGGATTTAGGACACGAGCACCGTTTTCAAAATCAAGTAGGAAAGGGCGACTGCTCTTACTTTCATTTATACCTGCTGTTATAATGCTTGTATTTATACTGTTATAATGCTTGTCTAACTGTTCATGCATGCATGTTTACTTCAATTGTACCTTCTCTCCTTATACTTTTTGCATATTCATGTTCATGCATTCAATATCCCATGTCAAGACAAGAGTTCCAAGTAACTCAAGTCACTGCATTCTCATGCATATGATCAACCCATTGAGAGTGACACTAACGTCACTCTCCCTTGCATTAAACCTACCCAAACCCTAAGGGTTCCCGCGTAACCCTAAGGACTCATTGTATGCATCTCAATTCATTCCATAAGAGGGGCCCCAATCCCTCTATGGTCACGGAGATAGGATTGCCAAGAAGACAAGGGGCAACCAATCAGCAAGGTCTCTCAGCGACCTCCTCAACATCAAATCCAAGGAAGGCGAATCCGAAGACTCAAGAGTAATTTAGGGTTTCCCTTTGTAAAAGTAGATAGGTGGAAGTCCAAAAGAAAATGTTCCCTCTCCCCCTATTAAAATGTTTTTCAATTCTTTTGTATCTTAAACCCAAAATTTAATGTACTTCTTTATTTTTATGAATGAATGCATGAATGATTGAAGGTTCCTACCTGACGGTAAAGTGTCTGCATACAGGGGCAAACCCCCTATCTCCAAAAGTGAGCCAATACATCATGTTTAGTCTCCTTCTCAAGCAGGGGCAACCCTAGGACATGCATTGCATACAATTCTCTAAAAACCAAAAACTAACTTGTAACTTGTGTTTTTGTCTTTTTCTTTTTTTTTTTCCTGTTATTTCTATTTACAGAAGTCACCTTGCGCTGAGTCAACATTGCTCCCAAGAAAGCGCAACATCCACCTAGGGATCCTATTATCACTCGGCACAAAGCATCATTGATGGCTGCTAACCCTGAAGAATCCTCTCAAGTCTCTCGAGAGGAAGTTAATGAAATGAGGACTAAGATGGATGAGATGCTCAAACTCATTCAAACTCTGGCCACGAAGGATGCTACTGCGGTCCCGTCATCATCAACGACTTCATCTAAAGATCTTGAACCCGCTAATCCGAGGATCTTGCTTCAGTCTGACAATGCTGGGAAAACCAAAGAAGATGCCAAAAGGGTCAATACTGAAGAAGAGGAGACCATATTGCTCTCACCTATTACGAAGAAGGCCCCTCTAGACCCTCTCAGTCTGAAAATCCAAGGGTTGGAGGATTCGTTGCGAAGTCTCCATGGTCATGATGCTTACGGATTCACCTCCTATGATGAGCTATGTTTCTTCCTTGACCACCCGAGGCCTGCTAAGTTTAAAATGCCTGACTTCCAGAAGTACGACGGTACCGGTAACCCTGTTGCTCATCTTCGTCTATATGCTAGAGCACTAAGTGGACATGGCCACGACCCGAAGCTCCTTATGCAGTTATTCCAACACAGCCTCACCGGGTCGGCTCTACAATGGTTCGCTCGTCTAGACTTAAGGAAGATCACAACCTGGATGGAGTTAGTCAATGCATTCAAAGCCCAATACCGTCACAACATCGATCTCACTTCCGATCGCTAGTCCTTGATGACGATGAGTAAGGGTGAGAAGGAGAATTTTAAAGCATACGCCCTAAGATGGAGGGAGGCCGCTGCACAAGTTAATCCCCCGTTGGAAGAAAAGGAGTATGTACAACTATTTATACATACTTTTCAAGGTATATTCTATGAGAAACTCTGCACAAGCGTGGGAAAAAGCTTCTCCGAACTCATCATGCAAGGGGAGATGATAGAAAACGGCCTCAAGACAGGAAGAATCACAGATCCCTATGCCAAGACTGGAGAAAATACCACCAACATAGCCAAGAAGGTGGCGACTACAAGGGGCACAATCAGGAAGGAAAATGAAGTGTCTGTTATTCTGGCTAGCCAACCACCTCAATACCGACCCCCGCTACAATCACCCCCAGTACTGCCCTTGCCCACCTTGACCATGCCTGCTCCAGCCCCAAACTATGGTCCCGCTGGAGTACGACCCAACTTCAATAGACCTGCCCGACGTATCCGCACCTTCGATGCCTTAGCCTGCACCCAAACCGAGGCCTACCATAGCCTTCTAAAGAACAATATCTTGAAGCCCATCCCTGCTCGCCCGTTGCCAAGCCCTCTGCCCCCGACCTTTAATGCCGCTCTTACATGTGAATATCATTCAGGTGGCCAGGGGCATGACATCGAAAGCTGCTTTGCTCTCAAGCACAAGATCCAAGACCTGATCGACAATAAGACCATCGATCTACAGCCGGTAAAACCTGCTCCCACTCCCAATGTGACTGCTAACCCTCTACCAGATCACACCATCAATATGATACTAGTAGAAATGAAGGGCGAGGGAGTGTTTGACGAGCCTGAGGCCGAGGACTATGAGGACGATTGGGAGACCGAGGAAGAAGATGACTGGGAGGAGGATCTCCCATTATGCCCAATATATCTCCATAACCCTGATGAAGTGTCTGATGCTTCCGACTGGCCCATTGAGGAGCCAATGTTCCTGGGAGATGAGACTACTGAAAACATGGTTGCTGATGGATGGGGTGCTGAGTTTCTGCATCCGAAATATGCCACTGCCGAACGTCATTTGCTAGAGAGTCATTGGCCCACAAATGAGTACAATTATGAAGAAATGAGCTGGAGGATAGAGAAGCCAAGAGCACAAGCAAAGCCATTCGAATTGGAAGGGGGTGAGCTGGACACCTTGTTTACAGAAGAACCCGCTACACAGAACAAGAAGGAGGCTGACAACCGCATCAACAATGTCAACATCTATGGAGCTCTAGGGGAAACCTTTGCTTGTCTCGCCTTGGTAGAAGATCCAGGTCGCGAATGGAGCATCGAAGACGTGGGAATTGTCCCAAGGCCGTACTAAAAATGGGTTCTTCACACAAGCATACAAGAGAGGGGTGTTTTCACCCACTTTCTTTCTATCCCTTTTACTTCTTGTTTTTAAATTAATGTCTACATTTTCTTATTAAGAACTTGATGCTTTCCGTAAACATAATAATAATAATCAAATGATAGTCTTTTATTCCATTGCTGTTGTCTTGTCTTCCCTGGGAATAGTGACTACTTTCCAGGCAAGGGGCATGGTTTGTCTTATGGAATGATCCAACTTGAAGGGATGATAGCATGAGTTAACCACTCGCCAAATGATCAGCCTTCCATAGAGAGAGAGAATAAGGATGAGTGAGAATACTACCTAAAGGCAGCACTTGCAAGACTCTGAGGTTAAGCGATGTGTGGCCAGTTTATCAAGAGGAAGAGGAGCCATCTTTCATTCCCCCACATATAAAGAATAAATAACTGAATAAGTAACTAAAAGTGATCATATTCCCTTTGCTTAACCCCTAGTGCCTCGCGGAAAGCGAAAATTTTCTTTGTTAACCCTGATCCAAGACTGTCCTCCCCACACTGGGGCAGACAATAGTTGAGAACTCTAAGAGTGGTGTCCACCTCTATCATGCTAGGATAGTGTTGAAAACTCTATGGATCAAGCAATCTAATTCAAAATGAAGAGAGGCCCTCATTTCATTTCCCATACAGTCAAAAGCAACCCTTTGCCAAATCCGTTGAGCCACTTATCCTTTCTTAACAAAACCCCAACCTAGGGATCACTGCCCACACTGGGTATATTGAGCTACCAAGGGTAAAGGTTTAAGGGAAGAGGGTTAAAGAATTGTTCTGTTTCGTAAAAGAAAAGAAATAGAAAGAAAAAAGCAAAAAAAAAAAAAAGGAGTTGCCAAGGGGCAAGAGGCCAAAAAAAAAAAAAAAAAAAAAAAAAAGAGAGAGAGAGAGAGAGAGAAAACCATGATTCTAAAGAAAGGCCTGAAGAAAATCGTGATTGAGTTAACTTCAAGGGCACAGAAAAGAAAATCATGTTTATTTCAAGAAGTACATGGAAAGGGTGAAAGAACGAGGTTATTTTCACCCTGAGAAATATATGGCCAAAAGCGAGAAGGAAATTTAAAGGTGATCCTGGGTTGCAAGGAAACCCAGTAGGTACAATAGGTTTGAACCTTTACCTTTTCTTGCAAAACCCTGAAACCGTGGCCCACATTACAACCCTATTAAAGTCCCCTCTGATTGAAAATAGATTGCTTGATCTGTATGAGTTAGATATGCTGCCAAAGCTAAAACAAAAAAAAAGGATGCTACTCCTACTGAAGAACGGTTAAGGACAGTTTGGATCTAAACCTTGCTGAAAACAACATTAAATTTGAGCCTACATATCCCGTTGTTTCTAAAACCCCATAACCTAGCCTGCATTACGGTCCTAAACAAAGTCTTCTCGGATTGAAATGACTAGCCACTTATCGCTCTGCCAAAGGTCAGGTAAGTTGTTGCTAAGACCCCGAGAGTCGAGAGTCTCAGCCCAATAACCCTATACACTAACCCTAAGATAGAAAGTTGGGGGCGATCAAGAGGTTGAGTAAAGTACAAAATGCTATCATCCAATCGAGGTAGGATTGAGCCAAAGGAGAGGCTAAACTCCCGAAGAGGAGGGAGTTACCATTCCCAAGGCTACAAGTCTAACAGCACCCTGTGTCATTCTATTAACAAATTTCTAACCTGTACATATGTCTAAAAAAAAAAATCAGCATGAGCTTTGCACATATAGGATATAACTCCCTGTAGAAATAAAAGTCATCAACATCAACTCATGTAATATATATCTAACATCATCATACATCACATGCCTCTGATCATATGTATCTGTCTATCTGTGCATCTAAGTACCATAAACATCCGTCCTTATACAAAACTAAGCAAAATAAAACTGTCTAACATCAATACATCTCAGGGACAAGGGGCAAAAGAGGATCAGAGTCTCCACAAGGGGCATCAATCACAGGTCAAAATCAATATCATCTGGATCAAAATCCCCGAAACCCGGCATCGGAGGAGGAGGATAACTACTCGAAGCACCGCCATCCTGTAGGGGAGATAAAACCAAAATCAGCTGCAAGCAAAAGGAGCTAAGCAACGACAGAGCAATAAGGAGTAAAGAGAGAATAACTTACCCCCCCACCACCCATCTGAGATAACCGAGCCGTCAGGGAAGCTACCTTGGCCTGGTACTGGTCCTGCTCCATCTGGTACCGGTCTCTCTGGTCTCTCACAGCAGTAAACTCGGCCTGGGGCACATATCCTCCAGCACGACGCCATAGGTCAACCACCTCCTGGCCAACAGCGTACCCGCCGACTACTACCTCAAACCGGGTGAAGGCACCAACCGAATGGGCTCCAAAGTGCGCAGCGTAATCCGTACTCGGAGGAAGCAAGAACTCGGCACCTAGCTGGCGCTCCTGGTAGGGGATGGGCACTCCGGCCACCAGGGCTCCAAACATATACTCTGGCGGAGCCCCTGCTGATCGAAACTCATCGTGAAACTGCTGCCAATGCCGCTCTCCAAGATAGGACTCCCAGGTGTCATCGCTGAGAAAAGCAGCTCTCAATAAGGACAACGGGACCAGGTACCAGATTGTCTCGTAATGGACTGATCCAATGAAGGGCCGCCAAGTCACATCCCTCGCCTCAATCAGCTCCAAGTTAGCCCGGAGCGTCACGAAGTCAGTAATCTCCGATCGCTGGGCCACCCAGTCACGAGCCCACCTCAAAGCACGAGGGTAGAGATCATCCTCAACAACTGCGGGACGACGCACTGGCAGGTACTCGTAACTCCACCAGACAAGGAAGGGCCAAAAGCTAGTCATGCTGCCCCAGCGAGAAGAAGTTCGAACCCGTATCGATCGAAGAAAGCAGCCAAAAGAAAAGGACCCCCAGTCCAACTCAGACAAAGCTCCCAGATCGGCTACTATACTCACCAGACGGCACGACACGAGTGACTTGTTGTTGTTGCAGAAGCAGCTAAAGATGATATACAACACAAGTCGCCGTCTCATGATATCCCGCCTGGTAGGCGATGGCTCAGTAGCAAAAGTACGCTCACCTTGACTAATCCAAGAGACTGGGAAGGCAGAATGCTCAGGCTGAGGCAAGTCCAACAGCAAGCAGGCCTCGTCCCTGCTGACGGGGTGCAGGGTGATCTGCCGACCGACAAAGGAGAGTCCTGTAATAATCGCCCAATCTAAAAGAGTCGGGCCTAACTCGAAGCCGACAAAATGGAGGGTCCCAGTCTCCCCGAACCACCTCTCGACAAGTGCCAGTATCAAATGCCGGTTCAGGTGGTTAGCCTGTAATCCCATAAAGGCGCCAAACCCGATCTCTGCCAAGAAGGCGCGGTATGATAGGGCAGCCTACTGCATGGTCACAAAAACCTGATGAACAGCCCCTCGGAAAGCTGTATGTACCCGCGGAGGTGGCAAATGCTGTCTGGAATATACACTAGGATGATAGGCCAGATCCCCGAGAGGTGGGACATCTGGTATCTGCAAATCTCCCAAGTCGGCGTCTGTCTGCCTATGCCTGGAAGAAGCTCTCCTGTAGCCGGTCACCTGGTCCCCAAGGCCCGGTACCTCCTCCTCGGCATCAACCTCCTCGACAAAAGCCTGCTCAACTGGAGGAAAAGGGTCGACATGTAGTCTACTCCCCTGCCCGCTCTGGCTAGACGAAGATCGTCCAGTAGATCGTCGACTACCTCTAGATCGACTAGAACCGCCAGCAGAATCGGTCCGGGCCGCCTTCCCCGAACGGCATCTCCTCTCAGAACCGTCATCACCTGCGTCTACCATCCTGAAAAGGTAAGCCAATGTAAGTGATGTAAATATATCATCCATGCATCTTAAATAATAGTAAAATAAAACAAACAAATAACACAAAACAAATAAAGAATTTTGAATAACAAATCAAAAACAAAATTTTCGCACATCTTGATTTTCCAACTCCAAATCACGTCTCAAGGGTTCTCTGCCTTTTTCCTTCAAAAAGATTTTATTTTTAAGATTTTAACCAACTCTTTCCATAATTTCTAAAAATTTCGGCAGAGTCCCGTTTAAAAATGGCCCCTACAACGCTCATGACATCGACACCAAAACATGAAATATGCACCTTCCAACGCCACAATCGCATGACAATGGCACCCATGCACACTTTCCAATTTTTCAAAATTTTCAAAACTCATGCGTTATTTTTCAAATAAATCAACGGTTTTCAAACATCTCCCAAAATTTTTCAAAATCACCTCAAATGTTTTCGAAAATATTCCTACATTTTTCCAAATTTCAAACTTTAAAAATTTCAGCAATTTCTTGAATTTTCTAAATATTTTTCTATTTTTCAAAAAAATCAAAATTCACCGAGTTTTCAAAAAATCACGAAACTTCATACGTTTGTCAAACACATTTTTCTAAGGCACATTGCACAAAAACATGACCAGAAAACCTAATACCCATGCCTGTAGGAACAAATCCCCTAGTCCTGCAGAAAACCCTCTTCTCATAATCATGAAAAATCATTCAAATTCAATCAAACAACCATCAAAATGCAAAAACAACATCATCGAAGTGTTCAAAACATATCAAAACATCAATTTCCACTATTCACATGATTCAAACGAAGTTCTACACATCAAAATCAACAAAATTTGAAAACTCACCTTTTGGAAGTTCTCCGGCGAAATCTTCACTTCCGACGACTTTTCCGGCGACGTGGACTCCTTCCGGCAATCACCTGTGGTCCCCAAAGAGTGCTCCTTCAATCTCCAAGATGGATTCCTCGCAATGCCTCACGAATTTGTGAAAACCCTCCAAAGTGCCGCGGCTGTTCGAACCAGAAATTTTCTGGTTTTAACTTTAAGCCTGGCGCCACTAGTAGAGGCGCCAGTTTTGTGTTGCCAAAGGCGCCACTGCTAGTGCCGCCAGTTATAAATTCTGGGCGGATTCGCCCTTTTTCCAGCCAAAACTCGTTTTCGAAGGCCTTTTTGGCCCGTTATCCGTTTTCGACCCCCGTTGTCGAAGAATTTCCAGTGTCCGTCCCTCCGACTGCCTCGCGGTCAACATGGGACTCTTACTCTTATCGTTTTCTGTCTTTGACAAGCAAAGACAGAAAAAGAGGGGCAGCTGTAAGCACCCCATTTTTGACCGCTCGGCAGTCTACACTCCGTCCAGACTTATTTTCAAGTCATTTTGGGCATATTCCTATCGAATCCAATTCCCTAGGTCCAAATTCCATCTTTCCATCGCTTCGCGGGCCTATCAGGCCCAAATAGAGGCAAAATGACCGAAATGCCCTTAGGGAGCATTGACCTTTCCTTTCCAATCCCTCTCTCGAGACAGTTTATTCCTCGAGACGGTCCGAGTAGCAAAACTACTCACAAAACCGTTAGAGTGGCAGAAACACTCACAAAACCGTTAGAGTGGCGGAAACACTCACAATCCAGGCACGTCTCTTCGAAGACGGTAAGACCCCTTTCCAATCCCTCTCTCGAGACAGTTTATTCCTCGAGACGGTCCGAGTAGCAAAACTACTCACAGAACCGTTAGAGTAGCGGAAATACTCACAGAGCCGTTAGAGTAGCGGAAATACTCACAGAGCTGTTAGAGTAGCGGAAATACTCAACCGTTAGAGTAGTGGAAATACTCATAGAACCATTACAGTAGCGGAAATACTCACAGAACCGTTAGAGTAGCGAAAATAATCAATCCCATCCGAGTAGCAGAAATACTCACAAATCATCAACCCCGTCCGAGTAGCGAAAATACTCACAAATCATCAACCCCGTCCGAGTAGCGGAAATACTCACACCGTTAGAGTGGCGGAAACACTCAAAACCTAGGTCAACACTAGTGGCTGTTAGCCCACTTTGGTGGGAAAGGACCAAACTACCCTTAGGACCTTTTCCGAAACTTTCCGGTCAAGATGACCATTTTGCCCCTAGGCATCCGGATGCCCCGGGAACCACACCGGCTCTGGGTATCAAACCGGTAACCCTCCGAGAATACTTTTTATAGTATTCTCAACCTTCCTTTACCTTTCCGAATCATTCCGAGTCAGTTCCGGCCAACCCGGTACAAAATGACCGTTTTGCCCCTAGAGGGCCGGTCTCCTTCTTCGACCACACCGGCTCTGGGTATCAAACCGGTAATGTCCCGAGAATACTTTTTATAGTATTCTCGACCTTCCTTTGCCTTTCCGGACCATTCCGAGTCAGCTCCGGCAAACCCGGTACAAAATGACCGTTTTGCCCCTGGTGGGCCGGTCTCCTTTTCCGACCACGCTGGCTCCGGGAATCAAACCGGAAACCTCTGAGAACATTCTGAATAATGTTTTCAGATCCCAAGTCTTTTTCCGGGACATTCCGAGTCTGTCCCGGCAGTTTCGCAGTCTGATTGACCGTTTTGCCCCTAAAGGCCCGGTCAACCTTTCCGACGCATTTTGTCCTCACTTTTTAAGTCAAATACCTCCAGGACACTATTTCAAGTGTTCCTGCTCCTTTCCGGCCTTCCGGGTCACTCCCAGCTCCTTCAAATCATTCCCGGACTTTCCGGAGTCACTCCTAGTGAAGCCAGGCTAAAGTTTACATGGTAGTCACTAGTACAGGCACCCAAATCTAGTCAAAGATACGTTGCTTGCCGACCTTAAATCTTTCCTAATTGGATGGCGCCACTAGTAGTGGCACCAAGCCAAAAAATGGCCTGGCGCCACTATTAGTGGCACCAGTGTAAATTTTGCCCTGGCGCCACTGCAACAGGCGCGAGGCTTGTCCAGCTTCTATATATACAGAGCCTCATTCAACGTGAAAGAGGTCTACAAACTTAACCTAAAAATCTCATATTTCGATATACAGAGCTCGAGCACCTCCAAAACCCTAGCCTCCCTAGGTTTTCCCAAACCCTAGCCACTATACACAAACCCTAGCCTCCTATACACTCATACACTCCCCCATACGCTCATACACTAGCCTTCAACCACTCTTTGAAGACTTGAAGAGCTGACATCCAAAGCTTGAAGACAATTCTTGAAGACTGAAGGTGAAGATCAAGACAAAGACCGGAGACCGAAGACCGAAGACTGCACGGCGCGCAAAATAAACAAGAAACAAGGTAGGCTTTCTCTTTAATATTCTGCACTTCCCCCTTCTCTCTTCTCTCTCCAACCCACTTGGGTTTTCTCTATTTTAATCCCCCATCTCTTTCCCCCCTTTCTTTGCATGCTTGAAACAAGGGGACTCCCGGTCCATGTGTAGGATTAGACTGTTGGAGAGTCACCGTGTCGGTGGCTTTCTTCTAGTCTAACCAAAGACCACGTGGGTCCGGCCCCCTTGATTATGTGGTGAAGCCTTAACCTTGTATGTTCACGACCCCAAATTGCATTATGCATATCATAGTCTTGCATCTTCCAAAAACGGTTTTCAAACTCGTTTTCAAACATGTTTTTCAAAATTGCATCAAAATCTCTTTTCCAAAAACTTGTTTTCAAAACCACAATTTTAGGGTGATTCTAGCCTTTTCATCGCTAGGGTTGCTTTAGGAAAGTGTTATATTAAAAGTGGCCTTTTAGTCTATATTTTCAAACTTTATTTTCAAAACCACTTTCTTAAAGTGGTTCCAGCCCTCTTATGGCAAGAATCGTTTTAGGAAAGTGAGATGTTTTCATATTTTCCAAAAAAAACTCTCTTTCTTCAAAAATCCCTCTCCCAAAAATCTCTTTTTCAACATACTTTCCTAAAACTCTCCTTTCCAAAATTGTTTTCTAAAAACTCTTTTCAAAAATCTATTTTTCAAAACCTCCTTTTTCAACTCCTTTCCAAAAACTCTTTCTTCTCAAAATTCACTTTCTAAAAGCACTCCATAGATTCACCTTTCTAAAAAACTCTCTTTCCAAAATCTTCCTTCTAGAAATTTCCTCTCTAGGATTTCCTTCCAAAATCTATGTTTCCAAAAACACACTTTCCAAAAACTCCTCCCTAGGATTCCCTTCTAGAAAACCTTCATTTCCAAAAACGCGTTTTCCAAAAAACTCTTTCCTTAGAGCCCAAACCAAACCCTAGAACTCACAATTAGAAAACCCTAATTTTCTTTCCAAAAACATGATTTTCAAACTTTGCCCCAAACCTAGGTTTCCAAAACCTCTAGTTTTCACATCCAAACTATACATGTTTCCAAAACCTCTTTTCTACGTCAAAACAACAATTTTCCAAATCTAGGGTTTCTAGAATCTCGCTTTCCAAATCCTATCTTCCCTTTAGGAAACCAAATCAAATCTCCCCGTTTAGGAAACTAGATCCTATCCTCCGTTTTTGGAAACAAAATCAAATCTTTTCTTTTAGAAACCAAATCCAATCCCTTCCTAGTCCAAACCTTTCTTAATTCAATTCCTTCCTCAACCGTAAGTTTCCTAAACCTAAACTTTAAATCTTTCCTTAAATTTCAAAATCCAACTCTTTCCTAATTCAACTCCTTCTTAATCTTTCACTTTCCTAAATCTTAAGTTTCCAAAACTTGAACATAAAAATCTTTCCTAAACTTTAAAACTCAACTTTCAAATCTTTCCAAGTTCAACCCTTTCCTAATTCTACCCCTTTCCAAAATCTTTTTCTAAATTCAAGCTTTTAAACCTTTCCTAAATTCAAACCTTTCTTAATTTTCAAGATTTTCTAAAACTCTAAAATTTTCTAAAATCTTAAATCTTTCTAAACTCTAAAACTTTCTAAATCCTAAACTTTCCAAATTTCAAATCTTTCTAAAATTCTAAGCTTCCTAAATTCAAAACTTTCTAAATTTGAAACTTTCTTAAGTTGAATCTTTCTAAACCTAAAACTTTCTAAATTCTAAACTTTCTTAAACTTCAAATCTTTCCAAATTCAAAACTTTCTTAATTCAAGACTTTCTTAAGTTGAAACTTTTCTTAATTCAAACATTTCCTAAAATGAAACTTTCCTACTTTCAAGACTTTCCTAAGTTAAAACTTTCTAAATTCAAAACTTGCCAATTTTTCAAAACTTCCTAATTTCAAAACCTTTTCTAAAACAACACTTTCCTAAGTTGAAACTTTCTTAAACCTAAAACTTTCCTAATTTGAAAACTTTCTTAATTTGAAACTTTCCAAATTCTAAACCCTTCTCAAACTAAACTTCTCTTAATTTAAAACATTTCCTGATTCAATACTTTCCAATTTCAAAACTTTCCTAAACCTAAAACTTCCTATTCAAAACTTTCCTAATCTCAAAACTTTCCAAAAATGGAACTTTCTTAATTCGGAACTTCCCTAAATCGGACCTTTCCTAATTCAAACCTTTCCCAAATCCAATCTTTCTTAAACTCTTGAGTCTTTCCTAAGTCTCATCTTTCTTAAGTCTAGGTTTCCTAAACCTCCATCTTTCCAAAACCAAGTTTTTTCAAAAGTCAATCTTTTCAAATCAAAGTCCAATCTTCTTCTCAATTTCAATTTCCGATCTCCTCTTCTAATCTCAAATCAAATCCAATATCAAATTCAATTTCCTTCTTCAATCCAACCTTCTATTTTCAATCGGACTCTAGTCCGAACTACGACTGACCTGATTCCCCCAAAGGGATACGTAGGTAACCTTCATAGGTGCAGTCACAATACTTTTCAAACTTTCAATTCCACCCTCATGGGTGTGCTTTCCAAAATCTTTCCAAATCCCAAATTCCAATCTATTTTCAAAATTCCAATTTCAAAATTTCTATTTTCAAATTTCTATTTCCAAATTTTCAAACCTTCCAATTTCAATTCCATCTTTTCAAATCAATTTCTTTTCAAATCTATTTTTCAATTCTCTTATCTTGCACTTGCATCTCATGCATCATATTTATTTCAAACATTGTTTTTCAAAGTGAATAAGATTGAACTATAGTTAGTTGAAGACTCTCATAGGTGAATCTAGGGTAGATTGACATGTAGGTACCGAAAGGGCGGGGTAGGGTGATAGCTTAGTGCGTCTTCCCTACACGTAACCAACCTCCGAACTTAGAATCATTGTTTTCGAAAGACCAAAATGAGTTATTTTTCAAAAAGGGCTAAATGTTTTCCAAAGGTTGCCAAACAACCTGTTTTCCTAAAAACCCTCTCTTGAGGAGATATTTTCAAAAACCCTTTTCAAAAACCCTAAGTGTAGTCTTCGGATTATGCTTAGTTTTTAGGTGACCTAACTCACCTTAATCAAGTTAGGTGGCGACTCCGAATCTTTTTCAAAAGCCCTTTATTCAAACCTGTTTTCAATTCAAACCTAGTCACACTCATTCTTTTAGGAGGGTGAGTTCTAACGAGAGAGTACAGCATTTTTCCCGCTTGGGTGAGTATTCCTCGAGTGCGAAAAATCTGGGCGCGACAGTTGGGCTGAGAGGAGTTGTGTTGTTCTTCAGGAGCAGGGTTCATCGGCAGTTTAGACTATTTCAGGTAGTCATTGAGGGTAGTGAGGATGCTGGTGAGTTCTGCTTTGATTTTACTGATGCACTGGCAGCTGGACGCATGGGGTTTGCTTTAGATTAGTGGTGATGCAGGGTTTGTTTTGCTATTCCCAAAGGTATCTCCATAGTTGGTTCCTCTCGAGGGTATGAGGTTCGGCTAGAGGCTTAGATGATGGGATCATAGCTTGGTTTGCTAAAGCTAGCTCCATTGGCTGAGAGAAGCGATCTGGAGGCTATTTAGTAGACGTTGGGAACGTACAGTGGACAGTTTACAGTTCATGTTTAGGAGTGCTGATGGACAATTTTTGGCTCATGCCGAGGAGTACTGCTGGACAGTTTCTGACTCATGTCGAGGAGAAGGCATGGATAGTATATTTTCTGGTCCGGGAGGAGCACATATAGTTTATTCTCTTATTTGGGAATAGTGTTGACTTGCTAGCTGAGTTGAAGTTAGTTGCCCCAGGTTGACTTGCAAAAGATCTTATGGAGTTAGAGAATTGCTTTGATGATGACTAGCAGATGTGGTTTGCTAAAATGGACTTCTTGTGAGTTAAGCTTTGTTGGAGGTTTTGGGCTTCTGACCTACTCCAGTTGGGTTGTACTCTAGATAACTGGATGCTACAGACAACAGATAGATGCTCTGGATGTTTCTAATAGCTGGATAGTGGATTTTTTCTAACTGTGACATCATGATGCTATTTTTTAGGACACCTTGGGATCTTGCGAAAGCTTTAGGTAGATGCCCCTTGAACTTGAACCTATCTCATCATTTTATTAGCAATATTACGATATAATAGACTAATCTTAATAGATGACTTATGACTTTTCATGCTTATAGCTTTGTCATGTTGAGTTAGAAATTTGTTACTAATTTAGGTTCCCACAGATTGGCATCTCTTGACCTATTTGTTGAGAGACTTTGCCGGTTTGCTGAGACTGTCTTGTTGCTACTTCTTGGTCTACTGGTCGGGAGAGTTTGGCCCTTTTCTTTTCTTTTGTTTATTTTTATTTTTTTACTTTTCTCTCTCTCATTAAATCATTTTTGCCACCCGTGCCCTTAGTAGATTTTCACGGATGCTAGTTTTACCAATCTTGTTCGTCAGCGCTTGTTTTTGGGTTTTCACTGCATCGATAGTTCTGTATCTTTCCATGACCCTACTTTCTTACCCATAACACTTTGGAGGGTTTTCACTGTGTTTTCATGCTATGCTTTTCTTTTTTTTTTTGAATTCTCTCGCTGATGCCGATAAAGATGACTTTTTGCTAAAGGAGAAAAGGGATGCTAGATCTTTTTTATGGAAGGAATGTCTCGATGTTGGAGGTTGTTGCTGTTTAGGGTAGTTTCTGCTTTTGTTGAAGACTATTGATGCTACTTTTGATAGAGGCATAGTAAACTTGAAGCTGAGTTGGGACAAATGCTGTCTTCTTAAGACCCATTCCGTTAGATAGAGCATTTTCTAGTGTAATTGCCTAAAAGAGTAATGACAGTAGTGACTGATCTGAAAGGTCTTTATTTGGGACTGTAATGTAGGCCAAGGGTTAAAGTTGTAAGAACTGAAAGGATTTAAGGCTCAAAGTATATATTGGGGCTCCTGTATATCCTGTGGTCATCCAGTTCATACTGACATGCCTTAAATAAATTTGAGTCTTTTAAGGGAGTCTACCCACCATGCCACATCCATAATGCACGAACGCAACCTATACATCCATCTTGTCATACACCTTGTCATACATCTTGTGATTCATTCGTGAGAGAAAGTAAAGGTGTAACGTAAAGACAAAAAGCAAAGGAAAATATTTAAATTACAAGTATTAAACTTTCACTACAAGACAATAACAAAATCAAGCTGGGAATATGATGATTTGTAAGCAAACTATAATCCGATTATATTTAATCAATGGTGACAATGATGATGTTAATTTGGATGAACTCCTGGAACGGGGTAACTAGAGGGAGTTTTCTATAACTTGAGCCCTTTTAAGTTTAGTAGCCCCCAACAGAGTTGCCAACTATCACAACTGGATATTGGACCGCCTAAATATCTAGTGAATGAGACAAGGCCCAGAATGGGGCTCTAAATATGACTAGGAATCCTATTATCTCCAAACCATATGGGGCTCTTCATCTCAACTTGTATGGTTTACTTTGATTTGAAAAGGGCCATTAGTTTTAGAAAAGCTTCGAAATCGCCACCTAACAATTAAGGTGTACCAGGACACGAAAAAGTGTGTTTTCACAAACATGAGTTTAATGGCTAAAAAGATTATTTTAATGCAGAAAGCATGATATGCAAGTTTAGAAAAGTTTTAATTTCTTTGAAAAGGCAATTAAGCCGGTTTTAAAAGACCCTTGATGGTTTGACTACATGTTAGTATGCTTAATTAGGTCTAGGTTCAAGGGCATATGTCCCACTTTGAAAAAGTTGCCTCTCCTTTAGAGGAAGTTTTGAAATGCCATTCCAATTAAGGACCAAAATATGCTAATGCTTATGATGAGTTTTGACAGAGTCTGAAAAAAGAATTCAGACTGCCTACATATCCTAATTGTGTGGGAATTAGGCCAAACGTAGTTCGGACTGACTTTTTCGCCCGGGGTTTGTAAACAGAACTGCAGCTTTGTGTGATGAGGTCCTTGTATACTTAGGGAAGGTGACCGAGCTTGAGAAGAGAACCTGGACTACCTACGTATCTCGATTATATGAGAATGAGGTCAGGTGTAGTTTGACATAACTTAAAATGGGAAAAGGCTGAGGCCACAGTGTTTCCTGGCTATGACAGAAGGATTATAAGAAGATTATGCATGACTTTGGTGAATGTTACAAAGTTGGCTTTCGAAAAAGGATCTTTCTCGATTTATTCAATTTTGGCCTGTTTGTACCACTTTTAAAAAGGCTGGCTTAGTCCACAAAAGAGTTTGGTATTTCTGATACGGAAGTTCCGCTATGGCTGTGATCATAGAGCATAAGTACACAAACTCATAACTGAAGTCGAAACTGTTTTTGAGAAAATGAGCATTTTTTGAGAAAAGGGTGTTTTTGTCATTTTGACAATTTTAGCATTTATGGTGCGAAAGATCCATGTAACAGCAACCGCAGAGCGTACGAGCTATGCCAATGACATTAGTCTGTGATTTTTAGAGAAAAATTATGTTTTTTTATCAAAAAAAAAGTATTTTTGTCATTTTGGTGGGCCACATATTTATGATATTAGAAGATTCGTCAGAATGGCAACCGTAGAGCATACGTACAATGGCTTATGATGATGGTCTGGACATTTGTTTTCAAAAAGTTATTTTTTGGGTTTTTAACTAGGTATAATACCGGCTTGTAACCGGCCAGAAACGCAGTTTCGGGTTTGAAAATGGGCATTATGACCACTCAGAAGAGTCCGTATGCATTTTATATTTTTTAAAAATGGAGATTATGACAGCTTATGAATGGTTAAAATGCAACTATGTATGAGTATACTGAGGCAGTATGCCAGCTAAAAGCTCAAGTAAGACACCGAAAATTAAAGAGTAGAATAAAAAATGCATGGTTACTAGGGCCTAAAATACAATTTTGTATACTTGGTGTGATTTCGGTAGAGTTTCGGCTTGAGACGGATGTTGTCTGGTTGCAGAAAATTGGGTGGAGTAACGGCTAGGTAGGGGCCTGTTTTGAGCCGAAAAATAAGGCAGAGTGACCGCTAGGCGAGAGCTTGTTTTAAGTAGGAATCGGGCAGGGTAATGGCTAGGCAGGAACCTGTTCGGAGTCGAAAGTCAAGCAACGTGACAGCTATGCTGAAGGGATTGTAAGTGCTGGTATTTGCCCCAGCGAACACCATAGCATTGTAGTGGCTTCAGTTGGAACCTAAACCTAGTGGTTTGAGTTGCACTGTGTTAGTGAGATTCCGGCCTAGTCAAAGCCGATTTCACCATTCCCGTTGGGTAGAGTTTCGGTTAGTCAGAAGCACTATTTGACCAAAAAATCAAACAAAGTTCCAGCTAGTTGGGAGTGATTTCTAAATCCTTGGGCCTGAAATTCAGTTAAAGTTTCAACTAGACAGGAGTGCTATCTGATTCATTGATCGGGCAAAACTTCAGCTAGGGTCAGGTAGTTTCAGACCGATCAATCGGACAAGGGTTCGACTAGGCTGAGGCTGATCGGAACGGATTTTCTAGCGTGAGACCGTGGATGGAGCTCTTCTCCTAGAGAGAGAGTGTGAGGGGGTGAGAAGTGGTGCAAATTATGAAGGGGGGGGGGGGGGGGGGGGGGGGGGGGGGGGGAACCCATATATAGGCATTTTCATCACGACATTCGAATGTTGTGATGAACAATTTTCTACTTCATGGCATTTGAATGCTGTGAAGAAAAAATTTGCTCTCCACGACATTCAAATGCCATGGTGAAGCTTTTTATTCATCAAGGCATTGTAATGCCTTGCTTTTGTAGAGGGGAGGGGTGGCTCCACAAGAATTTTGACACCTGAGCAATGGCTGATGTCACCTTAGTGACATCAGCATGACATCATCAAAAAGGCTTTTGAATGTCAAGGGTCTTGGACTTGTGTGCCATGGCATTGCAATGCCGTGGAGCACAATTTTGTGAACCACCTCATTGCAATGCCATTGAGTGATTTTTTGTTTTGCCTACACGACATTCCAAGGCTGTGGGGCTAGTTTTCTTATGTTTTGTGTTGCCTTGGTGCTTTTCGGTCGAAGGTTTATACACCAGATTGATGGACCGGACTTCAAGTGATGATATGGGAGATTATCTGCCTCCAATTAGATCATTGACACTCGTGCAAAGGAAGCTAAGTGATGTTTAGAAGAGATCGGAGATGGAAGATCCTCGAGATGATATTATTAGAGTTTGACTAGGACGCGGTCGCCTGGACTCCAGTCTAGGGCTATCAGAGATTATCGATCTCCAGGAATGATGTCATCGGCGTCTGACCGGGACGCAATTGCTTGGATTTTGGTCTAAGGTTATCGAAGATTACGGATCTCCGAGAATGATGTCATCAGAATCCTACGAGGACACGGTTACCTAGACTCTAGTCTAAGGTTATCGGAGATTACCGATCTTCGGGAATGATGTCATCGGAGTTTGACCGGGACGTGATTGCCTCGACTCCGGTGTAAGGTTATCAAAGATTATCGATCTCTAGGAATGATGTCATTAGAGTTCGACAAGGACACGGTTACCTGGACTCTGGTTGAAGGTTATCAGAGGTTACCGATCTCTGGGAATGATGGCATCGGAGTCCGACCGGGATGCAGTCACTTGGACACCGATCTAAGGTTATCGAAGATTATTGATCTCTGGGAATGATGTCATCAGAGTTTGACCGAGATGCGGTCACCTAGACACCGGTCTAAAGTTATCAGAGATTACCGATCTCCATGAATGATGTTATTGGAATCTGATCGAGATGTGGTCACTTGGACTCAGGTCTAAGGTTATCGGAGATTACCAATCTCCAGGAATGATGTTATCAGAGTCTGATCGAGACACGATCGCCTGGACTCCGGTTTGGAGTCCGACCATATGCAATTGTTTAGACTTTTGTTTGAGGATATTGGAGATTACCAATCTCCAGAATGATGTCATCAGAGTACGACCGGGACGCAGTTGCCTGAACTCTATTTTAAGGTGCCATGTGGGCTGGGGGTCAAAATTTGGGTGTCAACAAAAGTCACTTGTAGACTTACAATAAAGCTTGGACTTTGAGAAGCAAACTTGAGATTTGAAACTTGAAAAGAATTTTGAGACTTGAGAATATGCCTAGGCGAGATGGAGAGTCACTATGGGAATTAGAATTGACCTTGACTTTCGAAAAGGGAATTCAAGATTTGAAGTTTCTAGACTTGAAAATATGCCTAGGTGGCATGGAGAGTAACTATGAGGACTTAGATTTAAGCTTTACTTTTAAAAAGGAAACTTAATATTTAAAGTTTGAGAAGGATCTTGATTTGAAGTAGGCAAAGTTTTTTTTGAGCTTTGAGAACTTGAAAAATCACTTTGAAGATGCTAGAGGCATAAGGGAAATTTGGAAAATAGGGTTCTTAGGCTTTAGATTGAAATGGGTTTGAACTTTTTGATTTAGAACTTCTGAAAATGGGATTCAAGGGTAAAAGGGTCTTTACCGTTTATAGGTCTTCTGAATGTCCCATTCTCAATGGATAACATAGCCATATCGGAAGCTAGATCCTTTGGGAAAATAACTTTTGAAAGTGTTTTGGGGTTTTTTTTTTTGTGTGCGCAACAGAGTTCAATGTCTTCAAAAAGTTCTCATCACACTTTCGCTCAATTTCACCTCTCAATTAGCCCCGTTCTAAGCCAGTTTCGCACTGAAAAGACAAAACTATCACTTGAAGGTGGCGAGCTTGACTTTTGAAAATTTGTGTTGGCCCACGGGTTCACCTTCTGGTTCCCCCGAGTCTCGAGCCAATTTCACGCCAAAAAAGGTAAAATTAATGCTTCGTTTAAAATTTAAATTTTTAGTCAA
The DNA here is from genome assembly GCA_033060915.1 of Euryodendron excelsum. Lineage (NCBI taxonomy): Eukaryota > Viridiplantae > Streptophyta > Magnoliopsida > Ericales > Pentaphylacaceae > Euryodendron > Euryodendron excelsum. The sequence continues at coordinate 36,131,824 of CM065388.1, forward strand.
AAAAGTAAGAAAAAAAATGTGAAGAAATAGAGAATAAAAATATTTTTTTATTTTGTTATATTTTTCTTCGCATTTTTTTTTTTGCTACCAAAAATCTGAACTTCAAACGGAATGTAAGAGTTGATCGTGATGAGTACTTAACAAAGAAAGATTTGAGGTTCTCTTTTAAGGTTTTCACATGGGGATCTTCAAATCATGGTTTGAGAATTAGAAGAAAAAACACAAGGTTTGAAAACAATTTTTTAGAGCCGTTTCGAATAATGTTTAATATTTTATTTTTCTTTTGAATCTGACTATTTTGTGAGGCTAAATTTTTGGAAGCGCGACGTATGGAAAACTATGGCCTCGGGTTTTTACATGTGAGCTAAAGAAATTTGACTTGAAACTTGGATGGGAGGATTAAATAGTCTTTGAAAAGTAGACTTGGAACTTGACTTCAGGCTTCGAGATTCTTTTGGAAAACGGATATGAGACTTTGTTGTGAAACTTTGGAGAGCTTTTGAAACTTGGTTTAGAGATTCTTTGAAAAGTTTAGGGAAACTTGAGAATACGTTTGGAATATTGACTCGAAGTTTTGGATGGACTTGGGAAGAGATTTGAAGTTTTGAAATGAGAGTTTTGAGGATTTGATTTTAGGTTTTAGGAAATGGAAAGCAAGATGTAAAAGAAATTATGATGTGGAAAGAAATTATGATGTGCCATTCTTGAATAGTTTTGAATCTTTTGATATCTCATTGCTCCTAACAACCAAGCCACTCTTTTGAGACAAGTTTCTTTAAGATAGAGATTGAACAGTTCCAAACCGAAGTGATGTTTTATTTGTTTAGGTTGGTCCCATGTTTTTCAGCCATGGTTCAGTCTCTGGTTCTATTTTTAGAAAATTGTTTCCGTTCGATTTGGTTCGATTCGATTCGATTTTGGCTTAGGTTTTGTTTTTTGGGTACATTGGCTTAGGTATTAAATTGAACCAAATTAAATCAGTTCTTGTGCACCCCTAATTCCAAACATGTTCACAACAAATTTGTATAAAATTTTTAACTAAATTTTATTATTTCTACTAAAATTTCATCCAAAGTTAAAATTTGCCTTGCTTTTTAATTATTTTTACACAAAAACTCTATAAAAAAATCTTAATCTAGATTTGAGTGGTTAATGTTCAAAATTTCAAGAATGAATTTTAGATAACCAAGAGTTTATATATACATCTAATTAATGGTTAATGTAATTGTGTTGTTTATTTAGCCCAATAATGAAGACTTAATGAAATATATATATTTTCTACTATAAATTTAATAATATTCAGTGGAGACAAATATAGGTATTACTAAATGAAGATGGAGGCAAATATAAGTATTTGCAAATTTAGTGGGGTCAAAATATATATTTATAACCTAGGATCAAATAAATAGAACAATTTAAGTGTTTTTTTGGGAAAAAAAAAACAGGCACAAAATGGATGCCCTTTGTAATAAGGGTATTTTTGTTAGTTTATATCTCAAAATTAAAACATTGAAAAGATGATTTGGTAAAATAATAAAAAAAATACTCAAAATACAAACTATTTATTTAAGTATAAAATTGTCAAATCGTATTTTTGATATTTTAGCTTAGAGAGAGAACATGACAAAAATACCTTATAACAAAATTTTTATCTATTTTGTAGATAAATCTAGATAACAAAAACTTATGTGTTTACTTTTAAAGCACACGGGTCATCTAATTTTTGGCTCAAATCACAATGCTAAAGTGTAATTTAACCTGCAAAGTCGGCCGTAACACAAAATAATAGATCTCGGGCCTAAAATCAGTGCAAAACCAAGGCCTTACGAGGAGATATCACCTAGCCCTTGGAACGTTTCTGACTTTGTAGCGAGACCCTAGAAAGGACTACTGCTCGCGGCGGCGTAGTAGTTGGAGAGTGAAGAGCCAACGACGATGGCGACGTTGGGGATTCTGATGACGCTGGGAAAACAGAAGAGGAAGGAAAGAAGCAGGAGGGACGAGGATGAAAAGGCAAGAACCATAGTTGCAGAATTATCGGCTCCTCCTCGTCAGTGGTCGATTTGTTTTCGAGGGACAGGTGGACGCGGAATGTCGGAACCGTTCGTCGTCAAAATTTCAAGATACGATTTCAAGGAAGAGGAGTATAGGAGAAGACGACGCCGATGCGAAAATGGAGATATTGCCTTTCACCATTATGATCGTCATGAGGGAGAGCATCTACGGATGCTGCCTCCAATCGAGGTCCGTGAGGACCCAACCAGTCCTTATATCTCGGGCGCCTCCTGGGCTGCCCTGGGCTCTACGATCTATTCCCTTGGCGGTCTTTGTTGTAGCCGTCGCCGTCGCCAAAATAATGGTGGTGGTGTTGGTGGTTCTGCTTCTTTGCGTTTGTCTCGCGAGGTCCGCTATTTTGATGCTCATAGACCCATGGAGGGCTGGAAGAAAGCTCCTCCCATGATTAATCCCAGAAAAAATGCTAAAGTTGTGGCTCTTGACGGCAAGTTGTATGCATTCGGCAGCCGTTCTCGACGTCGTGGTGATTGGGCCGAGGTTTTCGACCCCAGCGAGTGTGATGGCCGGGGTCAATGGACAGCTCTATCTTCACCCCCATCTTCTCCTCCTCCTCGGTCTGATCTTTTTTTTGCTGCTGCTGCTTCATCAGCTGCTCTTGGGAAAAAAATTCTTTTGGGTAGAAAAGGCTATGGGTTAGTCTACGAGTTTGATATTACAAAGAAAAGCTGGGTAGTTCTCAGGTGTGGTCTCGGTTATTTCCTTGACTTTCGGTCCAACAGCCAACCTGTGCTTGTTGACAACACGGTATACTGGCTCGATCACCAGCTAAACGCGTACGATCTCGATAAGAAAACATGTTTTTCAGGGCCCATAGAAGACTTGCGGATTCAGCGGTGTCTACATTTTCATGGTGTAACTTTTATGACAATCTTGCTGGTCAGGATTTCTGTTTGCTTTGGGTTGAACACGAGCGTAATAATAATAATGATAACTCATCAGCTGCTGCTTCCCTCCTTTCCCGACTTCACTGCACGAGATTCAGGGTTTCTATGTGCACGGGCTGCTCCCTGGCTGCTTCTGTTTTGTCTTGCCAGTCATATCTCATCGATCACGAGGTTGATATAGTTGATGGCCGCCTGCTACTCTTCTGATGATTTTCTCTGTAAGTAGTTATCCATCCTCCTCCTTTTATCTGACCCACCCACCCACCCTCCTCCTCTCTCCTCTCTGCCAAGCATGGGTTTACTTTATGCATATGTGTTTTTCTATGAGTGTATGCAAATCGAAATTGAATGATTTAGGAGGCATCTGATGTTTCCTGCATAGCGGTTTTCTTTTCTGTTTTCCCAAAATGCGGCATGGTCTTACTTAATGTCTTAACTATATCTTGCTTTATGTTTGGTTGATTACAGTTAGAATGAAAAATCATGAGAGAAAGAGAGAGCTAGAAGCACATATAGTTGTTAGGGTTAGAGTCTTTGAGATGGAGTTTTTGGTATCAATTTCTATCTCGTTCGGAAGGAGAAAGATTTTTGGGAAGAGCACAAGCTTTGTAGTTCGAATGAAGGAGTTTATCATGTGCAGCATTTACATTACAGTTAGATCCATTGGGGTTCCAATCATGGAAAGCCACGTAGTCATTATTAACTTTGGCTTTTAAAGTAATGCGTGGGACTGTCACACTAGATGATAAAATTAATTTAAAATTTTTAATTAATTGAATACGGAAGGTCAATCTCACTCTACAGAATCTCAAATGAATATAAATTACATTTAGAATCTAATTTAATATGAAAGCTTCTAGTGAAGTAATAGCAGTTGTTCTAACTCTTTTAAAAAAATGTGTAACATTCATGATCCCGCGTCTGTTACACCGACCGTGTCTGTGTCTGCGATAAAAATTTAGTTCTAGGGATAACATGTTCTGCAGGGGCTAACTTTCCTACTTGAGTTTGTTCTATCTTTGCCTACAGTACTCCTTGAAGCAATTCTAGTGACTTGCATTTTAACATTTTATTTTTATTAAACCCAGTTCTAGACTAGAAAGTGGTACCGTGCCTACATCTATTGGGCTTCTTATAGTTTGGGGGAGAGAGGAGAGAAGGGGGTTTGGGTAGGAAGAAAACAATGGGCTATCTCGGGTTTTGGAACCCCTTTAAAATGTATGAAACAGGGATATAGTGCTTTCTCTATTAATCGCATGTTGGTTGTGGAAATGTTTCCAATCTGGTTCTCCCACTAAGCATACTAATAAATTGGTCCGTGTAAATAATACATTTTGATATCTTTTATTTTCTGGACAGGTGACACAAGCTGGCTTGCTCTATTAAAAAAAAAAAAAAACTGTATTAGGCAAATGGAAAATTAAATAAAATGTTTGTTATAAATGCTAAAAGCTGAGAGAGAGAGAGAGAGAGAGAGAGAGAGAGAGAGGGTTCTATGGTCTTTTTTCTTTTGATTAATGCTATGCCCAGAGTCATGCTTTTTTAATGTTCCCTCTTGTTGAATTTTCGAGTTTTATTTAGAAATAAGCCCTTGAGCTAGTTCTAGGTGGTAAAGGGTATGTCCAATCTTGCTTAGAGTTATCAATAAAAATGATTCGCCTCTTGCTTAGCAATGAAAAACAGTTTTACACCAACATAAAACTTATTTTTTATGTTTTTATTTAGTTAATTAGAATTAGCATTTTTTGTTTCTTTATAGTTTGTACAACTTTGTAACTTGCAGGTGTCTTATGGTAGCCAGAGTTATGGCTTTGTGAATTTCAAATTGCGAATGATGAATTTATAGTGATTGAAATACAGTAACTGATGTGTACCTTATTGACACAGTTTGTGATGTCTCCCAGTTTACCTTTGAATTACATTGTTATACTTAAGGATTTGAGGATATAAGTATGGTAATTGGTAAATAATGCTAGCTTTTGTAAACTCTTCCTGTACATATAGGTAATCTTATTAGAGTGATAAATTTGTATAGTGTAGTGGTTTATGGTAATGTATTTCAAACAAGTCTTGCATTTTTTTTTTTTAATTTGCAAAAACCAGCCTCAAAACTCGTTTGATAAGTGAACTTTATTGGATAGAGGCATTGAAGGGATGCCAGCCATAGATGAGCATCAACCTCCAAATCCACGATGTTTAATTTCCTGTGGAAAAGTATCTATTTCACATGGCAAGGGAGGTAACTATTTTACATGGCCTAGGACTGTGGAAAAGTATTTAGAGTATGTGGAACTCTTTTATTCGGCACACTAGCTTGGGAGTAGGTGGAGGGGGAGAGGGTGAAGTTTTGAAAACACAGGTGATATGGTGATGTGTGTCTTAAGGAGGCTTTCCCCTTTTTTTGGGGATTGCTTGGCATAGGGATACATGGTGACCGAGTACAAGAGCAACGCAGGTGGTGGAGTCTATTGGGTGTCTTTAAGGAGGGATCTTCAAGATTGGGAATGGGAAGACATGGTGGCCCTATTTTTGTTGCGTTACAACTTAGTAGGTTCTACTAGGGTAGAAGACAAATTGAGGTGAGATGGATTTTTTGAGGTTAAGTCTTTCTTCCATGCTTCACAGGTAGCTCGGGTCCATAGAAAGAAGTGTGGAGATCTAAAGCCCATCCAATGTTGCTTGCTTTGTTTGGTCAGCTAGCTGCTTACAACAAAATTCTCACGGTGGATAATTTGATCATTAGGAAGCACATCATTATTAAGTTGTGTTGAATGTGTAAAGCAGATATTGAGTCTGTGGATCACCTTCTCATCCATTTTAGGGTGGCCCAAGTTATGGGAGCTTGTTTTGGCCATGCTTGGCATCCATTGGGTAGTTCTAGAAGTGTGATGGACTTATTGTGATGTTAGAGAGGCACGAGTATAGGGTAATAGAAGACATGCACGGAAGGTGACTCTTATGTGCTTAAAATGGGTCATCTAGAGAGAGGAATTGCCATGTTTTTTTAAGGGGAGGGGAGGAACATTCTCTCTTAGTAGTTGAAATCTTGTCTTGTGAATCGTTTGTATAAATGGGTCCATGGGATTTCCAAACCTAATATAGAGTTTTTTGGACTTCGTGGATAGATTTGTTGGTTGATACATGTAAAACTTTAGCTTTGTCCCTTTAGCTTTGTACCTGTGTTCATGTCTATACTTCTTAGAATATACAAAACCATACTCAACTTATATAACTATTATAACTTACATCACCAAGGTATAGAAAGTGAACAAAGTGCTCCCTTATGTGATAAGGTTGGTTGTACCTTGGTCAATTGATAGAGAGGCATTCGAAAGCTGGGATGGCCTATAGTGAGGGGATTTTCTCTTATGAGCTTACCTCACAAAATTATAGAAAGTGAACAAAGAGCTCCCTATTATTACAAAAGTACCCTCACTATGTCCATCCTATTATTCTCTCCCAAACAGATCTTTCTCTATCTTGGTCTGCCTGTCTCTCTCACCGCTATGGAAAAATCAACCCAGTGTCAAGCACCACCACCCCTTGTTGCTCCATTAAAGACTCAAAACCACTAGACCGTGAAGATTCCCTCTTGGTTAGTTAATTCACCATTTCTATTTATGGAAAAAAAAAGTAGTAGCTATTTTCCCTCTGAAATAGAATTTTCATGTTAAAAACACCTTCGATTTCTAGCCATGCTTTTTTATATATATGGGATTATGTTGTTCATATTGATGTTATTTACATGTCGTACACAGAAATTATCTTTTGAGTTTCGGGGTCTACATGGGTTTTCTTGTTTTGTGTATGAGAGAGAGAGAGACTTTTATGATATATATAGATATGTCTATGAAGGATTCACATAAAAATTATATAAATATCTGCCTCTATGTAGAGAATGAGAGATAGTGATTTGTATAAACCTGTTGAACTATATATTATTTTAGTAAGTAAACTGTATTTTAAAGAGGCACAACCTGTTTACAAAAGCTGTACAATCACCCAGTCAAAAAAGCACAACTTGAAGATTGAACTTGTCTGTAAGATCCACATGTGAAAAATAATATTAAGAACTCAACTATAGGATGATTGTCATGTGACCAAGTTCGGTTAATTTGTTTGTTGAAGGTTAACTGAAGGGAGTAACACGCCAAAGTTTCTTGCCTGAATGGTCGACCAATCAGTGTTCTAGTTCAGGGTACTGCGCTAAAAATGGGCCATTCATGAAGGGAGTGGGAAGGAAAGAGGGGAGCTTTAAGACTTACAAAGGCGAAGTAACAAAAGTAGAAAGAGAAGGGAAGAGAAAGGACATTATCTGACTATTGTAATCTGTTGATTAAGCGGAAGACACCACATGCATATCCTTATCCTATTAGAAGCATTTCTTCATGTGAGACACATAGTGTTGATTGAATGCTCTTGGAGTCTTCCTTCTTTTCTCTTACTTGAGCATATGCTTGCTAATGGAATGTTCACCTTTTGCAGGAATGGATTTTTGCTGGCTGGCAAGGTTAGTGGATTTTGAAGTGCATCCAGAATCTTAATCTTGATTCCTGTATTGTCTTTCCTATGGGTGTAGGATCACATTTAAGTCCATCTCATGCAGCGAGGTGCTGTTTTGACAATATGGTTTCGTGTTAAACTAATTTTAGTATTAGGAAGCCCGTGCTAAGTAGCCAATGTTGCCCTTTCCGTACTAAAAAAGTTACGTTTTACTGAGTTGAGCACATCTAGTCTCAGGGACAAAGGAACTACCTTCTTTGAACAGATACTTTAGGGCCTTGTGAATATATATATACATCTACGTATATATGGCATTGTGAAAGATGGGAGGGAATTTAAGACCACCACCTGTATTGTATGCTTGCCTTCATTCTCCAGGCGGAACTTTAACTGATTAGCATGCGTGAGGAGGAGAGCTTTGATCAAGAATCGAAAAGATAAAGAGAAGCACTATCCGGGATTACAAGAAGCAAAATCTACTGTCCTTAAACAAACAAGCCTCACTGGAAGCAGACTTGTTTTTCCTTTCAAAGTGTCTCTTTTATGTATTTGATATGATTATGTATGAGCAGTGTAGAAGATGGAATTAGGCTTAGAAGAGGAGGGGAGGCGGTACAGCAAATCCCTCAATTGATGACTTAAATCTGGCTGATAACTACCAAGTTATAAGTTAGTTAGTTAGGAGGCTGTGCTTGAAAATGGACTTTAATTCCAGCATGTATGCAGATGCAGTGACAGAGAGCACACATCATTGCTGGGGTGGGGTTTAGAGAGCAACCATTGGCTTAATCTGCTGACATCCGATCCGAAGGCCAAGGAATTGTACTTCATTGCAATGCCAAAACCCCACTTTGAGTATCAAATGCTCAACTGATTCCACAACTGATCCTGGTTGCTTTTATAGGGCATATATATATGTATATATATATATATATATCCTCTTGCTTTATAACGAAAAGTGATTCAAACCACATTTCGTTTCCATTAATTTTTTTTTTTTTCCTGGCTTTCAAGGGTCTCTGAATCAAGAAATTTGCACGTTAAAAATTCATATCTAATTCAATATCAATCATGGTTAGATTGAGTTTCTAACTTTTTTACTTTTTAAAAAGGTTATAAAGTATACTTACAATTAAAATTTCATAAATTGAAGTAAGGGTGTATTACAGCGACTACTCCTAAGGTTCAGCGATATGGCGCTTGTTATCTCTGTCGTACATGAAATTGCACTATAACCGTATGTAACTAATCCAACAAGTGGACGAACTAAGCTCCAATCCTTAAATTGAGAGCAAATTTTAGTCAACTTTCAAACTTGATTAGTTAAAATTCTCAAATTTTAATTTAGACCAATAGCTGATTAGCACATGTATTTTCAATGATGTTAAAACATAAGGGATCACATTAATGAGCTTTTGCAATGAGTACAAAAATTACAAATTATTTTAGAAAGACATTTATGCCCATATGTAAATATATAAAAAAAAAAAAAGCATTTGTTGTGAGCTCTAAAGATACTTTCTCTTTTAGATGATTTTATAAATAACGCTTTTGTGTGCTCTCGCTAGGTGAATCGGTTTTCTTTTAGTATAATCTATCATGTCAGTGTTTGCGGTTAATCGTACTAATGCAGCATCAAATTACATATTTACCCTTATTTACAAAAAAAAAAAAAATCGATGAAATAATTAGATTTTTGGTGAAAAGATGAACCAATTGAATTATACAATCCTCTGATTTCCCTCCCTCTCAAGTACGTTGTCACTTACCATGATATAAACGCCAGCACCGAAGATATCATTTGTCCTTGTTACAATCACTAGCGTCACTCCTGTTTTAGAATTCAGCGATATTGCACTTGTTACCTCTATCGTACGTGAAATTGAACTATAACCCTATGTAACTAGTCCAACGAGTGGACGAACTAAGCTCCAATTCTTAAATTGAGAGCAAATTTTGGTCAAACTTTCAAACTCAATTAGTTAAGAGTTAAATTTTGATGCGTTGATGGTGTAGAATATTTTTATACAAGTAGACACTAAAATACGATACGTGTTCATGAGTTTTACTTATAAATATTGTTTTTAAATTACAAACGTCATGTGTCGCACTCTAGTGTTCTGTTTGTTTAAAAATATTTTACATTTTTTTAGTATAATTTGTCATGTCAGAGTTTGTGGTTAATCTTACTAATGCAGCTATCAAATTACATATTTACCCTTATTTAAAAAGAATATTTCAATGAAATAATTAGTTTTTTTGGTGAAAAGGTGTACCAATTGAATTATACAATCCTCTGATTTCCCTCCCTCTCAAGTACGTTGTCACTTACCATGATATAAACGCCAGCACCGAAGATATCATTTGTCCTTGTTACAATCACTAGCGTCACTCCTGTTTTAGAATTCAGCGATATTGCACTTGTTACCTCTATCGTACCTGAAATTGAACTATAACCCTATGTAACTAGTCCAACGAGTGGACGAACTAAGCTCCAATTCTTAAATTGAGAGCAAATTTTGGTCAAACTTTCAAACTCAATTAGTTAAGAGTTAAATTTTGATGCGTTGATGGTGTAGAATATTTTTATACAAGTAGACACTAAAATACGATACGTGTTCATGAGTTTTACTTATAAATATTGTTTTTAAATTACAAACGTCATGTGTCGCACTCTAGTGTTCTATTTGTTTAAAAATATTTTACATTTTTTTAGTATAATTTGTCATGTCAGAGTTTGTGGTTAATCTTACTAATGCAGCTATCAAATTACATATTTACCCTTATTTAAAAAGAATATTTCAATGAAATAATTAGTTTTTTTGGTGAAAAGGTGTACCAATTGAATTATACAATTCTCTCATTTCCCTCCCTCTCAAGTACGTTGTCACTTTCCATGACATATCCGCCAGCACCGAAGATATAATTTGTCCTTGTTACAACCGCTAGCGTCACTCCTGCTTTAGAATTCAGGGTGTTTGCATCAAGGCATCACTACATGCATCTGTTACTTCCGAAGTACCCACCAAAAAAAAAAAAAAAACAAAACAAAAAAATATGCATCTGTATACAAATCATATTATATATATGGGACTTATTAATGAAGTCTGGAATTTTTCCCTTTTAAATTAGCTCTCTCTCTCTCTCTCTCTCTCTCTCTCTCTCTCTCTCTCTACTAAAGAAATTAACTGTCCAGTCATCTTAATAATTTATTTTTTATTTATTTTGGATAACTTTTACATTTTATATTCCACGTATGAGATCTCCCTCCAACTGTTTTGTGGGAAGTATTCCCCATCAATCTTACCTTTATCATTTCCATGAACTCATTAAATCTATTAAATTTCTAATTCTATTTTTCCTCACTTTAAAATCTCTCACTCATATTTTGGAGCGAGTTTAAGCAGATTGGATCTTGTTGATGTCCCCTCCCTCCTTTAACCAGTCAGGTCTTGGTGTTAAGAAAGGTAACTGGCAATTATGGGATATATATACACTAATGCTAGAATTCATTGGGGAGAGGTATGGATTGAGATGATACATTTTAATGGAATAGTATTTAAGAAAAATATCGTGCACATAGTGGATTAACAAATTGTTCGTGTATTGGATGCCATAACAAAATTTGGACTATTTACCCGTTTGATTGTAATTTGATTGTAATTTGATTGTGTGTGTTTCTAAATTTAGGAGAAAGTTATTTGTGCGTGTGTTTCTAAATTTAGGTTTTCTCCGAGAAAGCATTAAAGACAACCAAGCGAAGAATTATAGGCTGTGGACGAAATCATTCCAGGGTTTCATGTCATCATTCCCACACAATGATTGACTAATATGACTCACCTATCGTAGGACTTGCCCTATAGACCGCACCCAATTAACAAACATGAAGGATTATCTCTCAAGTAGTGTAACCATATGGTTCACTCCTCCCAATTCCAGGAGTGTCCGAAGGGAATTAAATAAGTACCATGACTGGTTTTGGTTGTTTTTCTTTCAGGCTAAAAATGAAAATGATATCACTAATGGTTGGAAGAAGTCAAATCCATTAATTGACCATAAACTTAGGCCAAGAATTAGTCTCAATTCAAGGAAGCTCATCCCAAACAAGGAGAAATTTCATTAATCAAATAATAAAAATGATTGGATTTTGTTTCAACAATAAGTTCTACAAAAAAAGAAAAAAGAAAAAAAAGAAGAAATTACAAAACACATAAAATAAAAAATTGTATAGAATAATCAGATAAGAGCTTTACAATCAAAAGTTAGCCAATATGAGAAACCTCATGATCAATTTCAAGGAAATCAAATAAAAATTAAAGAATCAAAGTCTCATATCAAAATAATTGAAAAAAAATTAAAGAATCGAAATTTCATATACAAATAATTAACAATAGAAAAAAGACGGAAGGTCTCTTTTTTATTAAATTTTATGTCATTTTTTTCTTCTACCCATGGTGAACAAAACCTTCAATAATTTCTAAAGAATATAAAACAGATAACAAAATAAACATCTAAAGGCTTGAGGAAAAAGTAAATAAACCTGAATCGCAATAAATAAATGCATAAAGCTAGCTTGAACCCTAAACAAAGAAAGGCTTAAAACAAATAAAGTGCAAGGGGTTGCTTTAAAGATAGTCTAGAGACATAATATTCAGATATCACATTGAGAATGTTGTAAATTTTATTTAGAAATATCTTTGAAGACCTTGGCTTCAAGTTTCTCCTAAAAATCTTGGTGGTGAAACAAGATTAATGAATTTCGACGGTGTTGATACTCAATCGTGCATTGAAGAATCATAGGAATTACTAATACATAACTGTGGAATTCCATTAATATGAGGAAGGATACACTTGCAAGTTTGTGGATTCACCACCTAGGGCGTAAATGGTTCCGTAAAACCACTAGGTTCAAAACCTTAATCCAAAGCCACTAGGTTTTTCAAAACCCTAATTTTTCAAAAACCCTAGATAAGCCCAACCCTCGTTAGTAAACCCTTGGTAAACCTAACCCTAGTTAGTAAATCATGGGTAAACCTAATCCTAATTGGTAAATCTTAGATTAACCTAACCCTAGTTAATAACATTAAGTCAACTTAATCTTGGGTATTTAATCTAAACTTTAATCTCAAAGTTCCCTAGGGCATGGTTTAAAATCCAAGTTATGTTCGAACTTGCTTTCCAAAACTTCTATCCTTTTGAGTACTCCATGATTATTTTGATAAAGTATTTCCAAAAACTTTCATAGCTTCAAGCATCCCCGTCGATGAAGTTCAAATCATTTTCAAAGCTCTTTTGATCTTATCTCAACAAAAATGACTAGATACTTGGCATCTTCAAAATTCTGTTTTCAAAATGTTTTCTAAAATTCACATCCTAAGAATGATCTTAATCTTCCTATGACTAGCGTTTCCAAAAGAAAATGAAATATTGTGTGAGACCATCATGGTCCGTCTGGTTGTTTTTTCTATAGACCTCTTTCTCTTTTCTATTTTCTATTTAAGCAATACCATTTACTTATCTTAGTCATCTGGAAATCTATCTTTTTTGTTTGAGAAATTATTCAGTATTCCTGGAGCATTACTTGACCTTACTCCTCTACTTATACAATGGTGGGGCTCTCACCTGTTAGGTGAGATATTTGACCTCACCTAATAGGAGAGACCTCATGAGTATGTCAGTGGTGCAGCAAAGATGACTCGGTGTTTTAGGAGCGCTGAATAATTTTTCCTCTTGTTGTGTCTCTTTCTTTATTTTCTTCTTGGTTGTTCAAAGGAACAGAACAATAGGAAACCAAAAACAATTTCTTACATTACTTTGAGGGATTGCATTTGATAGCAATTTGAGTGTTTATTTGCTGAAATTAGCAGGTTTCCAAGCAAGCAATTTGAAGGAATGGAAGACAAACACAACAAACTGGAAAGAGAATGCCTATAATCTTTTATGACCTTATGCGTTTGGGCGGCCTTGTAGGCATGGGTCTACATATATACATATATATATATATATATATGTAGAGAGAGAGAGAGAGAGAGAGAGAGAGAGAGAGAGAGAGAGAGATTGCTTTGTTATGTTGTTTGATTATGAGTTTTCCCATGTTGCACTTGGTGGGACAAGAATTGATACGCCTCATGTTCTCAATCCCCCATTGTCCAATGAACCAAAAAAAAACTCGTTATATATCTATTCTAATTTATAAATTGAGATTTCAATTAGTGTGTTTGAAGTGGGGTAATGGCAGTTATTAGCAAATTTTAAACTCTGTCTATCCTAATCACTTACCGATACTGATATGATCAATCGACAACGACGACAATCATCTCCAATGATTCAATCTACCACGACGACTACCATTTTTAACAATAATTAAATATTACACAAGTATTACGTGTGTCCACCCTCTAGTGTGTTATAAATCATCCAAGCTCAATTGTAAAGTACGCAGAGGAGATATACCAGTGGGGTAATATTTTTAAAACTCTACATTCTGTCGGTTCCCATCGGTTTCGTTCTCGGTTAAGTTTAGTTTGGTTTGATTTACTAATCAGCCAACCCAAAACTTCGTTGGTTTTTTATAAACAGGAACAAGGACCGAACCAATCTATTCCGAACCAAAACAAACGAGATGACCGTGTCGGTTTAGTTCTCAATTCTTCTGGGTCACTTGTGCACCCCTGGTTCATGCATCTACGTCTAGTTTTATATATCGAGAATGATGCTAATTGTTAGTATAGAGTTAGTGTGCAATACAAAGTTTTAACTTCTTTTTTTTTCTCGTTTTTACTGATATATTTCATGATTATAAACTTAGTGATAACTGTGCACACTTAGTGCAATTGAGTTAGTTGAAACATGCATGTGCGTTTTATAAGTTTGAACTATTCTTATGTTCTAAAAGAAAATTACGTAATAGATTGACTAATACATATGTTTAATTAAACTTTGACCATATTTGATGCATATGATCTTATGTATCGATACTATTGGGACTTCGATAATTTGCATAATCATATTTTATTTTTATTATTTATTTGTTTTGTGTGGGATCCCTCATGCATAATTTTTTTCCCATTCTTACTCATTCTCCTCTTTTCTTGATTGTAGTGAATTTCTTTAAAATATTCTATGTCAAATCGTGACAAAAGGGGGAGAAGAAATATATGGTTAAATTATATTGCTTAAATTGTACTAAAGGGGAGAGATGATGTATTTGTACTACGGGAGAGAGCATGTGAGGGAAGAATTATGATACATTTGCAATCACAGATTAGTGATTATTATTTTGTACTACACTTCTCATTTGATGATGTTGTTGTTTAACTGATGTGCGGATAAATTAATATACAATTGACATCTTCGAGCATAGCTTTCCATTGAGTTGTTTGAGTCATTTTATTATATTTGTTCTTTTTTATGTTTTGTCGCAAAATTATCAAATGAGAATATTATTAGGTCTTTTAGTATTGGCAAATTTCGTGAACCAAAAACACTTTGGTTGGAATTAAGATTATTTTGTGTTTGGACCAATTTAGTTTAAGTTTCTAGTTGATGTTGTCAGAGTACAAACTGTTGAAGCACGTAAAGATAAAACTTTAATAGGTCATATTTCTAACTAAAGGTGCTATCAAAGTTTATATTATATTGATTTTATATAACTTTTTAAGATCTCTATAATTGTGAGTTCTGTTCAAACGGCATGCCAAGAGTTCGAAGGTGGCGCGAACAATTGAACAACGAGTTTTACTATGATTTGAGTCTGAAACCATGAGATCACTTGCACCTTTTTTATTTAATTATTATATATAGATAGAGTGAAAAGGGTTTTTTTTTTATTGGAGATGATCTGGACATATATGATGCAGAGACTACATTGGAAGAGTTGTGAATTACTTTCAAGCTTTTACTTCTAGAAAGCTTGGTGGTAGAACTATATCCGTGGGTGATGAATTCCGACGGTGTTGTGAAGTTCAATACTCAATCGTGCATTGAAGAACTATATCAAGGGTTACTAATATGTTGTTGTGAGATTTAGTTGATGCAAGAATGACATATCTGCAAGTTTGTGGATTCAACACCAAACGGGCGAAGGGTTCAGATAGGGTTGAGTTGTAAGTTGTTTATTTGTATTTTGTTCTTAATAATGCAAAGATTGGTTGGTCTAGGTCTTGTGGCTTATACTCTGTTGGGGTTTTTCTTGATAAAATGCTATGTGCACTGTCTCTTTTCATTTTAATTTGCATACAGTATTGACTGAATAAGTTAAATTAGATTGCTAATTAGTTTTTATAGTTGAACTAATTAGGTCTATAGACAAAGGCAAATCCACAAACCAGGCAATCTCTTAAAATTAACTTTGACATTTCAATTTCTTATAGACCTGTGCATGAGCTGGATCAGCAGGAGGGAAAATGATAGATATTTGTGTAAGTGGAACCTATTGATATGAATAGATCTCACAGGAAAATGAAAATTAATGTGTATCCTGCGATAGGTACTAGTTGTATATACCAGAATAGATCACTCCCAAAATTTCGATCTCTCCATTCACTAATCAAGCATTCATGCTGAACAGACCAATCAGATATCTTGAGCATAGTACCAGGTGCATCACCAGCACATCCCAAGATCCATGCCTACAAATCAGCCATTATCCAAGAATCACTTCAATCTACACTGGTATATAAAGATGACTTCACCACCTTCATATGTATGCATACAAAATTCCTTGTCATTACTCTGCCCATATTTCTCTAAACCAGTGGCCTAACTTCAATATCGAAGTGTTCTCGGTAGACACCACACCAATGTTCAAAATCTAGAAACGCCTAGCCTTTCACCACATCAGTTCGTCTTGGCCTAGAGCAAGCCGTACAAATTTACTACATCATCAGTTGGCACCGACTATGGAAAATGACTTTCTTGTTGTTTTCATAGTCTTAACCAAGTCTGGCACAACTACACATAGGAAAACAACCATAGAGGATCAAAACGCAACCAGGATGATAGTTTTGGAGCAGCAGGTCGCTAACATGATGACCAGTTTGCAACAACTAATCACGCTAAACCAGGAGTTACTTCAGAAGGTCCCTACTCCTCCACCTGCTCTCCCTAGAGAAAATCAATAGCCCAGAAATTAGTAAGGGGATGGGGATAGAATTGGGGCGATCAACCAAAAAGATGATGGCCTTGTCAGAACTAAGGCAGTGCATAACAGGAAAACGAAGCGAGGCTAAAGGAAGAAAATAGTCACGCCATCTAATTTCAGCTACGACCAGTCCCTCAGGCCATAGAGGGTGTCAAAAAGAATATGGAGAATCCCCTAGCCTGGGGCAAGCCAATTAAAGTCGTGCAAACACAAATGGTGGGAGTCTTGGAAGCGGTCAAAATAAAAACTCCCAATACTGTCAAAGAACTGGTAAGCCAGACTGACTCACCATTCACCAAAGCAGTTATAGAGGAGCCCTTCCCGCCAAAGTTCAAGATGCCGACCCTAGACACCTTCGACGGGTCCAAGGACCTCTTAGATCACTTGGAGACATATAAAGCCCTGATACACCTACAGGCAGTGCCCAACGAAATCATGTGCCACGCTTTCCCAATCATGCTCAAAGGGTCAGCCAGGGTGTGATTCAACAGAATCAAACTAAGAACTATTGGTACTTTCGTCCAATTGAGTAAGCTCATTGTTCGTCACTACATATGCAGAAAAAGGTAGAGGAGACCTTTTGCTTATTTGCTAACTGTAAAGTAGGGAAGGGACGAATCCTTTAGAGATTTCGTGACCATGTTCAACCCGAAGACCCTCAACATCGACAACACGGATGATAAGGTGCCGGTCACCGTCTTCATGAGTGGCCTCAAAACTCACAAACTCCTCTACTCCCTGGCAAAGGAACCACTGAAGGATATGGTGGAACTCATGCTCATAGTTCAAAAGCATATGAATGCCAAAGAAGCTATCAACACCTAGTACGATCACAACATGGAGACCAGCACGCATTCGGATAGCAAGAAGAGGTTAGGATAAGGGAAAACCGATTAAGAAGTGAAAACCCCAAAGTATTCCAATTTCTATTCTCGAGCAGAAGAGAATAAGGGATGATCAAAAACCCCCAATCAGAACTTCACCCTTCTCACTGCCCCATTAGAGGACATCTTATAGGAGATCCGTAACGATCCAGCCCTAAAATAGCCTAGCAAGTTGAGGACTCCCCTCCAAAAGAGGTCCTAGAAGAAGTATGGCCGTTTTCACTAAGACCATGGCCTTGACATTGAAGATTACTTCAATCTTAAGTAACAGATTGGGAACCTAATCAAGGAAGGGAGGCTCGAGAGATACGTTGCCGATTAGAGACAAGAGAAACACCTTGACAAGTAGAGCGGAGAAGTCCTGAAAGGGTTCACCAGAATCAACAACCCTTCCGAGAGATCCAAGTGATAGCTGGGGGGTTCACTAGAGGAAGAGAGTCATCAACAGGCTCAAAAGAAGCTTATCCAGGAGGCGAGGCAGCTGAGGAGGTGTTGGTAGCTGAACGATCGAGTAAGAAGCCCAGAGCAAAAGTAGCTGCCATCACCTTCATCGAGGAGGAGGCAGCAAAGCTGTGCCAACCCCATGACAACCCCCTAGTGATCACCACTATCATACCTAACTATCAAACCAAGAGGGTCTTGATCGACAGTGGCAACTCTGCAGACATCCTGTTCTGGAAGGCATTTGAGAAGATGGAGATCAAGAAATAGAATATGAAACCTATCACATCCCCCCTGTCAATTTTACGGGGGATCAAATCAAGCCTCTTTGCTCCATAACACTTCTGATGACCCTAGGGATCACCCCATTGCAGGTGTGGGGCAAACACACACGGCCCAATCCACCTGGTTAGGCCCAATCAACACAAATCGAAGTTAGGCTACTAGGCGGCCCAAATCAAGCACTAAAGGATGGTCTGGCCCAGTATGCCGACCTGACGCCGACTTAGGCCCAAAATTACGAAAGAAGAACCCAAACCCCTAGCGGTCTCAGAGCATTAAATGTGGAGTTGACCCGCATTAAATGCGCCAGCAGCTCCCCACGCGACGTCGACCTGCACATCCGATCAACCGAATTCTTGATTGGTGACAAGGCAGGCCCTACATATGGTCAGTTGGTGGCGAATGATAAAACCTACCCAATAGGCCATGATGAGCTGCTAGTAGGCCAGGAGCAAAACACTCCATCGATCACATTATAAACACCTAAGACCTCAAGAGCCATGTATGGACAATTAACTCCAAGTACATACACCTTTTATCTATTCAACTCTTAATTAAGCTTACTAACTTCATCATCGCAGTGTGATCAGTCTAACAAGGGTTGACCCATTCTAACTTCTCTTTCTTGCAGAGAGTTTAGACTCACCAACGTTGGCTTGAGTGATCGGCCAGACTTTCGGGAAAAATCCCACCTATAATTGGCGCCGTCAATGGGAAAGCTAAGATAACCATGAGTTTGAACAATCGAAGAGGAAGAGGAGAGAACTATAATGAACGAGGTAATGAAGCCTCCTCTAGCAAAGATCAAACCAATTCGGCGCACTGCCAATCTTCCCAAGTAAATCGGCACCGAGGCAAAATATTAAGGTCGGAGACACAAACCCTTGCTAAGAGCCACCAAGAAGCACAAGACGAATTGCGGAGGAACTCGGACTATGTCAGGGAGCGAAATTTTCACAGAAACCACCACCGGCATCTTGCCCCCTCGCCCTCTAATGGACGTGTCCCAAGTGAAATACGCTTCGTTCACCCGAAAAGGAGATTCGGCGACGCAGCGAAGAGATTGCCTACCTCACCTCTCAAGTTCAAGTCATGAGAGAGGCAATCTCCAGAAGAGATAGGCGTGGGAGAGAAAAGTCCCCGAACCGTGAAAGAATTGCAAGAAGTAGGGACGTTCCAGCGCCGCGAATGAGCGGAAGCTACACCTTTAGCACTGAGCGTTGCGAGGACAGGTGATCAAATCGGCGGCGAAGAAGGAGCAAGACTCTGCAGAATGAAGCACGGGCGGATAATGGTCAATAGCAAAAAGATTGGGAGAAATGGTTCAATGAAAAGCTGGAGGACAAGAAGCAGTAAACTAAGGACCGCACAGCCCATGACCTGGTCAAAAAGGCTTTGGACTAGATTGCGTCCATACCATTCATAGAGTAAATTGAGTCCCATCAAATTCTTCAAAAGTTCACCCTACCAAAGTTCACTATGAAGACGGAAAGGCTGATCCAGTTAACCATATTCGGCATTACAAGCAGATGATGGTGCTATGGTGCAGTGACCAGACGTTGATGTGCTGGATCTTTCCCTCCAGTTTGGGGGGCGTAGCCTTACAATGGTTTGAAAAGTTGGCATCTAGATCAGTGTCAAATTGGAGAAAACTTTTCGAGTTGTTCACCGCTCGCTTCATAGCCAAGAGCATGTAACCCAAAGAGGTCAATTTCTTACTAACCTTACAAAAAGATGAGGGAGAAGGATTGCGGGCGTATGCGTGACGCTACTGGGAGGCATACAACAAGAATGACGAGTGCAACGAGCAACTGGCCATGACTCAATTCAAGATCAGCCTTCCCAGGGAGCATCGTTTACAGCAATCCTTAATGAAAAAGCCAGCTCTCACCGTACAGGAATTGATGTTAAGAATTGAGCGCTACGCAAGATTAGATGAAGATGTGCCTCAGCCAAGTCCAGTAAAGGTCGGCATTGTCACCGAGAAGACAAACAAAAAGGAAGCCAAGAAACCCCCACAAGAAGACAACAACCGAGGAAGAAAGGTGAACGATGGGGTCTATACATTCTTTAAAGATCCCATCTATAAAATCTTACCCTAGATCCGTGACAAACCATTTTTCAAATGGCCCTTGAAGCTAGAAGGGGATCCAGCGTCCCAAGACCAAAAGAGGTTCTGCTCATACCACTGAGAGAACAGGCATAAGACGAAACAATGTCGGTATCTCAAGACCTACTTGGAAGATTTAATCAGGACAAGACAAAAAATGAGGCTGAGCAACCGCAAATGGAGGATGTCCCAAGAAGGAGATTGAAGCAAGA
The DNA here is from genome assembly GCA_033060915.1 of Euryodendron excelsum. Taxonomy (NCBI): domain Eukaryota; kingdom Viridiplantae; phylum Streptophyta; class Magnoliopsida; order Ericales; family Pentaphylacaceae; genus Euryodendron; species Euryodendron excelsum. Next base: position 36,152,358 of record CM065388.1, read on the forward strand.
CCGGTCCGAGTAATCAATGTACTACACGGTTCGACTGAATCAAGAACCGTGGATCCACATAAATACCGAGCTGAAATACAAAAGGCTGCACACTTGAGGGAAGTAATGCAAATCCAACCACCGAGCAAAAAGGTCAAAGTCAGCGATGCCCTGCATCCATCACCTTCACTGACGAAGACCTTGTAGGGGTACAGACCCCTTATAATGACGCCTTGGTTGTGACACTGAGAATGACAGACTATAACGTGAGAAGGTTGGTCATTGACCAAGGAAGTTCGTCCAAAGTCATATACGTTGGTCGGATTTAGCTCAAGGAGTCCAACCTCGAGCCATCACTCAACCCGTTGGTCGGATTTAGCTCAGACCCAGTTTGGCCTTTGGGAAAAGTAACGATTCCTATGACTGCTGGAGGAATTACGTTGTAGACGGAATTCCTGGTAGTCAACATGCCTTCCCCCTACAATGCTATCATGGGACGAACCTGATTACACCTCAAGAAAGCTATACCCTCGACATACCATCAGCTGATCATATTCCCGATCCTCGGTGGAGTGGGGGAAATAAGGGGAGACCAAGTGGCTGCCAAACAATGTTTTTTAAAGGCATGCACAACAAAGAAAAAGGCCAAAAAAGTACAGATGATGGAGCTGCATGAGGACACCCCTACTATCGACAATGTGGAGCAAACGCCAGAGAATAAGGCTGTAGAAGAACTAAAGAAGATACACATTGATCGGTAGGATGATAAGTACTTCGCCATCGGCACATCCTTATCCAAATTTGAGGAGAACTCTTTGATTGAGCTACTGACAAAAAACCTTGAGGTGTTCCCCTAGACTCCTTATGATATGCCGGGGATTGATGTCGAAGTCGCTTACCACAGGCTGAATGTCAACCCAAAATGCCGACTTGTGGTCCAAAAAGGGTGGAGGGCAGCAACACAGCATGTGGACGCCGTTATTGAAGAAACCGATAAACTTTTAGAAGTTGGGGCAATTCGGGAAATTCATTACCCGAGCTGGCTTTCAAACACAGTGGTGAAGAAGAAGGACAAAAAATGGAGGGTTTATGTGGACTTTACTGATTTGAATAAAGCATACCCCAAAGATCCCTTCCCCCTCCCCAAGATCGACCAACTCGTGGATGCAATAACTGGTTTCGGAAGGATGAGTTTCTTGGATACTTACCGGAGGTATCACCGGATTCCCCTCCACCTCAATGATCAAGAGAAGATGGCCTTCATCACTCCAAGGGATATATTTTGCTACAATGTAATGCTCTTTGGTCTGAAGAATGCCGGGGCTACGTACCAGGGATTGGTCACCAAGATGTTCAAAAACCATATCGGCAGCACTGTGGAGGTCTACATTGACGACATGGTAGTGAAGAGCGAAGTCAACAACTCCTATCTGGAAGATCTAAAAGAAATACTTAGCATCCTAAAGTAGTACAAAATGAGGTTAAACGCCTCAAAATGTGTTTTTGGAGTCAGCTCGGGGAAATTCCTTAAGTTCTTGGTTACACATCGGGGGATTGAGGTGGACCCACAACAAATTAGCATAATCCAGAGCGTTCAGGCCCCAAAGAATGCTAAGGAAGTACAGAAGTTGACTGGAATGGTAGCAGCACTCAACAGGTTCATAAGTCGATCTTCAAACAAGTCCCGACCATTCTTCTAGTTTCTCAAAAAATGTGAACAGTTCAAATGGACTTCGAAATGTGACCAAGCCCTCAATGATCTGAAGAAATACTTGACCCAGCCACCTTAATTTTCCACCCCACTCAAGCATGAAGAACTTTTCCTCTACCTCGCAATGTCAGAGCATGCAATAAAGGCCGTACTACTCAGACAACAAGATCGGCAACAACTGCCTATCTACTATGTCAGCAAAACTTTACTCAGAGCAAAAAGTGGGTACCTACCCCTAGAGAAATTGACACTCGCACTGGTAGTGGCATCCTACAAATTGGTGCATTACTTCAGAGCTCATACCATCAATGTCCTCACAGACCACCAGCTCAAACCTCTCCTCAAGAGAGCCAACTTCTCTGGCAGATTGGCAAAATGGGCTATGGAGTTGGGGGAGTTCGACATCAAGTTCCATCCAAGATCGCCTGTGAAAGGGCAAGTGCTTACAGATTTCATTGTCGAATTCCCCGTTGAACTACCACCCAAAGCCGACCAAACACCACTTCTTGCTTAACAGCACAACGACCTCCCCCTGGATCCTTGGGAGAATGTTAATCATTGGAAACTTTACGTTGACAGAGCCTCCAATAACCGAGGGGCAGGATCGAGCATAGTGTTCATTACACCAGACGGTTTGGCTGAACAAGCCATCCATCTTGAGTTCATCGCCTCAAACAACGAATCTGAGTACGAGACACTTCTTGCCGGACTACTCCGAGCCATCGAACTAAAAATTGCCAAGATTGTCATCTATTCGAACTCCCTATTAGTTGTCAACTAGATTACTGCAGAATACGCAATAAAGAATGATAGAAGGACACAACACCTAGCTAAAGCTAAGGAATTGCTCACCGAATTCGGCAGTTACAAACTCTGCCAAATCAGTCAGGACAATAACTCTCATGCCGATGCTCTGACGACGTTAGCAACAACCCAGAAGTTAGGGTCAAAAAGAACAATCAACGTAGAGACTTTAGCCAGGCCAAGCATATTTCATGAAGAAGAACAAGCTCTGGCTATAGAATAGTTGGGACCATCTTGGATGGACCCAATTATCTCCTATCTCGACAAAGATGAACTACTAGATGACAAGAATGAAGTCAGACGAATAAAACACATAGCCCTCAGGTATTGGCTGTCACCAAGCAAGGAACTTTACAGGCGTCCTTCACAGGTCCCTACTTGCACTATGTCCACCTAGATAAGGTGCAAGGTGTCCTATTTGAAATCCACGAAGGAATATGCGAAAGTCACGTCGGTGGAAGATCGGTGGCGCATCGAGCTATCTCACAAGGATACTGGTGGCCCTATATGCAAAAAGACGCCGCCCAGTATGTCCTCAAGTGTGAAAAGTGTCAGAGGTACTCTCCCATCATACATCAACCTGCTGAGGATCTCGCAACCATTATCAGTCCATAGCCTTTCACCCAATGGGGACTGGACATAGTTAGGCCCTTGCCCTAAACTCCAGGGAATAAGAGAATCCTCATTGTGGCGACAGATTACTTCATCAAATGGGTAGAGGCGGAGCCCTTGTCAAACATCAGAGAGATTGACGCCAAGAGGTTCGCCTAGAAGTGCATAGTGACAAGGTTTGGCATTCCTCATGCCATTGTCTCGGACAACGGCACCTAATTTGATGGCAACATGTTCAGGTCATTCTGTGAAGAACTCGGGATTATAAACTATTATTCAACACCGGCCTACCTGTAGTGCAATGGGCAAGCTGAGATTTGGAACAAGACTATGCTCAACGGGATTAAAAAGCGGCTGGAGAGGGCTAAAGAGAAATGGGTGGAGGAGTTCCCCAGCGTTCTATGGTCTTATAGAACCACCCCAAGAAAATCTACCAGCCAAACCCCCTTCTCCTTGGTGTACGGGGTAGAAATAGTCATACCCTTGGAGGTAGGACTACAACGATCAGATCGGCAACATTCAATACCGGACTAAACAACCAGACTCTGGCAAAGGATCTACATATTGCCGAAGAAAAAAGGGAAGCTACCTTGATCAGACTCACTGAATATCAATGGCAGTTAAGACGCTCTTACGACAAATCGGTTCGTCTGAGAAACTTCGCTCCAAGTGACCTAATTTTACGAAAAGTGTTAGGGGCAACAAAGAACCTAGCGAACTGCAAGTTCGGCCCCAACTGGGAGGGCCCCTACCGAGTGGCATCCCAGGTCGGCATTGGTGCATACTGACTGGAAACTGTTGAAGAGGGAAGACAATTGCCTCAAACTTGGAATGCAAACAACCTGAAGAAGTTCTACCAGTAGTGCAGGATCCCATATGATGTAACAACTCAACAAGTGTGTAAAGTTTTTATAAGATCAATGGAATATGAAGTTGTTCAAGCAAATCTACTTAAAGCCCTACAGGACTAAACCAAAAACCAAGTGTCAAAACTTTGTCCTATCCAAGTTGGGCAGGTCGGCCAAAGAAGGCCACAAAAACCAAGTGTCAAAACTTGGTCCTATCCAAGTTGGGCAGGTCGACCAAAGAATGCCACAAAAACCAAGTGTCAAAACTTGGTCCTGTCTAAGTTGGATAGGTCGGCTAAAGAAGAAACTTGGTCATGATCCTAGATTATCTACAAGCTGAAAATTTATTTGCAAAAGGATGATACCAAACTCATAAACTTTTGGTAATCGAAAAGAGCCAAACATTTGTTTAATATTGACGGGAGAAAGCAAGAAAGTTGGTTACAAAAAGAAGTTCAAAAATAGAAAAATTACAATCCTATTCGTCTATCGACCTCTCTCCCACTTACGCAGATGGCTCAGTCGAGTCACCTGCGGCCTCTTCTGCAACCTTAGATGATTCGGCAGCAGCTTTCTCCTTTTCAACAACAGCCTCCAAAATGAGTTGTTTGTGGTACTCAGTGTTGGCAATTACTTTTGCCGAATCAACCACGCCCTTCTCGGTTGTTTCAAAATAGTCGGGGCACAGATGCCAGACATCTGAGGACTTTTCCACCCCGGTAAAGATAAGGGCGCCTCTCCAGCCCTCACGAAAATGCCACGGCTTAGATCCGTCATCTAAATGGCTAGTTCACTTGCCGCCCTATCTTCTCCCTTCTTCATAATGGCCTCTTCCTCTACCTTGAACTTGGCCACTTTGGCTTGGAGTGCCTTGATCTCTGATTTAGCCTTGTACAGGTCCACGGACTGCACATCATATTTCTTTTGAAGGTTGGCCACCCCTATCTCTCTTTTCATAGTCCGCTTGCACCATTTTAAGTTCGGCAGTCGCCTGTTCGACCTATTTCCTGAAAGTGATTTGATCTTTGTTAGCATCGATCCATTCTTTCTTTAAGCCACCATACACCTCTATAAGGTGCTCGTGCTCCTCAATAAGTTTTTAATAGCGGCTCATTGCCTCCAGCGAATTCAAACAACCCTACACCAAAAGCAAAGTTTACATAAAAATGATATGACCAAAATCTCTAGTGAATTAAAATGCAATGCCGACTTACCAAAAGAGAATCATGGAATGCACCCATGAAGACACCAATATCGCTCGCCGCCCCTAACTTGGCGATGTCCTTCTTCTGGAGAACACTCTTAATAATGCCAAAAGCCACCACGGCTTGGTCAATCATCAAATCAGCCATTGTCAGAGGTCAGCCTAAAATATCTGGCGTAATGGTAACCACCTCTTCGACTTCCTCCATCGCACCTTTCCCAGTGCCGACCCTTGGCTTCTTAGGGGCTAGAGGTGGTGTGGCAACCTCAAGTGCCTTCTTCTTTTATTGCTGGGTCACGGGCTTCTTTCGAACAAAGGCGACTTTGACCGCTGGGGTAGTCTCCAGATTGGTGGCAGGAGGGTCAGTAGAGGTCGTGGCAGTCGTTTTTAGTGGCTTGCCCACTGCAGCAAACATCATCTCCTTCAAATTCATTTCGTCCTCCTCGTTTGGAGATGGGGTGGATTCTTGTGTTCTGGTAGGAATTCTAACTCGGCGGTCTGGGATCATAAGTGACGACGAACTTGAAGCCCAACTGTTTGACTTCGAGTGAACTTCACGTTCGAGTAGTTCTTGGACAACAGGTTCCGAAGTAGGGGGGATGGCAACTGTTACACCCGTAGTGGCACAGTCCCTTTTAATAGCAATCCCAGCAGGAATTTCCTTGAAATCTTCCTCAGCGTCTTCCTTAGCAAAACTTGCAAGGACACTCTATGAGATCCTCGTGTCGGCAGTGAATGTCGAGTAGCGGAGAAGATAGTTTAGCAATACGTGGGTGGTCCGAGGAAGGTCCCTTAATTTGCCTTTGCCACGAAAATTGAGAGCCTTATTCAGATTGGCAAAGTTGACAAGCCAATCTCGTGCTGTCGACCGTTTCTTCTTTTCTACAAAATGTCACAATCACGTTTAGACACACATTAAAATCAAATCAAACACACAAGATGAAAGGTCGACATCAAACCTATATTGAGGGGAACTCTAGAGCATCGGAACGCCAGTCTTTCACCCTCAAGAAGGTTGCCGAACTCCTAAGGCCAGGTTACCCAAACCTTAACATCGTCAACGCCCTTCCTGGAGGAGGGTTAACATTTCATTAGTTCCCTGGCCTGCTTTACGACCCAAAGATAAACTTTGGAACTCCCCCCGACCTTACAGAGTGTATAACAATAGTTAAGTTCGGCGAGCCCCAGGTTCACACTTAGGCCTCGATTAATCTCAAGCATGCCAAAGATGATCCTATATACATTTGATGACAGTTGGGAGGGGGACACATTCTTTCTTATAACAAACTTATGGAGCAAGGGATGAAGTGGAAACCTAAGGCCCCCTTCTACGATGGTGATGATGGGAAAGGGTACTCCTTTCTCGATTTTCCCCATGCGGTGATCACTAGGATTGACTAGCTCTAAGCCAATCTCGTCCGAAATCTCATATCTAGCCCTAAAAGCAGCAATCGCTGCCGGACCATCTAGCATTTTCCTAAGACGAGATGCCATCAATGGATAACCGTCGAAAATGAAAAGAAAAGCAAGGAGAAGCACAAAAGAGATACGGGCTTAGAAAGACTTACAGTGGTGGGAGTCGAAATGGGCAACGAACACGCTAGATGAAGAGACGAAATAAAACAAAGTGCCTTTCACCAGGAATGACACCCTCCTTTTATATATATGCAAGTCGTCAGTTCGTGCATGGGAAAACAATAGCAATCATGGCACTCCGTCAAACCGTCACATCGGTCGTTGATTCGGCGGCATCCCATCAACATAGCTTTAAATCCCCGCCATCCGCGTGGCTGGGTAATCGAAGAAACGGCCGTATACCTGAAAAGGTGCCATTATAACCCGATGCAGCCCTTGGCCATTTGGAAATTCATAATGACACAAGGGTTGGGGGGCAAACGCACACGGCCCAATCCACCTAGTTAGGCCCAATCAACACAAATTGAAGCTGGGCTGCTGGGTGGCCCAAATCAAGCACTAAAGGATGGTCTGGCCCAGTGTGCTGACCTAACGCCGACTTAGGCCCAAAACTGCGAAAGGAGAGCCCAAACCGCTAGCGATCTCAGAGCATTAAATACGGAGTTGACCCGCATTAAATGCACCAGTGGCTCCCCACACGACATTGACCTACACGTCTGATTAGCCAGATTCTTGAATGGTGGTGGTAAGGCAGGACCTGCATGCGGTCAGTCAGCGACAAATGATGAAGCCTTCCCAACAGGCTATGATGACCTGCTGGTAGGCCAAGAGCAAAACACTCCATCGATCACACTATAAATACTCAAGACCTCAAGAGCCAAGTATGGACAATTAACTCCAAGTACACATACCTTTTATCTATTCAACTCTTGATTACGCTTACTAACTTAATCATCGGAGTGTGATCAGCCCAACAAGGGTCTACACATTCTAACTTCTCTTTTTTGCAGAGAGTTTGGACTCACCAACATTGGCTTGAGTGATCGGCCAGGCCTTCTCAAAAAATCCCACCTATAGCAGGCAATTAAGCTAGTTGACTTCTTGGTGGTTGACTGCCCCTCTTCCTATAATGCAATTATCAGAAGAATGGTTCTGAACCAATTCAAAGCTATGACATCCACATACACCTCAGGGTGAAATTTCCAACAGAGTAAGGGTTCAGAGACGTAAAGGGAGACCAATTAACGGTAAGAGAGTGCTACCTGGCATCACTGAAAGGGGAGGCAGATAAAAAGGCCTTTCTAGTGGAAGAGCTCGAGGTCAAAGATGAAAAGGAGGTCAAGAGAGGAGAGCCCATGGAGGACCTAGAGGAGGTCACGATCGGGGAACCTAATCAGAATAGAGTGGTCAGGATAGGAACAGTAGCTCCAGACCAGCTGAAGGAAGAATTAAAGTAGTCTCTCAAACAAAACGCAGATGTTTTCACTTGGACACATGAAAATATGCCAAGCATTGAACCCCAGATAGCGGCCTATCACTTGAACATCACAGCTAAGGCCAAACTAGTAAAACAAAAGAGGAGAAATTTCACCCCAAAATGTAACGAGGCCATAACTGAAGAAGTGTACAAACTCCTCGATGCCAAGTTCATTCAAGAAGCCCACTACCCGACTTAGTTGTCCAATATGGTGATGGTGAAAAGGCCAATGAAAAGTGGAGGATATGCATTGACTTCATCGACCTCAATAAGGTATACCCAAAAGACAGTTTTTCCCTACCAACAATCGACCTCTTGGTAGACTCCACGATAGGGTACGAGATACTGACGTTTGTGGACGCCTTATCGAGGTATAATTAAACTAAAATGGCCGAACAAGACTAAGAGCACATCTCCTTTATCACTGACAAGGACTTATACTGCTACAAAGTCATGTCGTTAGGTCTAAAGAATGCAAGAACAACGTACCAACAGTTGGTGAATAGGATGTTCAAGTCTTAAATTAGGAGAAGCATGAAAGTCTATGTGGAAGACATGCTAGTCAAGAGCAAACGAACGTTCGAACACATGCAAGACTTGAAGGAAACCTTCCAAACCCTGAGAAGCTACAACTTGAAGTTGAACCCTACCAAGTGCACATTTGGGGTGGCATCCAAAAAATTCCTCAGTTTCATGGTCTCCCAAAGGGGAATAGAAGCCAACTTAGAGAAGAACAGGGCAATACTCGATATACAAGCCCCAAAGACGATCAAAGACATCCAAAGACTAGCAGGAAAAGTCACAGCTCTGAACAAATTCATCTCAAGATCCATAGTGCCTCCCCTTCTTTAAAACTTTATGCAAGGCATTCGAATGGATGGAAGAGTGCGGAGAAATCTTCCCATAGCTCAAGCAATACTTAGGCTCGATCCCATTTCTCAGTCGAACTATCACAAGAGAGAAACTCTACTTCTACTTGGCAGTTTTGGCCATGGCAGTGAGCTCAACCCTAGTAAGAGAAGATGAAAGAGTGCAAAAGCCAATTTATTACACCAACACAGCCCTCAGAGGAGCTGAGGAGAGATATCCGAAAATAGAATTGATAGTCTTTGCCTTGGTAACAGCTGCACACAGAGACCACACTTCTAAGTGCATACCATCGTGGTTCTCATCAATCAGCCACCCAAGAAAGTACTGCACAAGCCAGAAAATCTCAAGTCAGCTGATGAAGTGGTCAATCAAACTCAGCCAATTCGACATCCAGTATCAACCACAATTAGTGATGAAGGGGCAAGCCGCATCAGATTTCATAGCGAAATTTACAACCCATCGAAACACCTAACCCGATCAAGACAACACTACGCACGACTAGGTATTGATTGTCGATGGCTCTTCCACTGAACAGTTAAGTGGAGCATAAGTTGTTCTCATCACACCAGATGGCCATAAAATAGAATACGCCCTCTGATTCAAATTTTCAGCCACCAACATTGAGGCAAAGTACGAGACCTTAATTGCTAGACTACAGATTGGTCAGAGACTGGAGACAGAACAAGTGATAGTGCAGGGTGACTCTAAACCATTGGTCGAGCAGGTTTAAGAGGAATATAATGCCAGAGGTGAAAGATGAAAGAATACTGCTAGGTGGCCAGAAGCCTAACCGGGAAGTTTGTAAAAGTGTTGCTACAGAGAGTCCCCAGACTGGAAAATAAAAAAGCTAACCACCTTGCAAAAATTGCCTCATCTGAAGAAGAAAACCCTGAGGCACCCATGGAGATCCTAGATTCATCGAGCATTCATACCCCAAAAGTCAACAACACGGGGACAGAAGCACAATGAGCCAAACCTATTAGAGAATATTTGGAACATGGGATCCTGCCAAGATACAAGACGGAAGCAAAAAGAATAAAGTTCAAAGCAAGTCGATATGTAATAATAGATGATGTTCTTTACAAAAAAGGGCAAATCCTGTTTCTACTCAAATGTGCCACAAAGGAGAAAGCAGACTACATAATGAGGGAGATCCACGAGGGAATCTATGGGAATCATTCTGGAGGATGTTCGTTGGCCAGCAAGATACTTCGAGCCGCATTTTACTAGCCTAGCATAAGCCAAAACTCTAAGAATTTTGTAAAGAAATGTGACGAGTGCTAGAGGTTCGCAAATATCTCGAGACAGCCCTCTCAAGAGCTGACACCCATCCAAAGCCCCTAGCCTTTCACCCAGTCAGGAATCGATATCACAGGGTTGCTATTGCTGAGCGAGTTCGTAGTGGTGGCTATCGACTACTTCACTAAATGGGCAAAGGCTGAAGTACTACCCACCATCACTAAACAAAAAATGAAGAGTTTCCTATGGAAGAATATTGTATGTCGCTTCAAGATTCCTAAAGTACTAACATATAATGGGAAACTGATCGAAGGGGAGCAATTTAACAAATTGTGCTCAGACCTATAGATCAGCCAGCAGTGCTCCTCACCAGAACATCCATTGGCTAATGGGCAAGTAAAAGTAACAAATCGGTCTCTCCTCAAGATTATCAAGACCAAGCTCAAGAAAGCCAAAGGCTTTTGGGTGGATGAACTTCCGAGCATACTATAGGCCTCCCGAACCACCAAGAGGGTTTCCATGGGATAGACTCCTTTCACATTCACATTCATCACAGAGGTCGTGATCCCCGTTGAGATCGCCCTCCCCTATTCAAGAGTCTGAAACCATGAACCAGAGGCTAACAATGAAGCTCTAGCAATAAATCTCGACCTCTCAATTACAAGTGTATAAAAGTATACAAGAAACAAACACACTTTCTAGCAAGAGTAGATATTACAATCAAAGCTCACAAATGAAGACAGGAAGAATATTCAAAGTATATCAGTGATTCAGTCAGTTGATCTTGTTTTTGTGTTCAATCCCAAGTATTAATGCAGCTGGAAGCTTATATATATACCCTTGTATTGATTCCATCCGTTAGTGGTTGTTAGGGATCATTAATGCACGTCCAGTCCGTTATAACGTTAAGAAAAATAGCCGTTATATCAAAGGAGTCGACTCCAGGCTTGTGGAGTCGACACTTTCTGCTTCTACATTTACCAGATGTAGTTCACTGACTTCATGAGTCCGCTCTTCATATCAATGAGGCGATTCCTTATTCATTCTGTCTTCACATCTTTGGCTTCTGCTGTCATGAGGCGACTCTTCATCTTCAGGAGTCCACTCTTTGTTCATTCAATTCTTCAGCCTTTTACTTCTGTTGTCATGAGGCGACTCTTTGTCTTCATGTGTCTGCTCATTGATCATTTCATGTTCAAGCCTTTGCGTCTGTCTCCATGAGGCGACTCTTTATTTCAATGAGTCCATTATTTGTCTATTTGGTCTCCAGACTTTTTATTTCTGTGATCAAGAGGCGACTCTTTATTGTACATAAGTCCGCTCATTTATCATTTCGTCTTCAGGCCTTTTGCTTCTGTAATCATGAGGCGACTCCTCATTTCAATGAGTCTGCTCATTGCCCAGATATCTGTGTTCTATCTTCAAATGATCCAAATCATCTTAGCATAGGTATAAGATCTTCAAGGAGTATTTCTTTGGGGTATGATGATCAATCAAATCTCTTTAACTCATCAGAGTTAACTTCTATTCAGCTTGGATTGAATCAATCATTGGATATTGATCTTCCCTTGACTCTCAAACAGTCAGAGCTTCATTAGATTAATGTTCATCTTATCTTCTTCATTTGCAAAGCTTCTTCTTTCATTGTAGACCACTATTTTTCAATGTCAAGCTTCCTCAATTGCATAGAGCTTCACAATGCTTCACTTCTGTTTTCTCTTTGCTAGCAATTCTTCTTTATGCTTTAAGATCATATTCAATGAGACTATTGTAGGCTTGATGAAATCTCTTCATACATCTAGTCTTCATTGATTCTTTTCATCTTAGAAGAATTCTTCACTTGGATTTCATGTAGAGATCAGACAGTCATTGTGAGCCATCTTCTCAGCAATTTTAATCACATTATCTTGAATTGATCTTTGCATTCTTGATGAAGTCTTCTCTTGAGCATTTTCAATTTCTTCAACAATCAATTCCTCTTCAACTGATCTTTGCACTTCTTAAACTATTCTTTGCATATTCTGATGAAGTCTTCAGTCTATCTTGAGTGCAAATCAATCTTCATTGAAACTATGCATACTTGATAGAAACTTTATTTGAACACCTTCAATCTCTTCAAATGTAGAACATTTGTTTGAAGTAGAGACAGACGTCAATCCTCTGTTTGGTTCATTACATAGTCTCTTGGAATTCATTGCTTGATCTTGAATTTGTTGTGCATTCTCTTTGACATGTATTAGACTTAAAATTGAACTTTAAGTCTAAGTTATGAACTTTGTTAATATGCACACTAAGTAGATTCATTACTCAAATAACACAAGGTTTAGTTATCATCAAAATCCACATGGGAATTAACCTTGAGTCAACAAGAGTCAACTTTGAGTTAACAGCTCAAAGGCCCAAGACTTAACGCCCACCAAATATTCTATTCAATTCACATGACCAACCAGGAAAGAGACTCACTGGCCCAAGGCTTAACGATCGCTGAAGAAAATAGAGCTCATACATTTGCAAAAGAAAAAGCAAATATCCATTCAGACAAAGAAAAAAATGTGCATAAAAGTAAAGGAAAAAGTCAAATTCTCCATTAATACAGTAAAGCAATTACACTTAAAAGAGTCATTACATTGAAGGAAGAACCAAAAGTCAAAAGCAAAAGAAGGCCAAGATCTAGGACAAGGAAGGGAAGCCTAAGATTGGGCATCATCTGCCATAGTAGCATCGTTCCCAGTCTGGCCTACTTCCTCTCGACCACTAACTACCATGGAGGTAGTTGTCGCGCCCAGATTTTTAGCACTCGGGGAATACTCACACAAGCGGAAAAAATGTTGTACTCTCTTGTTAGAACTCACCCTCCTAAAAGAATGAGTGCGACTAAGTTTGAATTGAAAAATTGGTTTGAACAAAGGGCTTTTGAAAAAGATTCAGAGTCGCCACCTAACTTGATTAAGGTGAGTTAGGTCACCTAAAAACTAAGAATAATCCGAAGACTACACTTAGGGTTTTGGAAAACGATTTTGAAAAACATCTCCTCAAGAGAGGGTTTTTAAGGAAAACAGGTTGTTTGGCAACCTTTGGAAAACATTTAGCCCTTTTTAGAAAAATAACTCCTTCTGGTCTTTGAAAACAGTGATCTAGGTTCGGAGGTTGGTTACGTATAGGGAAGACGCACTAAGCTATCACCCTACCCCGCCCTTTCGGTACCTACATGTCAATCTACCTTAGATTCACCTATGAGAGTCTTTAATTAACATGTGTTCAACCCCATTCACTTTAGAAAAACAATGTTTGAAAACTAACATGATGCATGATATGCAAGTGCAAAATAAGAGAGAATTAAAAAATAGATTTGAAAATGAATTTAAAAAGAATTTGATTTGAAAATAGATTTGAAGAGATAGAATTTGAAATTGGAAAGTTTGAAAACTTGAAAATAGGGATTTGAAAATAGAAAAATTTTGAAATTGGAACTTTTGAAAATAGATTGGAATTTGAAACTTGAAAATATGGAGACCACACCCATGAGGGTGGAATTGAAAGTTTGAAAAGTGTTGTGACCGCACTTATGAAGGTTGCCTACGTATACCTTTGGGGGAATCAGGTCAGTCCTAGTTCGGACCGGAGTCTGATGGAAAAGAGATTGATTTGAAAAGAGAGATTGGATTGGAAGAAAGAGATTGAATTGAAAATTGGATTTGGTTTGAGATTAGAAGAGGAGATTGTGAATTGAAATTTTGGAAAAGATTGGACTGTGATTTGAAAAGATAGATTTGGACTTGTTTTGGAAAGAGAAGGTTTAAAAAACCTAGATTTAGGAAAGATGAGACTTAGGAAAGGCTCAAGGGTTTAAGAAAGATTGGATTTAGGAAATGTTTAAAAATTGGAATGTTTTGAAAAAGGGAAGTTTTGAATTTGGAAAGCTTTGAAAACAAGGAAGTTTTGAAAATAAGAAAGTTTCGTTTTAGGAAAGGTTTGAAAAATGAAAGTTTTCAGTTTAGGAAATGTTTGAATTAAGAAAGTTTCAACTTAAGAAAGTCTTAAATTAAGAAAGTTTTGAGTTTAGAAAAGTTTTAGATTTGAAAAAATTTTGAAGTTTTGGAAAGTTTAGAATTTAGAAAGTTTTTAGGTTTAGAAAGATTTAACTTAAGAAGGTTTCAAATTTAGAAAGTTTTGAATTTGGAAAGATTTGAAATTTAGAAAGTTTTAGAGTTTTAGAAAATCTTGAGATTAGAAAATGTTTGAGTTTAGGAAAGATTTGAAAGCTTGGATTTGAAAAAGATTTTGGAAAGGGGTAGAATTAGGAAAGGGTTGAACTAGGAAAGATTTGAAAGTTGAGTTTTAAAGTTTAGGAAAGATTTTTATGTTCAAGTTTTGGAAACTTAAGATTTAGGAAAGTAGAAGTTTAGGAGGGATTTGAATTAGGGAAGAGTTGGATTTTGAAACTTAAGGAAAGGTTTAAAGTTTAGGTTTAGGAAACTTATGGTTTAAGAAGGAATTGAATTAGGAAAGGTTTGGATTAGGAAGGGATTGGATTTAGTTTCTAAAAGAGAAAGGTTGGATTTTATTTCCAAAAACGGAGGACGGGATCTAGTTTCCTAAACAGGGAGATAGGATTTGGCAAGGATTTGGAAAAGGAGATTCTAGAAACCCTAGATTTGGAAAATTATAGTTTCGACGTAGAAAATAGGTTTTAGAAATGTCTATCGTTTGGATGTGAAAACAAGAGATTTTGGAAACCTAAGTTTGGGGCAAAGTTTGAAAATCATATTTTTGAGAAAAAGATTAGGGTTTCCTAATTGTGAGTTCTACGGCTTGACTTGGGCTTCTAAGGAAAGAGTTTTGGAAAGTGCGTTTTTGGAAACGAAGGTTTTCTAGAAGGGAATCCTAGGAAGGAGTTTTTGGAAAGTGAATTTGGAGAGGGAGTTTTTGGAAAAAGATTTTTGGAAAGAGGGAGTCTTTGGAAAGTGTGTTTTTGGAAACATAGATTTTAGGTGGAAAAATCCTAGAGGGGAGTTTCTAGAAGGAAGATTTTTGGAAAGAGAGTTTTTTAGAAAGATTTTTTGAGAGAGTTTTTAGGAAGGTGAATTTAGGGAGTGTTTTTAGAAAGTTAATTTTGAGGAAAAGATTTTGGAGAGTTGAAAAAGTGAGTTTTGAAAAATAGATTTTGGAAGGGAGTTTTTGAAAACAATTTTGAAGAGGAGAGTTTTAGGAAAATATGTTGAAAAAGAGATTTTTAGGAAGAGATTTTTTAAGAGAGAGTTTTTGGAAAGTATAAAAACGTCTCACTTTCCTAAAGCGATTCTAACCATAAGAGGGCTAGAACCACTTTAAGAAAGTGGGTTTGGAAAACAATAAGATTTGAAAATATAGACCGAAAAGGTCACTTTTAATGTAACACTTTCCTAAAGCAACTCTAGCCATGGAAAGGCTAGAATCACCCTAGAATTGTGGTTTTGAAAACATGTTTTTGAAAAAGAAATTTTAATACAATTTTGAAAACAAGTTTGAAAACGTTTTGAAAAAAAACTTTGAAAATGGTTTTTAAAAGATGCAAGACTATGATATGCACAATGCAATTTGGGGTCGTGAACATGCAAGGTTAAGGCTTCACCACATAATCAAGGGGGCCAGACCCACGTGGTCTTTGGTTAGACTAGAAGAAAGCCCCTGACACGGTGACTCTCCAATAGCCCAATCCTACACATGGACCGGGAGTCCCCATGTTTTAAGTATGCAAAGAAAGGGGGGGAAAGAGATAGGGGATTAAAATAGAGAAAACCCAAGTGGATTGGAGAGAGAAGAGGGGGAAGTACAAAAAATTAAAGAGAAAGCCTACCGTATGTCTTCTTTATTTTGCGCGCCGCGCTGTCTTCAGTCTTCGGTCTTTGTCTTGATCTTCACCTTCAGCCTTCAAGAGTTGTCTTCTAGCTTTGGATGGCAGTTCTTCAAGTCTTCAAAGGATGGTTGAAGGCTAGTGTATGAGTGTATGGGGGAGTGTATGAGTGTATAGGAGGCTAGGGTTTGGCGTAGGGTGGCTAGGGTTTGGGAAAACCTAGGGAGGCTAGGGTTTTGGAGGTGCTCGAGCTCTGTATATCGAAATATAGGATTTTTAGGTTAATTTTGCAGACCCTTTTCACGTTAAACGAGGCTCTGTATTTATAGAGGTTGGACAAACCTGGCGCCTGTTGCAGTGGCGCCAGGGCAAACTTTACACTAGCGCCACTAGGAGTGGCGCCAGGCCATTTTTTGGCTTAGTGCCACTACTAGTAGTGCCAGCCAATTAGGAAAGGTTTAAGGTCGGCAAGCAACGTATCTTTGACTAGATTTGGGCACCTATACTAGTGACTACCATGCAACTTTTAGCCTGGCTTCACTAGGAGTGACTCCGGAAATTCCGGGAATGATTTGGAGGAGCCGGGAATGACCCGGAAGGCTGGAAAGGAGCAGGAACACTTATAATAGTGTCCTGGAGGTATTTGACTTGAAAAATGAAGATAAGGTGGGTCGGAAAGGTTGACCGGGCCTTTAGGGGCAAAACGGTCAATCGGACCGAAAAATTACCGGGACAGACTCGGACTGTCCCAGAAGAAGACTTGGGATCTGGAAACATTATTCAGAATGTTCCCAAAGGTTGCCGGTTTGATTTCCAGAGCCGGCGTGGTCGGAAAAGGAAACCGGCCTACTAGGGGCAAAATGGTCATTTTGCACCGGGTTGGCCAAAACTGACTCAGAATGATCCGGAAAGATAAGGAAAGGTTGAGAATACTACAAGAAGCATTCTCGGGACATCACCGGTTTGATACCCAGAGCCGGTGTGGTCGAAGAAGGAGACTGACCCTCTAGGGGCAAAACGGTCATTTTGTACCGGGTTGGCCGGAACTAACTCGGAATGATCCGGAAAGATAAGGGAAGGTTGAGAGTACTATAAAAAGCAATCTCAGAGGGTTACCAGTTTGATACCCAGAGCCGGTGTGGTTCCCGGGGCATCCAGATGCCTAGGGGCAAAATAGTCATCTTGACCGAAAAATCTCGAAAAAGGTCCTAAGGGTAGTTTGGTCATTTTTCACCGAAGCGGGCTAACAGACACTGGTGTTGACCTGGGTGTTGAGTGTTTCCGCCACTCTAACGGAGGTCGTCGTGACACAGGGATTTGTTGCCAATTCCCTATATCGACCTATTTATGAGTATTTCCGTTACTCTAACGGTTTTGTGAGTATTTCCGCTACTCTAACGGTTTTGTGAGTATTTCCGCTACCCTAACGGTTTTGTGAGTAGTTTCGCTACTCGGACCATTTCGAGGAATAAACTGTCTCGAGAGTGGGATTGAAAAGGGGTCTTACCATCTCCGAGGAGACGTGCCTGGATTGGAACCGTCTCGAGGAATAAACTGTCTCGAGAGTGGGATTGGAAAGGGGTCTTACCATCTCCGAAGAGACGTGCCTGGATTGGAACCGTCTCGAGGAATAAACTGTCTCGAGAGAGGGATTAGAAAGGGGTCTTACCGTCTCCGAAGAGACGTGCCTGGGTTTTGAGTGATTCCGCCACTTTAACGACGGTCGTCATGACACAGAGGTTTGTTGCCAATTCCCTATATCGACCTATTTGTGAGTATTTCTGCTACTCTAACGGTTTTGTGAGTATTTCCGCTATCCTAACGGTTTTGTGAGTATTTCCGCTACCTTAACGGTTTTGTGAGTATTTTCGCTACTCTAACAGTTTTGTGAGTATTTCTGCTACTCTAACGGTTTTGTGAGTAGTTTCCCTACTCGGACCGTCTCGAGGAATAAATTGTCTCGAGAGAGGGATTGGAATTGGAAAGGAAAGGTCAATGCCCCATAAGGGCATTTTGGTCATTTTGCCTCTATTTGGGCCTGACAGGCCCGCGAAGCGATGGAAAGACGAAATTTGGACCTAGAGGATTGGTTTCAATTGGAATATGCCCACTATGACTTGAAAACAAGTCTGGTCGGAGTGTAGACTGCCGAGCGGTCAAAATGGGGTGCTTACAGTAGTATCATCCTCACTAGGCCTCAAGGCGGCGAAGTCTCGATCAGGATGAAGTTTTGCAGCCATCTTCTTGGTATTGGCAAAACCCATCATAGAAACATCCTTTATCTCCAGGTTAAAGGCCTCCCCAGCCTTAAACTCTTGAACGGCATGTTTCTTATCCTTTTTCAGTTGCTTCAAGAAGGCGGACACCTTCTTCAGGGCATTCTCCTTCAAAACCTTCTCTGCAGCAAAGTTTTGAAGGAGAACATCTGTTTTCACGGCCAAGGCTTCCTTCTCACCAACAGCAACCTCCTTCAACTTCTTCTTTGCAACCTCTGCCTCCGTCCAGAAGTCTGTGACTTTCTTCTTCTGCTCTAAGCAATCCATACTTACAGAGACAAGCCTATTGGCCATCACCATAGCTATAGATGTAGCCTGAATAGACCAAAGCAAGAAAATGCCATAAGTCACAAACACAGGAACATAACGAAAAAAGTTAAATGCTACAGGACAATGCTCACCCTCATCAAGTCATGGGCCAACTCCCCTGCCAACTGAGAGTTGGACACTTCCTTTAACCTCTTAGTATCATCGTTCTTGATCCTCTACCAAGTAACCTTTGCACTATCAATAACATTTGCAAGCTTGGTGGCATTAGTAGGAGAATCGATACCAGAGGGAATGATAAAGGACCGATCCTTTGGTGGAGGAGGGTCTATGGGCACAGCAACGCGCATAATAGGAGGATGAGTCTTCTTTGGCTAAGAATGAGGCTTTAAAACCTCCCCAACCTTAATTCCAGAGCCACCAGCCAATAATAAGCTAGGCCATTTTGACCTGCTCTCTTCAAAACGGACCTGTCGAAACCCATTCCTTCTACTCACTGTTGCTCCTTATTTGAATAAAAAGAGTTAATGACAAAGTCAGAACTTAATATCAAAAGAAGGGGAAAGAGCAGGTGCAAACTCACTCCTCTGCGCTCAGCCACGAAAGCTTCTCTTGTGGGCTGAGGGCCCAACAAGTACATACCCAAAGTCTCAGCATTCACCAGAACACTAGCGTCGCTTATCCTGTGCCCTTGGTGCTCGATCCTGGCTAGCTAATCATTATCTAGGATGAGAGCAGCGCACACTAACCAACATCAAAGACTCAGGTCAAAACCCCAACACTTGGGCAAGATAGTAAAAACACTAACAAAAACTAAAAATGTTGATCGCTACATACCCCTCCTGCTTGGTTTACCCCATTGTTTGGGTACCCGAGCAGTGCTCTCACCTATTAGCTCTCAAGGCTAGAACTTCCACCCATCTCCATAAACGTAGAAAAACCTATCTTTCCACCCCTTGTGAGATTTGGGCAAATCATTCATAATGCTCAGCTCGGCACTCCTGGCAGAGAAATACCACCACCCTTTCTCCCTTTTTGTTACTTTGTAATAGTATAAGAACTCCTCTGCCAACATGACATCCCTATTAGCACTAGAGGCCTGCCAGATAACGGCACGGCCTAAGAGGATCATCCACAAGTTCGGGAGTATCTAACTAAGGGCAAGCCCAACCTATGCAATACCCCCTAACTAGTTTGGGGAAAGAGAACCTAAGCCCACTGGCCAAGGCCCCCTCATAGACGGTTACCTTCCCTAGACAGGGCGAGCAGACTGTATCCTCCTTCCTAGGGACTTTATATCTCAGGGTTATAGGAAATTGATATTCCTTCCACAACTTCTTTATTCTCTCCTCCTTCATGACGAAGGACACATGGGCCATAACAAAATCAAACTCCTTGACTCCTAGGATGACTAGATCGCTGGGTCTGAGGGCAATGGCCCCAACTGAAGAAGTGGTGGGCTCCAACTCCGGCATCACCTCCTCCACTGATCCCCTAGAGTAGCCCACAGAAGCACTCCCTGAGCCACCAAATTGTTGGAGGTTGTCCTCTCAGAAATGGAACTAATATCCTCCAAGTCATGCATGGTCCCTAGTATATCCAAATCTCTACCTCCGTCTAATGCAAGCATAACTAATCATATGAAACTCTTAAGCGGACTTGAATCACCAACGAAACCTTCAAGGGATGGAATCCTGCGAGCGTGCTCAGAATACCAAAAGCACCAAGTGAAAAATGAATGCATAAGACCCAAGAGTAGGAGAGAAAAGGAAAAAACTCTTACCACAGTTGAGATGCAAGGCAAGGGATGAAATGAAAGGGAAGGTAAAATGGCAGAAAATCGCTAAAGACAGAATGAGGGGGCAAAGCCAAACCGCCAAGCCAAAACCCTCTCTTGTTCAAAATGAAGGGTTAGGATCATCCCACTTTCCCTAGATCCAACGGTCAGTAGTTGAAGGGATGTTTCTCAAACCAAAAACCAATAAAAAATAAGCATGTGGCAATAATACGAAAGGGAACATCTTGTCACCAACCCCTACCATGATTACAATTGCGGCGCAATAAATGCGCCCTGCCTCAAGGATTGGTCGACTGTGTAATTCCCTTGATCGCAAGCAAGACAACCAGAGAAATTAAGGGCATCTGATAAGTGATTGTACTCCAAAAGTGTAATATCAATTCCCTAATTAGTGGTTTGTTAAACCCAATATGTTTCTTAGAATAG
This sequence comes from Euryodendron excelsum, assembly GCA_033060915.1. Classification (NCBI taxonomy): domain Eukaryota; kingdom Viridiplantae; phylum Streptophyta; class Magnoliopsida; order Ericales; family Pentaphylacaceae; genus Euryodendron; species Euryodendron excelsum. Next base: position 36,173,118 of record CM065388.1, read on the forward strand.
GTTCTTAGTAATAAATTGCTCTAAACAGATTTTCTGTGCATTATAGGTTTTTCGAGCTAAAATGGCAAAAATGGGGTACTGTCCGGACCCTATGTCAGACGGGGGAAATCTGTCCGAAGACCATTTGAACGGTGATACAACTGTCTGGTTGGTAGATTAACCATCTACACACATCGTTCGGATGATCAATTCACCGTTCAGATTGTCTTCGGATGAAACGGGGTACCATTCGGATGCTACATCAAACGGGGGACTTCTAAAGTTGAGTTTTTGGATCCGAAGCCATTCCAGAGTTGTGTTTTTGCATCTGAAGACCGTTTGAACAGTCTAGCTAACTGTTTGAACGCATTTCTGATGCGCGCTGGACGCACTTTGGACGTTAGGCACATAATTCGACTGTAAACCTAGCATCAACCAAAAGGAAAAGAGAATGCTTTTGTTTTGGGCAAGAAGTGCGGCGGCTAAGAAGGGATCCGAGAAGAATGTTCGGTTTTGGTTGTATTTGGTTTGGATTTTGTAGTTAGAGTTTTGAGAAGAATGTTGGGGATAAAATCTTGCTAGATTTGTATCTCTTTCCTTGTTATCTTTCTCAATATTTTCATGTAATTAAAACAAGAGTTTTTTGTTTAATAAATTCTAGATTTATAGCTTTAGATGTTAGTTGTTTATTTTTGCAAACTTTCTTCCATGAATTTCTTTAGCTAAACCATTGTTTGAATGCAAATATGAAGATCTACCAAAAAAGGTATGGGAAGTAAAAGGGGAGTTTCTAAATCTTAATGAATATCTTTAGTGTATTTATTCTCTATTATTGGAATTGATTATTGTAGAAAACTTAGACTTCTAATCATGGTTTGATGAACTTGTGGTTTATTTCTAAGAGTCTCACAAAGATAATTAAATCTACTTCCAATTAAAAGAGAACCCTATATTTTAAAGCTAAACATTCTGAATAAAGGATCCATTGAAAGATTCTTAAATTGAGTTAACCTAAACTCTCCTTTCAAATTCCATGTCAAAAATTGGTAGATTGGATCAATTGTATCCAAACCCCTTTTATTCCATTTTGAATCCCTTATCATTTTGCCTGAATTTTCTTTGGCCTAAACTAATTTAGTCTTTATTGTTTTTAGGAGTGGTAGAATTCTCAAGTCTATTAAATTGTTTTAGTTAGATTTTTCAATTGTTCAAATTAGTATTTTAATTGTTATTTTCAATTAATTGCATAGTTGATATTAAAAACCAATCCACAAACCCCTAGAGATTTTTGGTTTAATTTTGATTCCCACAGATTCAATTTCATCCTTGTCTTGTAATTTTAATTTGAATAATTGTTAAATTATGTTTGTTACTATTGCTAAATTTTCACAAATCTCTTAGGCGAACACGATAATGGGAATGCTTCTATTTAAACTACAAACGCCTCCGACGTGTGTGTTGGAAGGAGTGAATCAAGTTGTGGTGCCATTGCCGGGGATTTGAAGGAATGAGCGAATTACGGAAAAATTAAAATTAAAATTGCAAAAACAAGATGAGAACTGATCATCCACCTTCAAAGGAAGCATCTACGACTTCGGGCTGGGGTAATTTCTTTAAGTTCATTGTGAAAATCATGCTAGGATTTTTATTTATTTCTTTTTTATTGTTTATTTTGTTTGATTAATTAGTTTGCATTGCATCTTGCTAGGATCAATAGAGGAGATATGATAGTGTGTGTTTTACTTGCTAATCGGTGGTATTATTAAGCACGTGGAGTAGGAGTTTGGAGTTGAAAAGCCGTTATCCAGTACATTGAGAAAAAGCCATTGTCCGACAATTATTTTATTTGTGTATGATGTGTTGACTAGGATTGAGGCATATTGTTTTTGCATTGCAAGTGCATGACCCATTGGGCACAAATAAAAAATAAACGCATGTTACAAGTTAACCCACCATCACTAGTTAACACTCCTTCCGAAATCTCGTTAGTAGTTAACCTAGGATCTATCCTTATGGAAGACATAATTGAAGAAGCTCGGCTACCCAATCTTGTTCAACCCAATCTTAATGCATTGCCTATTCCACAAATGGGTGGAGTGCCACCCAATCCTCCTCTAAATCCGGCAAATGGCATGGGGGGCTGATAATATGGAAGGTGAGAGCATCCATAGAGACATGGGGGCTCCTCAATTTCGCACTTTGAGAGATTACATGAACCTACCATGGCAAGCACCGAGTTCATGTATTGTTTTTTTCACTCCATTACGCCACCTTGAACATATGTCCGGGTATGATGCAATTGCTTCCTCATTTCCATGAGGTAGATTTAGAAAGACATTATGCCTTTATTAAGGAATTTAAGAATGCATGTTCGTTAGTGATGGACAACTCTTGTCCAAGGGAAACTTTCTTTCTTAAACTTTTTTCTTTTTGTTTAAAAGACACCGCTAAGACGTGGTTTAATTCTTTGAAACCACTTTCCATCCACTGTTGGAAAACTCTTTAAGGAGAGTTTTTGAAAAAGTTTTCCTGAAAAAAAGAACAGAGGCGTTTTAACGGCAAATCTCACAATTTTCTCGTATGTTGGGAGAATCCTTTTTTCGAGCTCCTAGTTTCTTGTCCATACCATGGTTTTGTCAAATGACACATCATCAACATCTTCTATGCTTTTCTTATGCCCCAAGTAAAATAATTTGTTAAGATCATATGCACGGGAACTTTCATGGATAAGTAACCTCACAAAACTTATGCCTATTTTGACTATCTCGCAAATTTAGCTCGGGATTGGGCGACCACTGGAACCCAAAATCCCAGAGGATAGGCCCAATGCACAAGGGGTAAAATACCAGTTGAAAGAGGTTGATGTGAATGCTAGGTTTGCCAATATAGTGAGAAAATTAGAAGCCTTGGAGTTTAAGAAGGTTAATTCAATACGGAGTGAAGAGCCTAAAAAAGTGTGTTGTGTTGTGTGTGAGACCAAAGAGCACTACATTATGTCATGCCCGGTCATTCAGGGTATTAAGGAGGCATTGCATGGCCAGGTCAATGCTATTGGCTGCTACAATCGAGGAAGGGGAAACCCCTATTCTAATACTTATAACCCGAGATGGAGGGACTGTAAGCACCCCTTTTTTGCCCGCTTGGAAGTCTCCAGTCCATCCAGACTTGTATTCAAGTCAATATGAACGTATTCCAATCTCAAACAACTTTCCAAGTCTAATCCCGTCAATTGATCGCTTCGCAGGCCCTTCGGGCCCAAATATAGGCAAAATGCCCTTGGGGGTAATGTTCGATTCAATTCCATTAGGCAACTTTTCGAGAATACTTCTATAGTATTCCCAACCTTCCATTATTTTTCCGGATCATTCCAAGTCAGTTCCGGCAAACCTGGTGCAAAATGACCATTTTGCCCCTGGTAGGCCGATCGCCTTTTTCGACCACACCGGCTCTGGGTATCAACCCGGTAACCTCCTAGAACATTCTAGCTAATGTTTTCAAACTTCGAGTCTACTTCCGGGATATTCTGAGTCTATCCTAGTAGCTTTTCGGTTCAATTGACCGTTTTGCCCCTAATGGCCCAATCAACCCCTCCGTCACATCTTGACATCATTTTTCAAGTCTACTACCCCCGAGACACTGTTCTAAGGGTTCTTATCCCTTTCTGGCCTTTCGGGCTATTCCCAGCCACTTAAACCATTCCCGAACCTTCCAGAGTCACTCCTAGTGAAGCCAAGCTAAAAATTGTATGGTAGTCACTAGTACAGGCGCCCAAATCTTTTGAAGATACGTTGCTTGCCGACCTTAAAACTTTCCTAAGTGGCTAGCACCACTAGTAGTGGCGCCAAGCCAAAATTTGGCCTGGCTCTACTCCTAGTAGTGCCAGAAGGAAATTTTGCTTGGCACCACTGCAACAGGCTCTTAGTCAATCTTCTCTCTATAAATATAAAGCCTCCTCCAACGTGAAAAGGGTCTGCAAACTTAGTCCAAAAACCCTATTCTTCGATACACAGAGCTCGTACCTCTCCAAACCCTAGTCTTCTTTAGGTTCTCCAAACCCTAGCCTTCATACACAAACCCTAGTTCCTATACACTCTTATACACTCATATACACTCCTACACGAACCTCCAAAGTCTCCATTGAAGGCTACAAGTGCTGCAACCCAAAGCTCCCGAAGATCAAGACAAGCCCTTGAAGACTAACGCAAAGCGAAGCGAAGATTAAAGCAAAGCTAGAAGAACAAAGTGCATAAAGCAAAGCAAATAAAAGAAGACGCAAGGTAGGCTTCCTATTTACGTTTACGCAACTCCCCCTCTCTTTTCTCTCTCCTAACCCACTTGGGTTTTCTTCTATTTTAATCCCCCATCTTCTTCCCCCTCCTTTCTTGCATGCTTGAAACAAGGGACTTCCCGGTCCATGTGTGGGATTAGGCTATTGAAGGTCACTGTGTCGAGGGCTTTCTTTTAGTCTAACCGAAGACCACGTGGGTTTGGCCCCCTTGAGTATGTGGTGAAGCCTTAACCTTATATGTTCACGACCCTAACTTGCATTGTGCATATCATGATCTTGCATTCCTCCAAAATTCGTTTTCCAACTTGTTTTCCAAACTTGCATCACAACCGTTTTCAAAATTTGTATTGAATCTTCTTCTTCAAAACTTGTTTTCAAAATCACAATCCTAAGGTGATTCTAGCCTTTCCATAGATAGGGTTACTTTAGGAAAGTGTTACATTTAAAGTGGCCAATATGGTCTATATTTTTAAATCTTGTTATTTTCAAAACCACTATCCTAAAGTGGTTCTAACTTTTTTATGGTTAGAATCACTTTAGGGAACTGAGATATTTTTATGAACGTTCCAAAAACTCTCTTTTCAAATCTCTCCTAAAAATCTCTTTTTCCAACATACTTTCTAAAAACTCTCTCCAATCTCCTTTCTAAAATTGTTTTTAAAAACTCCCTTCAAAAATCTATTTTCCAAAACTCTTTTCCAAAAAAGTTCTATTTAACATTCACTTTCTAGAAACGTTCCCTAAATCTCTTTCCTAAAAACTTTATCCAAAACTTCTTCCTAGAAAAACTCTTTCCAAAAATCCCTTTCCAAAAATTCTCTTTTCAAAATTCGCTTTCCAAAAACTCTTTTTTAAGATCTCCTTCCAAAACCTCTCTTTCCAAAAAAAAACTCTCTCAAAGTTTTACTTTCCAAATTCTCTTTAGAAAAACTTACTTTTCAAGTTTACTTTCTAAAAACTCATCTCTATGATTTCCTTCCAAAAATCTCCCTTTCTAAAAACTCACTTTCCAAAAATCTTTTTTCTCAGAATCCAAGTTAAACCCTAGAGCCAACGATTCGGAAACCCTAATTTTCTTTCCTAAAACATGATTTCCAATCTTGCTTCAAAACCTAAGTTTCTAAAATCTCCTTCTTTACATCTAAGTCATAAGTTTCCAAAACTTATTTTCTATATCAAAACTATAGACTTCCAAATTTAGGATTTCCAAAACTTCATCCTTCCAAAACCATATCAAATCCAATCTTTCCATTTAAGAAACTAGATCCAATCCTCCATTTTTTTAAAGCAAAATCAAAACACTCTTTCTTAGAAACAAAATCCAAATATTTCCTAATTCAAATCCTTTCTAATCTCGTACTTTCCTAAACCTTCAGTCTCCAAAACTTAAACTTTCAAATCTTCCTTTAAACTTTAAATTTTCCAATCTTACTTAAACTTAAATTTTTCCTAATCTCAAGCATTTCTAAAACTCAAATTTCAGATCTTTCTAAATCCTAAATTTTCTAAATTTCAAAACTTTCTAAATCCAAAAATATCTTAAGTCAAAACTTTCTAAATTCTAAACTTTCTAAATTCCAAATCTTTCCTAATTCGAAAACTTTCTTAATTTGAAACTTTCCTAAAATGAAACTTTCCTAATTCGAACATTTCCTAAATCCAATCTTTCCCTAATCTTCTAAGTCCAACATACAAGTCAAATTTTTCTTAAATCTCAAGTCTTTCCTAAGTCTAGGTTTCCTGAAACCAAGTTTTCCAAAATCAATCCTTTCAAATCTTCTAATCAAAGATCAAAGTCTAATCTTTTCAATTCCAATTTTCAATTCTCTATTCTAAGTTCAAATCAAATCATTTTACAAATCAACATCTCTTTTTCAAATCAAATTTTCTATTTTCTATCGGACTCTTGTCCGAACTACGATTGAACTGATTCCTCCAAAGGGATACGTAGGCAACCCTCACAGGTGCGGTCATAACTTTTTTCTTATCTCTAATTCCATAACCTTTTCCAAATTTTTAATTCTAAAAATCTATTTTCAAACCTCTATTTCCAATCTCTAAAACTTTTTTTCAAATCAATTATATCTTTTCAAATCTATTTTCAAAATCAATTCTATCTTTTCAAATCCATTTCAAATCAAATCAAATTCCTTTTTAAAATTTCTTTTCAAGAGTGGATAGTTTTGGACATGTATTAGTTAAAGACTTTAATGGGTGAATCTAGGATGAATAGACATGTAGGTACCGCAAGGGTGGGGTAGGGTGATGGCTTAGTGCATCTTTCCTACACGTAACCAACCTCCGAACCTAGAATCACTGTTTTCGAGAGGCCAAATGGAGTTATTTTCAAAAAAAGGGCTTAAATATTTTCCAAAGGTTGCCAAATAACCTGTTTCTTAAAAACCCTCTCTCGAGGAAGTATTTTCAAAATCGTTTTCAAAAACCCTAAGTGTGGTCTTCGGATTGTGCTTAGTTTTAGGTGACCTAACTCACCTTAATTAAGTTAGGTGGCGACTCCAAATTGTTTTCCAAAAGCCCTTATTCAAAATCAATTTTCAATTTAAACTTAGTCGCACTCATTCTTCTAGGATAATGAGTTCTAACGAGAGAGTACAGTATTTTTCCCGCTTGTGTGTGTATTTCTCGAGTCCAAAAAATCTGGGCGTGACAGCTAGCGACTCCACCGGGGACACTTAGAGGGTTAGGCCATAGTCATGTCTCTTCACCCTTCACCCATGTAAAGTCTTCAATTAACTTGTTCAATTTTATCCACTTTCAGTTTTCAAAATCAAATTTTCAAAGTTGCTTTCAAAAACATGCATTTAATTCCATTCATATTATCTTGTATTAAGCTTGCCATTCACATACTAGCTCTTGCATCTTTGTTTTGTAGGTGCACTTTTTGTTTACAATAATATTTTATTAACTGCTATGCATGAATCTGATGAACAGGATGGATGAGAATTGTTGGGTTCTTTCCTTCGCTTTAAAAAATCACACACACACTGCACGTGCACTTGCATTCTGCATACTTGCATTTTTACCCTGATTTGTCCCTTCTAGTTAGAAGAGGGAATGGTATATTAGTTGTGGGCAAGATGTTGCATCAGTTTCTTTGCCTACGTCATCTTAATAGTTCCCCCGCTCAGATCACCAACCGATCATGGCATCACCTCGGGGAGTGGGCCTAGATTTGAAGATCCAGGAACTGAGCCTTTTTAGGACGTAATAGTAAACCCTCAACCTCATGCTCATATAGACACCATGCATAGCCGAACCTCTACCGGATTTAAGACACGTGCACTGTTTTCAAAACCATGAAGGAAAGGGTGACCGCTTTTACTTTTCTTTATACCTGTTTATTCATGTTGTTATAATGACTGTATTCTTACTGTTATAATGCTTGTCTAACTACTCATGCATGGACATTTACCTTGCTACCGCATTCTCTCTTCTTATACTCTTCGCATCCATATTCATGCATTCCATAGTCCATGTCAAGATGAGAGTTCCAAAGTAACTTAAGTCACTGCATTCTCATGCATATGATCAACCCAAAGAGAATGACACCGAGGTTACTCTCCCTCACATTAAACCTACCCAAACCCTAAGGGTTCCCTTATAACCCTAAGGAATCATTGGATGCATTTCAAGTCATTCCATAAGAGTGGCCCCAATCCCTTTATGCTCACGGAGATAGGGTTGCCAAGAAGACAAGGGGCAATCGATCAATAGGGTCTCTCAGCGACCCTTTCGACGTCAAATCCAATGAAGGCGAATTCGAAGACTCAAGAATAGTTTAGGTTTCCTTATATAAAAGTAGATAGGTGGAAGTTCAAAGGAAAACGTTCCCCCTCCCCTCTATTGAAATGCATTTCAATTCTTTTGTATCTTAAACCCAAAATTTACTTCTTTATTCTCTGCAAATGAATGGATGGATGAACGGATGAATGGATGAAGGTTTCCACTTGACGGTAAGGTATCTACATACAGGGGCAAACCCCCTATCTCCAAAAGTGAGCAAACACATCATGCTTAGTTTCTCTCTCAAGTAGGGGCACCCCTAGGACACGCATTGCATAAAAATTTTCAAATCAAGACACTAACTTCTCTTTTATTTCTTGTCTTCTGTCCTCCCCCTTCTCATCTCCAAATACCAAGAGAATCGAAGGCAAAAGCAAGACAAGAAGAGCGTTTTCTAAATCACTCACTTATTATCATCATATTACTTACAAGTTCACTTCTTTTAAGCTCATGCACCCATATCCATTCCAAGACAAGAGTTCCAAGAAACTCAAGTCACTTCATTCTCATGCATCTAATCAACCGTAGAGAGAAAGAAGCAATCCAATCTCATTTTAATCGAACCTACCAAAACTCCTAAGGGTTGTTAAACCCTGAGGATTCATGGCATGCATAGAACCATATCTCGAGAGAGACCTAAATCTCTCTCAGTCCATGGAAGGGGGATTGCCCAAATAAAGAAACATCAACCAGCCCACATCGAAGAGGTATTGTATTCCATAATAGGGGCAAAAACCCCAGCTCCAAAATGGACTTGTCATCATGCCTAGATTCCCTCAAAGAGAGGACCTCCATAGGACATGCATCGCATAGAACCTCCAACTCTATATGCTGACTGCATTTTGTTTTTCTTTTTCTTTTTGTAGGTCAAAGAGCATAATTGAATTCATGGAATCCCTTTAGTACCCCACCAAATTCAAACTCATAGAAGGATGAGCCTAGTTGTTAGAAGAGGCTGAACCTACATCAGGGAGCAAGAAGAACTAGCCATCGATCAACAAGACGTTACCTCTGCACCATGCCGCGACAACCACTGTCCATACAAAAGGAGGTTTCACCGTTTGCAAAGTCCTATCGAACCTGTGCATTGCTATAAAAGAATCTCTTAACTTCCGAATGCATGCCAAACACCGCAAAAGATCTCTCAATTCGCCCTCCGTCGTTTGGTGATACACCCGGGGAATGAAATACCAAAGCAATTGGCATAGTTTCAAAACCCTGTTAGGGGTTCTCACTAAGAGGTCCACAAGAAAAGGGAGGTTTCCACAAAATTCGTCTATTTTCTTTTTCGTCTCTCTATTTCTCGCATATCTTCTTTAAATAAATATTGCATGCTATGTAATCATATTTTTAAATGAAAATGGGTAGTTTTCAGTTTATCCCCTTTGTCTCATACTCATGTGGATGATTATATTCCATTTGGTAAATGACTTGATTTAAAGGATGGGATAGCATGGGCAACCCACTCAAAGGGGGTTAAAACCTTTGAGAGTCAGAGAGAGAGTGAGAGGTAGGAGGAGGGCAGTCTCAACAAACAAGTGTAGATCTTATTGAAGAGGTGACACTTGCATGATATCCTAGCTAGGCGATGGGCAGCCGAGTTCCCAAAATGATGAGAAGCCATTATTCTATTTATCCTAAATAAACACTAGCCCTTGTTCAGCCAACTAAAGCCGTAACTGATTTTTATTCAGATGTCCCCAAACCAATAACCATCCCCCACACTGGGGTAAGCACAAAATAGTTGATTCAGTAGAATATGTAGGGGTTCACGGGCAGAAACACACCATCTCTTGGAATATTGTCTAAATTTTGTACAAAAGCTTTATGAACTAAGCAATTTAATTTGAAATGATTAGAGGCCCTCAATTCTGCTACCATATACAAAAACATCCCCTTTGCTTAACCCACTAGTGCCTCGCAGAAAGCAGAAGACCTTTTTTTGTCAACCCCGATCCAAAATCATCCCTCCACACTGAGGCAGACATGTAGTAGAAGATCTGGTAGAAAATGTCATCAACCATCAAGCTAAAGTAACGTGAATGCTCTATGGATCAAAAAATCTTGTTCAAAATGAAGAGAGGCCCTCATTTCATTTTCTGTATACTTAAAAGCAACCCTTGTCAAACCTGTTGAACGAGTTACCTTTTCCTCTAGAAAGAAATCCCAACTTAGGGATCACCGCCTACAATGGATTAAATTGAAATGCTAAGGAAAGGATCTTAATGAAAGAAGTTGTGGAAATGTTCATCTCCTAGAAAGCAAAAAGGAAGGGAAGAAACAGAAAAGCAAAGAGAAAAAGCTATCACAGGGCAAGTCAAAAAAATAAAAAATAAAAACAAATATGAAGGGGCAACTCTGTTAGAAGGTCAAGGATCAAACTACAAGAAACGTGAACTCTTTGGAGAATATATAATTATTTAAAAGTGATCCTAGGTAATAAAGAAGCCCAGTAGAAGTAATAGGTTCGAGCCTTTACCCATTCTTGTAAACACCCGAAACCGTGGCCTACATTACGACCCTATTAAAGTCCTCTCCGATTGAAAAAAGATTACTTGATCTAAATGAGCCAGGCATGTTGCTGAAGCTAGAGTAGGATATCAGGAGACGAAACTCCGCTAGAAGACCAACCAAGGATGGTGTGGATCTAAACCCTACTAGAAATAACATCAAATTTGAGCCTGCGTATCCTTGTTATTCATAAACCCCTTAACGTAGCCTACATTACGATCCAAACTAAAGTCCTCTCTAATCAAAGAAAATTGCTTAGTCCAAATAAGTCTAAATAATACCAAGACAAGTAGGATAAGAAATGAGAACTAGGAAGGAATGCAGGGGCAATCTCATGCTCCAAAGTGTGCTTAGATGGTTCTAGTTTAGATAACCCCCTAAAAGAAAATTTTTGAGCCTAAACATCCTATTATTTCTTACAACCCCTAAACCTAGCCTACATTATAGTCCTAAAAGAAGTCTTCTCGTATTAAGGGCCTAGCTATTTATCGCTTTGCAAAGGGCATGTGAGTTGTCACTTGAGCCATGGTGGCATTTTGGAAATCTAAGAGAGAAAACCAAGTGACATCAGAAAAACCCCGAACAGCAACCCTGTAGAAAGTAGGGATAGGATAGCAAACCAAAAGGTCACGATCCCTGGAGAATGGTGCAAATGCTATCACACCCCGATAAGAATAGGACAAAACTGAATGTCGCAGAATCTTGGAAAGGAAATAGAATCTTGAGAGTAAGGGCCCAAGGACAATCCTGGGACGTTTTTTATAAATAGCTTATATACATGTAATACTAATGCATCCACGACACATATAACCTATACATTCATTTAAATTCCTGTGTAGTTTGTATCTATTCATGCATTCATCAAAAGCATGACATGCATTTAATTCCATTCTTGTATGTATATTCATCCAAAAAGCATAACATGCATTAAATATAAATCTGTGCATTCATAAAATATATATATATATAAAAGTAGGACATGCAAAATAAGTCATACATTTACCTGTGCATTTTTTAGAATTGGCATAAGTAAACTGTTTTTGTACAAAAACTAACTCTATGTCTTTCTCTCTCTCTCAAATAGGAAGCAGGGTAAGAGGTAAAACACAAAAAGGAGCTAAAGCCACCCCTCAAACATCTCCACCATCGGCACACGCCTTAGAAAGCCCATGGCCTACAAGAAATAGAGAATGGGGCAATGACCCACCCGCGACCTCCCCAATCAAATGACTTCCGACTCGGGATACCATATATGCTGAAAAAGATAAGTAACAAATAGGTGTCTGATCGCCCAAAGCTAAAATAATGAAGAACATTCCCAAGCATGTGCGTTGGCCCCCTAATGGAGTCTAGTAAGGCTCACGAAGGTCTCCTCCACAACGCTAGGAGCATATGAGTGCCCCTCATAAATCCTAGCAAGTAGTACACGTAATTAGCAGTCAACCACGCCATTCCTTCGAGGAGAACACCAAGAATCCTAAGAAGAGCAAACCCAGGGCCACCGTGCGAGAGATTAACCAATCTTAAGAAAAGTGCCAGTCAACTGGATGAGCTGTCATGTCTATCATAAAATAAAAGTGGAAAAATAGAAACTTTACTGGAATATAAAAAAATTAGGGCAGGGGATCAGAACAAAGGGCTGCATAACGAAGCCTAAGCTGAGATGAGACAACTGTGAGGCACCCATTAGGAAAAATAGGTCACGTAATGTCAGCCAAATCTTTTCGAAGACTTAGGAGGAAACCATACTCATGGTAAGAGGGAGCGAGCTCATGAAAGAAAGGCAAGTCAAGTAGCCAGAAGGGAACCACTGCCGAAAATGTGCTGCACCGATAGGAGAGAAGCCGTACAACCAAAGGACCAGCAAAAGATGTCTTGCTCATATGGAGGATACTCATCATATCAAATCCGCAGTCAACTCAAAATAGCGTCGGCCATCCTAAAGGTCAAAAGTGGGAAACTTCAGCACCCATCTCCTCCTCAAAGGCCTGCTCAACCGAATGAAAGGGGTCAACGGGTGGTTCACTCCCCCGTCCGCTCCGACTAGATGATGCCTATCTAGTAAATCGCCGGCTACCCCTGGATCGACTGGAACCACAGACAGAATCCGTCCGAGCCACCTTTACGGAGCGGTATCTCCTCTCAAAACCGTCATCGCCTGCATCTGCCATCCTAAAAAAGTAAGCCAAGGTAAGAGGTGTTAATATATGGTATATGCAAATAAGAAAATAAAAGTAGAAGAAAAAAAAAAGCAATAATGATAACCAAAAATAAAAAATAATAATGCAGCCATCAGTGGATCTTGCTCTAGCCAACTCAAAAGGTTTTTAAACTCAACTCTCAAAAAGTTTCTTAAATTCAGTTTCTCAAAGGGTTCTTAACCTCTTTCCCAAAATTTTTCAAAAAAAAAAAAGGTTCTATCTTCCAAAAATTCTTTTTCAAAATTCATTTTCAAAAGACTTTCTACATTCCCTTACAACTCAAAATTAATTATCGAAAGTCAATTTCTAAAATGTTTTTCTTCCCAAAAATCCATTCTAGGAGTCATAATCTAAAATCTCAAAGTTCTATTTCAAAGCTTTTCTAACCTTGTCAATATTCTAGATTTTCTAAAAATTCTTTCCTAAAAAGTTTTCAAAGTTTCGATATAAGAAATTCCTATTCCAAAATTTCTGTCAAGTTCCAAAATTTTCGATTATCTTCAAAAAATCTAAGTGTAGAGTTAAAATGAATTTCCCACACATTTTGATTTTTAAAATCCCGCTTCCGAGTCAAAATGAATTTCCTACACATTTTGATTTTCCAACTTCGAGTCAAAATGAGTTTTCTAAAATCTCAAGGGTTTTCTGTCTTTTTCCTTCAAAAAGATTTCATTCTAAAACTTTTCCAATTCTTTCCCTAATTTTGAAAACAAATCGGCAGAGTTTCGTTTTAAAAAAATGGTCCCTACAACACCCACAACATCGACACAAAACACAAACCATGCACTCTACAATATCGCAATCACATAACACCAATACTCGCACACACTTTTCAAATTTCTTAACTTTTCAAAAGGCCTGTTTATTTTCTAACAAATCAATGGTTTTCAAAATTATCCTAAAATTATTTCAACTGTTTTCTAAAATATTTCTACATTTTTCTAAATTTTAAACTCCATTAATTTCATCACTCTCTCAAATTTCTCCATTTTTCCTATTTTTCTAAGTATTTTTCTACTTCTCAAAAATTCGAAAACTCAAAAAGTTTTCAAAAAATTGCAAAACTTCACACGGTTGTTAAACACATTTTTCTATGGCACACGATATAAAAATCTAGTCAAAAAGCTCAATGCCCAAAGCTGTAGGAATAAACTCCCAATTCTTGCAGAAATCCCCTTCACATAAACATGTAAAATCACTCAAATTCAATCAAACAAGCACCAAAATGAAAAAATAACTTCATAGTGTTCAAAACATCAATTTTCACTATTTCACATGGTTCAAACGGAATTTTAGACATCGAAATCCACATAAAATTAAAAACTCACCTCTTGGAGTTCTCCGGCAAAATCTTATTTTCCGGCAACTTTTTCAGCGATGGTGTCTACTTTTGGTAATCCCCTGTGGTCCCTAAGAAGTGTTCCTTTGATGTCCAAGTCAATTTCCTCGCAATACCTCCCGATTTTGCAAAAACTCTTCAACTTCTGCGAGAATGTCAAACCAGCAGTTTGCTGGTTTTCATCCCAAGCAGTGGCGCCAAGCCGACCACCTCACAGTCAACATAAAACTCTTATTCTATCATTTTCTGTTTTCGATAAACAAAGACAGAAAAAAAAAAAGGGAAGCTGTAAGCACCCCATTTTTGCCCGCTCGGCAGTCTCTAGTCCATCCAGACTTGTATTCAAGTCAATATAGACGTATTCTAATCTAAATCAACTTTCCAAGTCTAATCCCATCAATCGATCGCTTCGCGAGCCTTCGGGCCCACATAGAGGCAAAATAACCAAATGCCCTTGGGGGCATTGTTCGATCCAATTACAATAGGCACGTCTTTCTGAAGACCTTAAGTCCCTTTTCCAATTCCAATTCTAATTAAATTCAGCATACCTTTCGAGAAAGTTGATTTCTCGAGATGGTAGGACCATCCAATCAAGCATGTTTCCGAGAGAACTCTTCGGAATGGTAAGTCCCTTCAAACTTGTCGACCGAGACAAGACCCCAAGTCTCTTAGATGGTAGAACGGTTCACCTTTGGTGCCTGCTAGCCCGCCAATGAAGAAATGTCTGTTTCAGCACACCTTCCTAGAAAGTTAATTCCTCAGGCGCTAAGTCCTCCTAGCAGCTCCTCGAGATCAAGCAGTCTCTAGAATGATCGTGACCCGTTAGAGTAACAAAAATACTCGTAAACATCGCAACCATCAGAGTGGCAGAAACACTCGCAAATAGGTCGATATAGAGAATTGTCAACAAACCCCTATATCATGGGACCGCCGTCAGAGTGACGTAAATACTCAAAACCCAGGTCAACACCTGTGCCTGCTAGCCCACTCCGGTGAAAAATGACCAAACTGCCCCTAGGGCCATTTTTGGCACGTTTATTGAAAAAGTACCTAAGTCCTCAAAACAGTAAGTCCACCCTTCCAAGATTATCTTAAAGACAATCCGGCATGATTAGGTGCCTTCCAGTCAGTTTCAGGCCAATTCTGAGACTTTCCGGTCAAGATTACCATTTTGCTACTAGGCATCCAAGCGCCCCGGGAACCACACCAGCTCTGGATATCAAACCAGCAACTTTTTGAGAATACGTCAATAGTAAACCTAACCTTCCATTATCTTTCCGAATCATTATGAGTCAGTTCCGACAAACTAGGTGCAAAATGACCGTTTTGCCCCTGGTAGGCCGATCGCCTTTTTCGAGCACACCGACTCTGGGTATCAACCTGATAACCTCCTGGAACATTCTAGCTAATGTTTCCAAGCTTTGAGTCTTCTTCCGGGACATTCCGAGTCTATCCCGATAGCTTTTCGATTCAATTGATCGTTTTGCCCCTAATGGCCCAGTCAACCCCTCCGTCACATCTTGACATCATTTTTCAAGTTTACTACCCCCGAAACACTGTTCTAAGGGTTCTTGTCCCTTTCTGGCCTTCCGGGCTATTCCCAGCCACTTAAACCATTCCCGGACCTTCCGAAGTCATTTATAGTGAAGCCAGACTAAAAATTACATGGTAGTCACTAGTACAATCACCCAAATCTTCTGAAGATACGTTGCTTGCCGACTATAAAACTTTCCTAAGTGGTTGGCGCCACTACAACAGGCGCCACGACAATCCTCTCTCTATAAATACAGAGCCTCCTCCAGTGTGAAAAGGGTCCGCAAACTCAGTTCAAAAACCCTATTCTTCGATACACAGAGCTCGTAGCCTCTCCAAACCCTAGTCTTCTTTAGGTTCACCAAACCCTAGCCTCCATACACAAATCCTAGTTCCTATACACTCCCATACACTCACATTCACTCATATACACTCCTACACGAGCCTCCAAAACCACCATTAAAGGCTTGAAGTGCTGCAACTCGAAGCTCTCGAAGATCAAGATAAGCCCTTGAAGACTAATGCAAAGCGAAGCGAAGATCGAAGCAAAGCTAAAAGAACAAAGCGCATAAAGCAAAGCAAATAAAAGAAGATGCAAGGTAGGGTTCCTATTTATATTTATGTTTACGCAACTCCTCCTCTCTCTTCTCTCTCCTAACCCACTTGGTTTTTTTTCTATTCTAATCCTCCATCTTCTTTCCCCCCTTTCTTGCATGCTTGAAACAAGGGACTTCCCGGTCCATGTATAGGATTAGGCTATTGAAGGTCACCGTGTCGGGGGCTTTCTTTTAGTCTAACCGGAGACCACGTGGGTTCGGCCCCCTTGATTATGTGGTGAAGCCTTAACTTTGTATGTTCACGACCCCAATTTGCATTGTGCATATTATGGTCTTGCATTCCTCCAAAAGTCGTTTTCCAACTTGTTTTCAAAACTTGCATCAAAACCGTTTTCAAAATTTGCGTTGAATCTTCTTCTTCAAAATTTGTTTCCAAAATCATAATCCTAAGGTAATTCTAGCTTTTCATAGCTAGGGTTGCTTTAGGAAAGTGTTACATTTAAAGTGGCTAATATGGTCCATATTTTCAAATCTTGTTGTTTTCAAAACCACTATCTTAAAGTGGTTTTAACCTTCTTATGGTTAGAATCGCTTTAGAAAAGTGAGATATTTTTATGAACGTTCCAAAAACTCTCTTTTCAAATCTCTCCTTCTAAAAATCTCTTTTCCAACATACTTTCTAAAGACTCTCTCCAATCTCCTTTCCAAAATTATTTTCAAAAACTCCCTTCAAAAATCTATTTTCCAAAACTCTTTTCAAAACTCTTTTCCAAAAACACTCTCTTTAACATTCACTTTCTAGAAACATTCTCTAAATCTCTTTTCTAACAACTCTTTCCAAAACTCCTTCCTAGAAAAACTCTTTCCAAAAATCCCTTTCCAAAAACTCTCTTTACAAAATTCGCTTTCCAGAATCTCTTTTTTAAGATCTCCTTCCAAAACCTCTCTTTCCAAAAAAAACTCTCTCAAAATTTTACATTCCAAAATCCTTTTCGAAAAACTTTCTTTTCAAGTTTACTTTCTAAAAACTCCTCCCTAGGGTTTTTTTCCAAAAATCTCCTTTTCTAAAACCTCACTTTCTAAAAATCTCTTTTCTTAGAGTCCAAGTTAAACCCTAGAGCCAACGATTAGGAAACCCTAATTTTCTTTCCTAAAACATGATTTCCAATCTTGCCTCAAAACCTAGGTTTCTAAAATCTCCTTCTTTACATCTAAGTCATAAGTTTCCAAAACTTATTTTCTACATCAAAACTATAGACTTCCAAATTTAGGATTTCCAAAACTTCATCATTCGAAAACCATATCAAATCCAATCTTCCCATTTAGGGAACTAGATCCAATCCTCCGTTTTTTGAAACAAAATCAAGACACTCTTTCTTATAAACAAAATCCAAATCTTTCCTAATTCAAATCCTTTCTAATCTCGTACTTTCCTAAACCTTAAGTCTCCAAAACTTGAACTTTCAAATCTTCCCTTAAACTTTAAATTTTCCAATCTTTCTTAAACTTAAACCTTTCCTGATCACAAGCATTTCTAAAACTCAAATTTCAAATCTTTCTAAATCCTAAACTTTCTAAATTTTAAAACTTTCTAAATCCAACACTTTCTAAATTTCAAAACTTTCTAAATCTAAAACTTTCTTAAGTCAAAACTTTCTAAATTTTAAACTTTCCAAATTCCAAATCTTTCCTAATTCAAAAACTTTCCTAATTCGAAACTTTCCTAAAATGAAACTTTCCTAATTCGAATATTTCCTAAATTTAATCTTTCCCTAATCTTCTAAGTCCAACATACGAGTCTAATCTTTCTTAAATCTCAAGTCTTTCCTAAGTCTAGGTTTCCTGAAACCAAGTTTTCCAAAATTAATCCTTTCAAATCTTCCAATCAAATATCAAAGTCCAATCCATTCATTTCCAAATTTCAATTTCCAATCCTTTATTCTAAGTTCAAATCAAATCATTTTACAAATCAACATCTCTTTTTCAAATCAAATTTTTTATTTTCTATCAGACTCTTGTCCGAACTACGACTGACCTGATTCCTCCAAAGAGATACGTATGCAACCCTCACGGGTGCGGTCATAACTTTTTTCAAATTTCTAATTCCAAAAATATATTTTCAAACCTCTATTTCCAATCTCTAAAACTTTATTTCAAATCAATTCTATCTTTCCAAATCCGTTTCAAATCAAATCAAGTTCTTTTCAAATCTATTTCCAAAATCAAATCAAATTATTGCACTTGCATATCATGCATCATGTTTATTCCTTTCTAAAATTTCTTTTTAAGAGTGGATAGTTTTGGACATGTATTAGTTAAAGACTTTAATGGGTGAATCTAGGATGAATAGACATATAGGTACTGTAAGGGCGGGATAGGGTGATGGCTTAGTACATCTTCCCTACATGTAACCAACCTCTGAACCTAGAGTCACTATTTTCGAGAGACCAAATGGAGTTATTTTTAAAAAAAAATGGCTTAAATATTTTCTAAAGATTGCCAAACAACCTGTTTTCTTAAAAACCCTCTCTTGAGGAAATATTTTCAAAATCGTTTTCGAAAACCCAAAGTGTGGTCTTCGGATTGTGCTTAGTTTTAGGTGGTGACTCCAAATTATTTTTCAAAAGCCCTTATTCAAAATCAATTTTCAATTCAAACCTAGTTACTCATTCTTTTAGGAGGATGAGTTCTAATGAGAGAGTACAGTATTTTTTCTGCTTGTATGTGTATTCCTCGAGTGCGAAAAATCTGGGCGCAACAGGGACCATCCTAATTTTGGATAGCGAAATGATTTATGCACTATTAACAGGAGGTTGAATATAAGAGAGAATGTCTTTCTTGCTAAGGATGATCATTTCGTGGTCTAAGTCAAAACCCATCCCAAGTATAAAGATTTGGGGTGTCCTACCTTAACTTGCATCATAGGAGACCATAAGATAGAGGGTTGCCTTTTGGACTTAGGTTCAAGTGTGAATTTATTGCCATACTCGGTGTGTGAGCAATTGGGATTAGGTGAACTTAAACTAACTAGGATCACACTCCAACTAGCGGATCGATCTATCAAGGCCCCTAGGGGGATAATGGAGGATGTTTTAGTGCAAGTTGATAAATTCTATTACCCAGCTGATTTTGTGGTTTTAGATACCCAACCAGTAGTAGACCCCAATGCCCAAAACCATATTCTGGTTATTTTGGGTGAACATTTCCTAGCTACATGTGATGCCACCATCCATTTGCAAGGGGGTCTCTTGAAGTTGTTCTTTGGAAATATGTCTGTCAAGCTTAACATGTTTAAAGCTGGGAGGCAATCAAGGGATTTAGAGGATGTCCGGGAAGTTAACCTTATCGACTTTATAGTACAGGAGCACTTTGAGAGGCATAGTATAACAGATACATTGGCTAGAATGTTATCTTTAGTGAGGGTCTTGATAGCTTGGAAGGTGAGGAAGAGGGGGATATTGTTTGTGAGGATAGTGGTCTAGAGGTTTGTCCTATTATGGCAGTGGGTTAATGGAACCCCATTTTTGAGCCTTTGACTCCAAATCCTATTAAGCCCCAACCACCAAAACTTAAGGCTCCTACACCTGATAGAAAGCCTTTACCTACTACCGTCAAGTATGTATTTTTTGGTGATGGTGAATCATATCACGTACTGATATCTTCATCACTAACGGAAGCTCAGGAGAAGAGCTTATTGGAGGTGCTCAAGAAGCACTGTAAGGCCATAGGTTAGACAATCGCCGATTTACATGGCATTAGCCGTCTTGTATGCACTCATCGTATTTATTTTGAGGAAGGAGTTAAGCCAGTATGCCAAATGTAACAGCGATTGAACCCAATAATGAAAGAAGTTGTGAGGGGTGAAGTTCAAAAGCTCATTGATGTGTGTATTATATACCCAATTGTCGACTCTAAATGGGTGAGCCCCACCCTAGTTATCCCCAAAAATTCTGGGGTAACAATAGTGAAAAATGAGAACAATGAATTGATACATGCTCAAATTCAAACCATTTGGCATATGTGTATTGACTACCATAGCCTTAATGCTATAATCACCCAGAATCATTTTTCCATTCCTTTTCTTAACGAAGTCTTAGAGAGGGTAACAGGACGAGCTTATTATTATTTCCTGGATGGTTACTCCGACTATAACCAATTGGAAATAGCCATAGAAGACCAAGACAACACCACATTCACGTGCCCATTCGGCACATTTGCCTACAGGCAAATGCCTTTTGGGTTATATAATACTCCTGCCACATTTCAAAGATGCATAATTAGCATTTTTAGTGATATGGTGGAGCGAATTGTGGAGGTCTTTATTAATGACTTTTCGGTGTACGGGGACAGCTATGACCATTGTCTTGCAAATCTTAAGTCGATACTAAAGAGATGTGAAGAGAGCAATCTTATTTTGAATTAAGAGAAGTGTCACTTCATGGTGACACACGGTATAGTTCTTGACCACATCATTTCTGGGAGGGGAATTAGGGGAGATTCCATTAAGGTTGAGTTTATTCAAAAGCTACCTACTTATAAGAACGTGAAAGATATAAGGTCGTTTCTTGGGCATGTCAGTTTTTACCAACATTTTATTTAATTTTTTAGTGCCATTTCTAGGCCTCTGTGTGCTCTCTTGGCAACAAAGCTCCATTCGAATGGACTTCATCTTGTCAACTAGCATTTGATAAATTGAAAAGGCACTTGACTACGACTCCTATAATCCAACCCCCAGATTGGAGCCTACCTTTTGAACTCATGTGTGATGCTAGTGATTTCACCATAGGGGCTGTTCTAGGCCAAAGAAATGATAAGAAACCTCATGTACTCCATTATGTGAGCAAAACATTGAATGAGGCCCAAGTGAATTATACCACCACCAAGAAAGAATTATTGGCCATCGTGTTTGCTTTGGACAAGTGCCGATCATACTTAATAGGGTCTAGAATGATAGTGTTCATCAACCATGCTGCCCTTAAGTATCTCTTGTCCAAACAAGACATCAAGCGTAGATTGATTAAGTGTATTCTCTTTCTTTAAGAATTTAATCTTGAAATTATGGACAAAAAGAGAGTAGAAAATGTTGTTACGGATCATCTATCTCACCTCTCTTTTGAGCACCCTACAAAAGATGACTCTCTTATTTGTGAGACATTCCTCGAAGAACAACTTATGTCTTGCAATGCTGTGAATTATGCCCTAACTCCGTGGTACGCCGATGAGGCCAACTATTTGGCCACAAAAGCAATTCATTCTTATTGGTCCTCATTGGACAAGAGCCATTTTTTTTTAGCTAGTGAGGCAATTCTTTGGGATGACCTTATATGTTTAAGTATTGTTTGGATCAAGTTGTAAAGCGATGTGTGCCGGATGATGACTTCCAAAGTGTAATGGGATTTTTTCATTCTCATGCTTGCGGGGGCCACTTCTCATCTAAGAAAATCGTGGCCAAAATTTTACGAAGTAGACTTTATTGGCCTATAATGTTTAAAGATGTTCATTTTATTTGTGTGACTTGTGATAGATACCAAAGGCTAAGGAGCCTTACTAGGAAACATAAGATGCCCCTTAACCCTATTCTTGTTTTGGAAGTTTTTGATTGTTAGGGCATTGATTATATGGTCTATTTCTTAATTCTTTTGGGTATCTCTACATTCTAGTGACCATTGATTGTGTTTCAAAGTGGGTAAAGGCTATTGCGACATAGTCCAATGACCATCAAGTGGTGGTCAAATTTTTAAAAGAATATATATTTTCCCGCTTCGGTATGCCTCGAGCCATTATGAGTGATGGTGACTCTCACTTTTGTAATAAGCCAATAAGGGGAGAAAATACGGCATTGTTCACAAGGTTGGCTTGCCATACCATCCTCAAACTCAAGGGCAAGTTGAATTAGCTAACCAAGAAATTAAGACAATCTTAGAAAAGACAATTAATCCGTCTCGAAAGGATTGGTCTTTGCGCTTAATTAATGTATTGTGGGCCTATCGAATGGTGTACAAAACTATTCTCAGTACCTCCCTGTACCATCTAGTGTAAGAGAAAGTGTGTTACCTTCCGGTTAAGGTAGAACACAAGGCATATTGGGCAAATCGACAATATAATGAGGGATTGGATAAAACCAGTAACCATCACAAGCTACAATTGAATGAACTTGATGAAATAAGAAATTATGCGTATGAGAATGCAAAAATTTTAAAAGCTAAGATGAAAGTTCATCATGACCAACACATTCAACGAAAAACTTTTCATGTTAGTCAAAGGTTCTTCTCTACAATTCTAGGTTACATCTCTTTCCAGAAAAGCTGAGAAGTAAATGGTCCGGTCCTTACAAAGTTAGGGAAATTTTTCCCTATGGAGCTATTGAGGTGCAAATCTTAAGAATGGCATGCCTTTTAAGGTCAATGGACAAAGGTTAAAGCCCTATTTTGAGTCATTCTGTGGCGAGGTAGATTGTGTGGATCTCATTGATCCACCAATCTTGGCTTGATTATGGTCCAAGAGAGGACTTTTCCCCCCTTGTTTTGTCCTCGCTCTAATTCATGCTTTTTACCTTGAGGACAATGCAATCTCTTAAGTGGGGGGTGGGCGACCTTGATTTGAGCTTGTTCCTTTTGTAAATTTGTAGTTTTTGTAGGTTTCATTTTGTAAATTTGTAGTCTTTTATGAGTTTTAAGTCTTTATTTTATAATTTTTTATTTTTTTTGGGTTTTTTCTTTAAATTTTGTGATTCACTGTCCGGACACAGGGTTTGGATGGTACAATACTGTTCAGACAGATGATGTCAGCAGAGTGACGTCATCCTCGAAGCTAAAGACAGCCATTAATGGCATTTGAACGACGTTTAGACGCGTGTCAAACACATCATTCAGACGCAAAATAACCATTTGAACAGTACATTCAGATGCAAAATCACCATTTGAACGCATTTAGCAATCGTCTGGACGCACTTCGGATGCACCTTAAATGCACTCCCAGTGCCTATCAATAGGTGTCTGAAGTAAGTTTGAACTCACTACAGAGGATTTTGAGAGTTTTGAGAGCTTTGGACACTAGCGAGGCCCTACCAGACCATGAGCATGCGCCCTTAACTCCTCCACCCATTGTGTCATGCTCCTCTAGGTATTCTTGTGATGTTTTATTATAGTTATTCTAGCTTTCCTAGAGTATATACTTAGGTTTGTATAGAGTATAGCATGGCAGGCAGAGGGGCCCCAGTTGCCCTTCCGGTTAGCCCAGTAGGTGCCCAGCCACCCCTAACCTATGACCCGTATCATTTTGTATTGAATGACTTTTTCGAGTCATTCACCCATGTCATGCACAGATTTTTCACACTCAAGGAATACATACACAAGCAGGAAAAATACTGTACTCACTCGTTAGAACTCACCCTCCTAGAAGAATAAATGCGACTATGTTTGAATTGAAAATAGATTTTGAATAAAGGGCTTTTGGAAAACATTTGGAGTCGCCACCTAACTTGATTAAGGGGAGTTAGGTCACCTAACAACTAAGCATAATCCGAAGACTACACTTAGGGTTTTTGAAAAACGATTTTGAAAATACTTCTTCAAGAGAGAGTTTTTAGGAAAACAGGTTGTTTGCAACCTTTAGAAAATAATTAAGCCCTTTTTGAAAATAAACTCCATTTTGGTCTTTGAAAACAGTGATTCTAGATTCGGAAGTTGGTTACGTATAGAGAAGACGCACTAAGCCATTACCCTACCCCGCCCTTACGGTACCTACATGTCTATTTACCCTAAATTCACCTATGAGAGTCTTCAACTAACAAATGTTCAATCCTATCTACTTTAGAAAAATAATGTTTAAAAAGAAATTTAACATGATGCATGATATGCAAGTGCAAGAAAAGAGAGTTGGAAAATAGATTTGGAAAAGAAGAATTAAAGTTTGAAATTGGAAAGAGATTTGAAAAGAGTTATGGAAATAGAAGCTTGAAAAAGGTTGTGAAAATAAAAGCTTGAAAAATATCGTGGAATTGGAGATTTGAAAAAGGTTGTGACCACACCCATGAGGGTTGCCTACGTATCCTTTTAGAGGAATCAGGTCAGTCGTAGTTCGAACAAGAGTCCGATAGAAAATAGAAGGTTTAATTGGAAAAAGAAATTGAATTGAAATTTGGATTTGATTTGAATTTAGAATAGAAGATTGGAATTTGAAATGGAAGAAAAGAGACCCTAGACCTAGGAATATAGGATTTAGAAAGGACTCGAGATTCAAAAAGACTTGACTCGAATGTTGGACTTGGAAGATCGAAGAAAGATTGGATTTAGGAAGGGTTCGAATTAGGAAAGGTCCGATTTAGGAAAGTTTCAAAATAGGAAAGTGTCATTTTTGGAAAGTTTCATTTTAGGAAAGTTTCAATTTAGGAAATTTTTCGAATTAGGAAAGGTTTTGAAATTAGGAAAAGTTTCATTTTAAGAAAGTATTGAAATTGGAAAGTTTTGAATTTAAAATGTTTTGAAATAGGGAAGTTTTGAAAGTTAGAAAGTTTAGAATTTAGAAAGTTTTAGATTTGGAAAGTTGAAAGTTTAGGGAAGTTTAGAATTTTAGAAAGATTTGAAAAGTTAGATTTGGAGAGTTAAGATTTGGGAAAGGGATGGAACTAGGAAAGGGTTGAATTAGGAAAGATTTGGAAACTTAAAGTTTAAGGAAATATCTAAAAGTTTAGGTTTAGGAAACTTATGGTTTAGGAAGGTAGGAGATTAAGAAGGATTTGGATTAGGAAAATTTTGGAGTTTATTCCTAAGAAGAAGCGTTTTGATTTTGTTTCCAAAAACAGAGGACAGGATCTAGTTTCCTAAATGGGAAGATTAGATTTGGTAAGGATTTGAAAGGTAAAGTTTTAGAAACCCTAGATTTGGAAGACTATAGTTTTGACGTAAATAAGAGGTTTTAGAATATATATATATATATATATATATAGTTTTGATGTATAAAATAAGAGGTTTTGAAAACCTAGGTTTTAAGGCAAGGTTGAAAATCATGTTTTTGAGAAGAAAAACTAGGGTTTCCTAATTGTTGGCTTTAGGGCTTAACTTGGACTCTAAGAAAAGAGATTTTTGAAAAGTGAGTTTTTAGAAAGAGAGATTTTTGGAATGAAATCCTGGAGAGGAGTTTCTAGAAGGAAGATTTTGGAAGGCGCTTTTAGAGAGGAGTTTTTAGAAAGTGAATTTGAGAGGAGTTTTAGAAAGAAGACTTTGGAAGAAGTTTTTTTAGAAAAGAGTTTTTAGGAAAGAGATTTAGGAAGAGAATTTTCTAAGAAGGAAACTTAGGGAGTGTTTTTAGGAAGGAAATTTTGCAGAGAATGTTTTGGAAAGGAGTTAAAAAAGAAGTTTTGAAAATAGATTTTTTGAGGGAGTTTTTTAGAAAATAATTTTGGAAAGGAGATTGGAGAGAGTTTTTGGAAAGTATGTTGAAAAAGAGATTTTTAGAAGGGATTTGAAAAGAGA
Organism: Euryodendron excelsum; assembly: GCA_033060915.1. Taxonomy (NCBI): domain Eukaryota; kingdom Viridiplantae; phylum Streptophyta; class Magnoliopsida; order Ericales; family Pentaphylacaceae; genus Euryodendron; species Euryodendron excelsum. The sequence goes on from CM065388.1 coordinate 36,198,803, forward strand.
GCTTTTAGAAAGTATATAAAATATCTCACTTTCCTAAAGCGATTCTAACCATATGAAGGTTAGAACCACTTTAAGATAATGGTTTTGAAAACAACAATGTTTTGAAAATATGGACCATATTGGTCATTTTAAATGTAACACTTTTCTAAAGCAACCCGAGCCATGAAAAGGCTATAACCACCTTAGGATTGTGGTTTTGAAAACAAGTTTTGAAAAAGAAGATTTTGATGCAATTTTGAAAACGATGTTAATGCAAGCTTTGAAAACGAACTTTGGAAGAATGCAAAATCATGATATGGACAATGCAAAGAGGGTTGTGAACATACAAGGTTAAAGGCTTCACCACATAATCAAGGGGGCCGAACTCACGTGGTCTCCGGTTAGACTAAAAGAAAGCTCCTGACACAGTGACTCTCCAATAGCCTAATCCTACACATGGACCAGGAATTCCCTTGTTTCAAGCATGCAAGAAGGGAGGGAAGAAGATGGGGGATTAAAATAGAAGAAAACCCAAGTGGGTTAGGAGAGAGACAAGAAGGAAGATGCGTAAACTTAAAAAGAAAGCCTACATTGTGTCTTCTTTATTTTGCTTAGCTTTGCGTGCTTTGTTTTACTTGTCTTGCTTCGATCTTCACTTCAATCTTCAAGAGTTTGTCTTCAATCTTCAAAACTTCAGATTGCAGCTCTTCAAGTCTTCAAATGATGCTTTGGAGGCTAGTGTATGAGTGTATAGAAGTGTATGTGAGTGTATAGGAGGCTAGGGTTAGGAAAACCTAAGGAGACTAGGGTTTAAAGAGGCTACGAGCTCTGTATATCGAAAAGTAGGGTTTTTAGACTGAGTTTGTTGACCTCTTTTCATGCTAGAGGAGGCTCTGTATTTATAGAAAAGGGAATGACATGGCGCCTGTTGTAGTGGTGCTAGGGCAAATTTTCTCTTGGCGCCACTCCAGGCCATTTTTTGGCTTGACGCCACTATTAGTGGCGCCAGCAAGTTAGGAAAGTTTGTTAAGTCAGCAAGCAACATATCTTGAGAAGATTTGAGCGCTTGTACTAGTGACTACCATGCAATTTTTAGCCTGACTTCACTAGGAGTGACTCCGGAAGGTTCGGAAAGCATTTAAGGGACCGAGACTGACCCAGAAGGCTGAAAAGGAACCCTTAGAATAGAGTCCCAGAGGTATTTGACCTGAAAAAAGATGATAAGAATTGTCGAAAGGGTTGACCGGGCCATTAGTGTGAAACCCTAATCTCATATTTTTATAATTAGTTGAATTGCATCGTAAACGTAGTTAAATTAGTTTATTTAATTTAATTTACATATATTGCATGGTTAATTATAAATTGTGTGTGCCACTTGTATCATTTTATTAGTGGTAAGTTAAATGGTTAAATGGTGAAACATTGGTGAGTGAGTATAATAAGTAGATGTATAAAATACCTAAAATATAATAAGTGGGTGTATAAAATACCTAAGGGGGGGGGGGGGGGGGGGGGGTGAGATATATATTATTATGTTATATTGAAGTTAATTGAGAGGAGGGGAGGGTGTCGGTGGAGAGAAAGAGAGGAAGATGACAAAGGGGGACAAGGAGGCAGATGAAGAAAGAAAAAAGAAGAAAAAGAAGGAAAAAAACAAGAATGGTGGGGGGTGAGTGGTTAGCATGATGGGAGGGAGAAGAGAGGAAAGATAGCTGCCATTATAGAGAGAGAGAGAGAGAGAGAGATATAGAGTTATAGAGAGAGAGAGAGAGAGAGAAGCTTGAAGAGAGAAGGAGCAATCGGTGGAAAAGAGGAAGAAGAAGAAAAGAGGGGAAAAATCTAAGGAAGCTTTCTTACACTTTGTTTTCCTCATCTAAGGTGAGTATCATGCTTGTTTCATCTTATTTTCTCTAATTATTACATGTTGTATGAGTCATGCCATGGAAGGAAGAGGATGGAGGTGAGATCTTCCATGGTAAAAACTTAGAATCACCCATGACAGCCCTAACAGAGTATTCTCTATGAAAATGCTACTGTTTAGAGACATTTCGACCTAGCTAAAAATTTTATTTGTGGCTGAATTTTTGAACACTGTAATTTAGAGTTATGAGGATCATTTGGGCTTTGGATTCACTTAAAAATGTTGTAATTTCGAATTATGGTGGATTTTTGAAATGGGACTGTCCCTGCAGATTTTTGATGCCCAGATCTGTAACCTCTGGTTTAACAGAGAATTCGACCAAGTTAGAGTAGCCCAAAAATTATGAAATTTTTACTGTATCTAGGATAAAGGTTGATGATAATCTGTACCAAATTTCAGATCATTTAGATGTCGTTTACCTATGTTATTAATTTATCAAAGATAGACTATTTACTGCTGAATTCGAGTTTTTGCAGCACTGCCCTGTATTTGCAAATACCAAATAAATACTTAGGCATGTTCAAAAAATGTAAAATTTGGTCTGGATACTCTTTGATATGTCTAGTTGGTATTTCTAAAGTTTTAGAATTTTTGGGCATAAGCCCACGAAGTTATGTCCAGATTATGAAGCCTGTGTCAGTTTTGGCAGATTAGAGGACTTGATGTATTTTGGTATTTTTCAACTCTAGCTTTACATTGGGAGTGTGATTGAGATTAGCATATAGTAGTTCTAATGTATAATTTCAGTGTTATAACTTGTTTGTGTAGACATTATAGCTATGATTATCGGAGTATACATTGAGTTTCCTAAACTAATACGGTTGTGGTGATAGGAGCTAACGGAGAGCAAGATCCTTCAACGTCAACCCCGAAGTGATCTTTGACATAGTGTGCGTGCGGTGACAGGTGGGATCATATGATAATCTTATTCATATAGAAGTGAATATATATATTGCTTGTGTTATTATCTATCTTGGTATTAATTGTGGAATTGTGAGATTTTGAGATAATCTTATTCATGTTAAATGCATTGTGTATTTTTTTTATATGTATAATGGTGGCGAATGCATATGAGGTGTTGAAGGTGTTTATATATGAGGTGAAATTAGTATTATATGAGAAGTTTTGTGGAGACATTGATGATTTTATATATATGGTGGCATTGCATACCATTCATATTGTATGTCTTGCATTGCACTGGAGAGAGTTAACCACGGTGGGTTAACCAAGGCTTAGTCACGGTGGACTAGCCTAGGGGTGCCACGGTGGGCATTCCTTGATAACGCGCCATCGATATATTGGGCCAACGTTATCTAAAATTGCGCGCACATGTGGGTGATACATGCATTGCATTGAGACATCCATGAGATAGATATATATTAATCATTTCTACCTGTATGCATTTGAGTGCTTATTATCATTCTTTATGAGTTTGATTATCTGTCGTGAGCATGTTGACAATTAGCTCACACCCACACAGACTGTCTTGACAGGTAACTTGGAGATGACGGTTTGGTTCACTGCAGTCTTGGTTCTTGCCGTGGTGGCAATCATGTCGATGTCAGGATGTCTAGTCACGGGGCTTGGGACAGCTCCATTGTCTTACTTTCAGTTTCATGGTTGTAATTTTATATAGACGTTGGGTTTGGTATTATGTTTTAACTTTGTATAATGGTAAAGAATTTTGTGAAAGGATGTTGATTATTTTCCAGTGGTAATGTATTCCTTTGGAGAGTTTATTATATTTTTCTCATTGTATTATTTATTCCGCTGCGTTCTTTTATTTTTTGAGTATGGGTTAAGGTGTCGTTCGCAGGTACGGTGACCTGTGCGATCACGTCTCACCTAATGTGACATAATTAATGTCTAATTGGGTTAGGGGTGTGACAATTAGGGGCAAAACGGTTAAACGGGCTAGAAAGTTACCAGGACGGACTCAGAATGTCCCGGAAGAAGACTCGAGATTTTGGAAACATTATTTAAAATGTTCCAGGAGGTTTTTCGTTTGATACCCAGAGTCGGTGTGGTCGGAAAAGGCGACTGGCCCACCAGGGGCAAAACAGTCATTTTACACCGGGTTTGCCAGAACTGACTCAGAATGATCCAGAAAGATAAAAGAAGGTCGGGAATACTATAAAAAGCATTCTCAGGAGATTACCGGTTTGATACCCAATGTCGGTGTGGTCCCCAAGGCGTTCGAATGCCTAGGGGCAAAATGGTCATCTTAATCGGAAAGTCTCGAATTTAGCCCAAAACTGACTAGAATGCACCTAATCACGCCGGATTGCTTTTAAGACAATCATAGAAGGGTGGACTTATAGTTCTAAAGACTTAGGTGTGTTCTCGAGAAACGTGTTGAAAAATGGCCCTAGGGGCAGTTTGGTCATTTTTCACTAAAGTGGACTAGCAGGCACTGGTGTTGACTTGGATTTTGAGTGTTTCTGCCACTCTAATGGCGGTCTCGTGATACAGGGGTTTGTTGGCAATTCCCTATATCGACCTGCTTGTGAGTATTTCTGCTACTCTAACGGTTGCGATGTTTACGAGTACTTTCGCTACTCTGACAGTTTGCGATCATTCTCGAGACTGTCTGATCTCAAGAAGCGGCTAAAGGGACTTAGCGCCTGAGGAGTCAACTTTCTCGAAAAACGTGCTGAAACGGACATTTCTGCATTGGCGGGCTAGCAGGGGCCAAAGGTGGACCGTTCTACCATCAAGGGGACTTGGGGTCTCGTCCCAGTCGCCAGGTTTAAAGGGGACTTACCGTCTTCGGAAAGACGTGCCTGATTTGGAATTGGAAAGGGGACTTACCGTCTTCGGAAAGACGTGCCTGATTTGGAATCGGAAAGGGGACTTACTGTCTTCGGAAAGACGTGCCTGATGTGGAATTGGAAAGGGGACTTACCGTCTTTGGAAAGACGCGCCTATTAGAATATGGAAAGGGGACTTACCGTCTTCGAAAAGACGTGCCTGGTTTGAAATTGGAAAGGGGACTTACCGTCTTTGGAAAGACGTGCCTGATTTGGATTTGGAAAGGAGACTTACCGTCTTCGGAAAGACGCGCCTTATTTAGAATTGGACCGAACAATGCCCCTAAGGGCATTTCGGTCATTTTGCCTCTATTTGGGCCTGGTGGGCCCGCGAAGCGATGGATAGACGGGATTAGACTTAGAGAGTTGATTTCGATTAGAATACGTCCATATTGACTTGAGTACAAGTCTGGACGGACCGTAGACTGTCGAGCGATCAAAAATGGGGTGCTTACAACCCAAACTAGGCTTAAGACTGGTTGTGTCTTAGAGCGTAGTATGGACCTAGCTCAGTTTAGAGACCCTGGGTTTTTATAGGCCAATATTTTTTAGGGCCGTGGTTGGGCCCCTCTCACCACCCTCACAGGAAAGGCTGTTTTTATTTTGCTCGTTAAGTTTATGGCGAACATCTCCATTTGTTGCGTCACTCTGGGGTATAAGCGAATCATATCTTGGATTAGAGGGCATGACATTGAGATCACCCCCGGTACTTTTGCTACTGTAGTAGGACTACTTAGAGTGGTAGATCCTTAGTATAGTTTCCCATCTAGGGGAGCCCCTGAGGATTTCAAGGTTGTGTCCACTAAAGTCTATTTCCCAGGCACTTAGTGGATTTGTCGTCAGTAGTTGCCAACTTGACTCTTGTTCCCAGTTTATTCTACGCTTTTTATTTTTAGTTATCATTACATTCCCCACTGCTAGACATTCTGAGGTTAAGAGGGATAAGGTGAGTCTTTATGGGCCATTGGGACAGGACATACCATAGATCTCCTGTTATTTATGTTTAGAGTGCTCGCAGAGGAGTGTTTACGCACACATTTGGGATTATTCTGACCCAGGTGATCGAGGCCGTGCTTGGGGGCCCAGTTCTAGGTTTGCCTTGACTCCAGCAGGCAAGGGAGCAGGTAGATAGGTCCACCATTTAGCGAGGACTTAGGGCACGGAGACCACTTCAGGCAGAGCAGTAGCCCCAACAACAGCAGCAACCACATTTGCCTACTCAGGACCAGCCTTAACAGCAGCAGCAGTAGCCAGATCTAGTAGATCTAGCCCAGTACGATCCGCATATTTAGTTTGAGCAGTTGTAAAACCAACCGAGACAGCAGTATTTCCAACCACAAATGCCAGACTAGTCACTACATATGCTTATGTGGATACATTAGACACTAGATGCCTTAGTTACAGTATCGATACGGTAGTTTACTGATATTTTGAGGCTGAAGAGTTCCATGGTTGTGGGAGTGACTCTGTATCGAGACTTTACCTCTCCTCAGGCTGCACATGCTATTCACATTGCTACACTTGAGGGTCAGGTCCGAGGCCAGTCTAGGGTTATTGAGGAGCTATATGTAGAGGTTCAGGCTCTTAGGATAGCTACAGCACCACCTCTTGATGATGATGGTAATGATCTGCAGTATTCTAGTGTTTAGATGCATCTTGTACATACATGGCATATCATTACCTTACATTTTGTATCTAAAACTTTATTTTGATATAGTGGATCATGCTTTGAGTTTTTTGTTGTACATCCTTTTCTGTATAACCTTTATCTCTATCATGTATTTCTAAAAATTTTAGCTACAGATGTGCTCAGACATTTGAATATATCATTCATGTGTACCGTTCTGATGGAGATCTTGAGATTTGTAAGGTATCGGTATCAATTTTCATTATGTTCACACATTTATCCTTGTCTTTCTTTACATATGCTTTTTCAATTAATTGCGATAGATGTGTTAATCCTTCATTTTCGATGCACCATACCACTATGCTTTGAGTACAAGTTATGCTTTGTGACATCATGTGTTACTATCTTTGGCATTTTCATCCTTAGTGAAGATTACTACCTTGTGAGCTTCATAGTATTTACTGCCTTTCAGAGCGTTTACATTTACTCAATGATAAAACTTTCACCCTCATTTTTTTTGGAATAACTTCATTATGCTTACATTTGGTTCATAAGATAAGTTTTGCTCTTGACATTGACACTTATACTCTATAGAATATTATGATTTGGTACCTTAGACGTGATTCTAGGCCCAAATTCTTCTTGATAGTCATTCTCCCTTTTATACGAGCCATATGACATTTTATTACTTCATTTGTCACCAAATTCTTCTTTGATTGATATAATTGCAGCAATAATATTCCATTTCTCCTAGTCTTGCAAAGGTACACCTATGTGGGAACAAGAATTGGGTGGTATTCAAAAAAAAAACATAAAGAAGGAGATTGGTTGGAAAATTCAATAAAAAAGTGAGTATATGGCAGAGTTGAAAATATCAAAGTGAAAAAGAAGTACCAAGTGGATTGGTAACAAACTAAAGAAAGAAGGAATTGTGAAAGTTAAAAATGTTAATATACATGAAGACTTGATTGTGTAAAAAGGAAGGAGTTGGAGTTGATATTCATTCATCATCTCATACCCACATGATTGGATTTTTACTTCTCTTCACCCCTACCTTATACCTCTTCCACATATTTTTTTTCACATTTAAATCACTTAATTGACCCAAGGATGCTTGATTGTAAATTCCATTAGAGTTAAAGATATATCTTGTTAATTCTTTGAATCATTACTCATTTATGAATGTTCCTTCATGAAGTTATGTTAAGGTCGATACACTTACATCTTTTTTGATTCTTGTATTGGATATGTTCATTTGCATTAACTAGTACAATTACTCCATTGTTAAGCATATCATTGTGAGAACCATGTGAATCTTTAATTTTGAGTATATGACTGGAGAGGTTGAATCAAAACTTTAAGGGTTGGATGTGCATAAATTAGTTTGATATATGTTGTTTAGCATTGACTTATCACACACCCACACATGAACTTCTCTAGTGGATGAATTTTTGCATACTCTTACATATGTTTGAAGTTTGGAGTATGACCATCGATATCTTGAGTGGGTAGTGCATATTTGCCTTAACCTTAATTTGAATTATAGTTCATAAAGAGATGTTTATGGGTATCATCACTGGAAACCCTCACGAGACACCACTCATCCACTAGGGGTAATCTAGGGGTTTAAAGGGTTGATGCATATGCTCAATGCACATGGGATTCCCCCGAAAGAGGACTTTACTTTTTTGTACATATCTCTTGTTTTATGTATTTTTTGCTAAGGACTAGCAAAAGCTAAGTTGGGGGGTGTTGATTGCACTCCAAAAGTGTAATCTTAATCCCCTAATTAGTAGTTTATTAACCCCAATATGTTTTGTAGAATAGGATTTTAGTAATAAATTGCACTAAACAGGTTTCATATGTGCGTTGTAGGTTTTTCCAGCTAAAATAGCAAAAATGGGGCAAAAGTGCAGAAAGACTGTCCGGACGGTGGTACAACCTACTGGACGATGGATTAACCATCTGGACATATCGCTAGGACAATCAATTCACCATTCAGACGGTCTTTGAATAGAACGGGGTACCGTCCGGACTCTACATCAGATGGGGAACTTCCAGAGTTGAGTTTTTGCGTCCGAAACCATTCTAGAGTTGTGTTATTGCGTCCGAAGACCGTTCAAACGGTCTAGCTAATCGTCTAGATGGTGAAATCACTATCTGGACACACCGTTCGAACCCACTTCGGATGCGTGCCAGACCCATTTCAGTTGATAGGCGCAGAATTTGACTATAAACTTAGCAGCAGCCAAAAGGAGAAGGGAATGTTTTTGTTTTGGGCAAGAAGTGCAACAGCTGAGAAGGGATTCGAAAGGAATGTTTGGTTTTGGTTGTATTTGGTTTGAATTTTATAGTTAGGGTTTTGAGAAAAATGTTTGGGATAAAATCTTGCTAGATTTGTGTTTTTTTCCTTGTCATCTTTCTCATCATTTTCCTGTAATTGAAACAAGAGTTTTTTATTCAATAAATTATAGATTGATAGCTTTAGATGTTAGTTGTTTATTTTTACAAACTTTCTTTCATGAATTTCTCTAGCTAAGCCCATTGTTTGGATGCAAATGTAAAAATCTACCAAAGAATGTATGGGAAGTAAAAGGAGAGTTTCTAAATATCATTGAATATCTTTATTGTGTTTATTCTCTATTATTGGAATTGATTGTTATAGAAAACTTGGACCTATAATCATGGTTTGATGAACTTGTAGTTTATTTCTAAGAATCTCATAAAGATAATTAAATCTACTTCTAATAAAAAGTGAACCCTAGATTTTAAAGTTAAACATTCTGAATTAGGATCCATTGGAAGATCCTTGATTTGAGTTAACCTAAACTCCCCCTTTAAATTCCATATAAAAAATTGGTAGATTAGATCAATTGCATCCAAACTCCTTTTATTTCATTTCAAATCTCTAATCATTTTGCTCGAATTTCCATTGGCCTAAACTAATTTAGTCTTAATTGTTTTTAGTTGTAGTAGAATTCTCAAGTCTATTAAATTGTTTTAGTTAGATTTTGCAATTGTTCAAATTAGTGTTTTAATTGTTGTTTTCAAGTAATTGCTTAGTCGATAGTAAAAACCAATCCACAAACTCCTAAAGATTTTTGGTTTAATTTTGGTTCCCATAGATTCAATTCGATCCTTATCATGTAATTTTAATTCGAATAATTCTTAAATTGTGCTTGTTACTATTGCTAGATTTGTACAAATCTCATGGACAAACACGATAATGGGGATGCCTCCATTTAAACTACAAATGCCTCCTACGTGTGCGTTGGAAGGAGTGAATCAATAGGTACCAATTCCGTATACCAGAATTAATCACTCCCAAAATCCCGATCTCTCCCTTCATTAATTGAGCATCCATTCCTGACAAACCAGTCAGACATCTTAAGGGTAGCATATCAGGCACCTCACTAGCACATCTCGAGATTCACGCCACAAATCAGCTACCACCCCTTGACTAGGGGCACTATTACGCTCATGATGCATGCAGCCGTTATCCAATAATCACTCCAATGTACACTGGTATATAAAGATGACTTCACCACCTTCATAGGTGTACATACAGAATTCCTTGTCATTACTCTGCCCACATTCCTCTAAACCAATGACTTAACTTCAGCATCGGAGTGTTTTTGGCAGGCACCACACCAGTGTTCATAGTTCAGATACGCCTAACCTTCTGCCAGATTAGTTCGTCTTGGCCTGAAGCAGACCATACAAATTTACTGCATTATCATCCTGTATTTATATTATACTTTAATATGTATGTGGTTTGATCTTTTATAGCTTTTCTTCGTTTTGTGCACGTGTTACTATTCATATTGGAAAATATGAAACTTTGAGTCTATGGGAGAGTATTGGGTCATTTGGTGTTGGGAATTTCATGCTCTACATGCAAGAAGCCCCAGATGGAGAAAACCACTACTGATGATGGAAAAGCAGACATTGGGCGTAAGGTGAATGGTAGTTAGAAGGCATCGTTCAATAAGTCTGAATCTTTTTTTTTTTTTTTGAATAGCAAAAGAAATTCAATTAAAGGCCAAAAGCATAGATAAGTTACAGAGGAAAATACAAGCCATGATGGCTTTATATGTTTCCCCATACTACCATCAAATTCTGCTACAACAAGACTAGAAGAAAGACAAAGCACCTAAAACAAGAATGACATCAAACTAGAGAGGGATCAAGAGATTTAACCCCATCAATAGCATTGAAACAATTGTAGCAGTTTATACTTCCAACCCTTGTTATTGCTTAAACCCATTCCAGGACTTGCAGCTTTGTGCTTTCTACAATGGCCACCCAACAAACCTGTTTGCCATTGAAGATGACTTCATTTCTTTCATTCCAAATGTTCCAGATAGTAGCCTAAAGGAGAGATTCCCAAATGAACTTTTCTAAGGATCTGAATTTATGATCTTTCCACCATGAGAAGTGAAGCTCCATTGTTCTAGGACTGACCTAAGAAAGTCCCCACCAATTTAATAGATTGCTCCAAACAAGCTAGGCAACTTTGCATTTTAGGAGCAAATGATCACAATCTTTCAACTCTTCTTTACATAATTCACATAATAGACTATCAGTTTGAGGGATGACTCTTCTATGACTTAAGAAAACTCTTGTTCTAATACTCTTATGACTCACCAGCTAACAAAAAAATTGAAACTTGAGAGGAGCCCATGATTTCCAAATCCAGGAAAATTTTAAGTTTACCTGATTGTTTGATTCCTAACAAACTAGATTAAAGGACTTAACTGTGAAGTATCCTTCCTTATCTACCCTCCAAGATATTTAGTCCATTCTATCTTCCTTCATGATTACCCTGTTTAGGATAACTTTTAGTTCTTCTAAATTATCTTCCTCCCAATTGAGCAACCTTCTTTTGAATGATAGGTTCCAATTCCCTAATATGTCCTTAATCTCTGCCACTTTTGAATTTTTTTTTATTTGACAACAAGTATAATCTAGGGAAAGAGTTACACAACACCAGACCTTCACACCAAAGTTCATTCCAGAATGAGATTTGATTCCCCTTCCCAATTATGATACTTAGATTTGACAACAATTTATTTTTAAATGATACCTGATCTGCATTGAGCAATTGGATATCCTTCATGATGACTGATACCTCATTCCTTGGGTTCATAGGGAATAGCCAGTTATTTTCATCCCATTTATACTTATAGCAGATTGCTCTTCTCTATAAAGCTTTTTTTTTTTTAGCAAATTCCACCACCATTTTGCTAGAAGACCCATATTCATTACTCTTATGGGAGTTAATCCCAAGCCTCCACCTTTTTTACTAACTATGACTTTGCTCCATTTGATACAATGGACCCCCTTTATATCATCCTTGCCACCCTAGAGAAATTTCCTCTATCTATCTCTTTGCAAACCTTTACTGGTGCTCTGTACAGTGAGAGGTAATACAAAGGCAGATTAGACAAGGTTGATTTGATAAGGGATAACCTACCTCCAATTGACAAGTATCTTCTTTACCAAAATGCAAGCTTATTCTTTATGTTGTTGATAACCCCTGACCAGCTACTGGTTTTTCTTGGGTTTGCTCCAAGTGATAATCCTAGGTAGTTTATAGGAAGTGGATGTTTTTTGCAGCTAAATATCTCTTTTACTTTTATCAAGAAAGTGTTCTCAACTCCAACTCCAACTCCAACTCCACTTACTAGAGATTTCTGAAAATTTATCCTGAGTCCTGATAGTAGCTCGAAATTTTTCAAGACCCTTTTAAGATTCTTGATTTCTTCAAGATTAGCTTGACAGAAAAAAAGGGAGTCATCAGCAAATTAAAAATGTGATAAATGCTCATCCCCTGATCCTAGAAAGTGACCTGTAATTATTTCCAAGGACCTTACTCTCTGAAGTAATACATTTAACCCTTCTATGGCTAGGAAGGGTGATAAGGGATCCCCTTGCTTAAGACCCTTCTGCATAATTAGGTCCTGTGTAGGTGATCCATTTACAAGAATTGATATCGATGAGCTTGACAAGCACTCTTTTATCCATTTACGTCATTTATTTCCAAAGTTCATTTTGGACATTATCTGAAGAAGAAACTTCCAATTGACATTATCAAAAGCTTTCTCAAAGTCCATTTTTATCACTATGCCCTTCCTCTTCTTCCTTTTCCATGCGTTAATTACCTCGTTTGCAATCAACACTCCATCAAGAATCTGTCTATCTTTAACAAAAGCAGTCTGCTTCTCACTAATTAGCTTTTCCATCACATTTGTCAATCTAGCTGACAGAGTCTTTGATAAATCTTATAAATGGATGAAACCAGAGATATAGGTCTGTAGCAGGAAAGTGAGTCTGGGCTTTCAGTCTTAGGAATAAGGACAATGAAGGATGAATTGATACCTTTGAGGATCTTTCCATTGATACTGAATTCTTACCTGAATTGCAAAATATCTCCTTTAGCCATGTTCCAGTACTTCTGCCAAAAGCTCATCTTAAAACCATCAGGGTTTGGTGCCTTTGATCCATTACAGCTCTTGATAGCATTCCAAACTTCTATTTCTTCAAAGTTTCGTTCAAGTGATGCTTGGTCTTCTATATTCAGTTTACTAACAAGATCTCCTTCCAAAATTGGTCTGTCTATGTAGTCTTCAAGGAACACCTTTGAGAAGTGATTAAAAATTGCATTCTTCACATCTGGGGGATGGAAAACTAGCTTCGCATTTACCAGTAGTTGCCCAATAAAGTTTCTTCTAAATCTGGCATTGATAGATTGATGGAAAAAACTGGTGTTTCTATTACCCAATTTGATCTATAGTTGCCTAGACTTCTGCCTAGCCATTGATTCCTCTCTGATATAATGTTTCCATAGTTTCTGCTTAATTTCTCTTTTTCTTTGAGTATTTTCCTCAGAATGGGAAACCTCATCAGACATATCAATCTTATGTAGTTCTTCCTCCAATTTCTTTGATTTTAGCTCCTAAGAAGCTGACTTTTGTTTGCACTATGGTTTAATAACTAATTTAACAACCTTCAATTTCATCATTAAGACATAAGCTACCCATCCTATTTCTTTGGACGATTCCCATGATTCCTTAACCATATTAGAAAAAGATTTCAGCTTAAACCATGATTCAAAGATCTTAAAAGGTTTTGGCCCCCAATCTTGAACTTCATCTGATAGGAGTATTAGGCTATGATCAGATAGTTTCCTTTGAAGGCCCCACTGAGAGCATTTGAAGTTTTCCAGCCATTCATTACTCAGTGAAAACCTATCAAGCCTGCTCCATACCTCCTTCTTCTGTGAGTTTGACCATGTGAAATATCTCTCAGTCATTGGTAAATAATGATCTCTGCCTTTTCAAAAAATGAGTAGAATTTTCTCATTCCTCTTGTAACTCTGCTGCATGATGATCTTTCACTCATCTTAAGTATCTCATTGAAATCCCCTCCTATGCACCATGGAATTTGCCATCGTGATTTTAATAGTAGTAGTGATTCCCAAAGCGGTTGAGACCAAGCGCCCAAAAAGGGGTTTGGCAGGTGCAAGCCAAAGCGGACAATCTAATATTGGCCTAAAGAGCCCTATGCATGCCGTATGTCTAAGACCAAGCGCCTGAGAGGGGGTAGGCAGGTGAGAGCCAGAACGAACAGTATTGTGTTGCATACTCTAATAGCTCAAGCGCTCCCGAGAAAGTAGGCATGGCGAAGTGTTACCGTCGCAATGCGTTTAAAACTGTGAGGTAGGCACATGTGTGACATGAAGCGCCAAAGCGGGCAATATTGTACATGGTTAAGATCTTAGCCTAAAGAGCCTTATACATGACCTTGAAGGTTACTAATGCAGAGCCTAGCTCTAATATAGAGACGTAACACACTTATGCTCTAGAATGAGAAATATGATTTGTTTTAATGCTTCATAACAAGTTAGTATGTTTCTACAAGTACTAATGTCACAATATATCTCTCCTTTCTACGACATTATGATATGCCCTTACAACACCATGCCATGACATGCTTATGACGGCTACGTTATGCCTTACGAAATTATGTTATGTATTATGTCTCACTCATATTATACAGTGTTCGAAATGTTTTAATACAAAAGCCTATACTTCAAGTGTCTTTAAGATTATACTTATGCGTTTCTAAGTTCATGCCACTTATGTATAAATGTACCTTTATTGTCATGTACATTAAATATAAATGTAGTCTATGCTATTTTATGCTTATGCATTATTGTTATTCACTAAGCATTAGCTTACGTTTTTCTAAAAATGTTTTCAAGTGAACAAACTGGGAGGCCCCGAAGGAGGCCCATTACATGGATATTTGGACTACGGCCCACAGGCCTTATGTTATGTGGTGATATAGGGGTTGGAGCCTAATGTTTTGCAATATTATAATGTTATAACTATGGTGGCCTTTGATGGGCCCACCTTATAGAATGATTATGTTTCGGAGATTAGGCATAACTCTACTATGTATAACATACGTTTTACTTTATGTTTATAAAGTTTTAATTCCACAATTACATATCTTTTAAATGATAAATGCACAGGTGTTCAACCGGGTTATGCAATGCAGCCTTGGGTAGCCAAGTTACTGGCCAATCATGCACCCTAAATCCGTATAGGCCGGGTTTCGGGTCGTGATATCAACCGAGATTACCCTTCCCCAAAGCTCACCAATTTTCTCAAATGTGTTCACATTCCAAACATGAAGAAGTGCTCCTTCAACTACAACCCAGACCCTTCTATAAGTAGTGAACTCCTTATGGGACCAACAGTAAACCACTGAGAACCAATTATCAATCCATGATCTACCCTCATCCATCATAGTTTCTTTATCACCAATGTCTTGAAATTGTAGTAATACTTTCAAGCCACCAAGTCTCTTTACAGAGATGCAGTTCACTCCTTCTTCCCTCATGGCATCTTCAATACCTTCGATCATATTGTAATCATGGGTGGTTGCAACAGCACACTTATTTAGCCATGTTTCATTGATGACTTCTGCTTCCACCATTCTTGGGTTTTTCAGCTTCTCATTTTCCTCTGGTTTGCTAAATTGATTGTTCGAGTTGAGGACTTCCTTATAAGTTCTTCCATTTGTGCGTAAGTCTTTTAGAATCATCGACTTCAAATAACTTGAGCCTTTACCCAAACCTTACTTTCTGAGAACATTCATGTGCTCTTCTCTGCTTTTCTTTCGGTCATACATAGCTTTTTTTACTAGAAGTTTTTGGTCCAACAGCCAAACTCCATTGAAGGTGTAAAAATTGCATTGTAGGCTTCGTTTGGAGTTTTGAATCTTTTTGAATCTTAAAATGTCTAGCCATTGAAATTACATTGGTTCTAAATTACAGATGAAGATGGGCCTCAACTTCTCAGATTTTGGAGTGACGTTAACCTCCTCTAGTCCTTGTCGTGGTCTATTTTTGAGGCATTTGGGTGCAAGTTGATCAACTTCTTGCAACATATGCTTTCCTTAAGAAGGGGTTGCTTGTGGAGGTTTGGCTAATTTAGTGACTTTGGGGTGCCTTCTTGTCTTGGGGAGTTTCTTTTTCCTTCTGATGAGGCTTTGCAGAGGTGGAATACCTGGAGGAGTTCTCTTTGAAAATCATTTAAGGATACCACGAGGTTCCTCTTCCATGCACGCTATTATAGAATATAACATCCACCCATGTGAGACTCGTTAGCTTGAAAGAGCTTAATTACTTGAGGCAGGATTGGTTACAATGTTGTTGTTCCATATGACCTCCACACATATTGGTGGTAGATTGATGATATAGGGCTGTACCGTTGGAGCCGGGGCCTTCCCAAGAGGGCATGATAATTGGTTACTGCAACAATCACATGAAAAATTATCAAGAAGCGTATAGAGCCGATAGTTAGATCAGTTCCTGCGAGAACTCAACTGTGCACGTATTGTTGTCCATTAATTTCCAAACCCAGAATGCTATGACCTTAAAGGTGGAAGATCCGCCATCCCCTGATTCTAACCATACACCTTGAATGAGAGTAGGTGCACAAAATGTAGAACATAATTCTAAGAAAAAGGTGGGAATGGGAAACTCAAAGCCAAAGAAAAAAAAAAGATGAATTGTTAATGACTTGGTTTTCATCAAATGAGATACGTAGATAACTTAAGAAAATCTAGATGCGGTCATCCTGTGCATCACAATGGACATTTTTTTTAACTTCCTTTTTTAAGTAATGTTATCAAATCCATTACCAAAATTCTATTTAAAACTCCCATTTTTAAAACCAAATTTCAAAATATTTTGAAAAACATGCATCATTCATTCTCAAAGTGATGACAAAACTATATTTCATGAACTAAGTAGCTATTTAGTAACTGGAGATTCGTGAGTAGATTAAATATGTATAGACATGTAAGTACCAATTTTTAGCGGGCAGGGTAAGGCAGTGATATTTTGATACCTTTCTTATACGTAACAAACTCCCATACCATTGATTTCTAGTAGATCAATCCAAAATGATGTTTTGAAAATAGTTTTAAAACATTTTCAAAAGGTTGCTAAAAACCTTATTTCTAAAAAAGGCCTTCTCTAGAAGGAATTTCAAAATTCATTTTCAAAAATTTAAGTTTGATCTTCGGATCATGTTTATTTTTAAATGACCTAACACATCTATAATCATATTAGGTGGAGACTGAAATTTTTCAAAAATGTCTTGTTAAAATCAAATTTCAAATATTAAATCCCCGTCCCAAAGAGAAAGTAAATGTGGTCCAACATTTTAACATAAGTTAGAAAAATTAAAGATTAATTATACTTTGATCCTCTCAACTATGATTCAATTTTATTTTACCTCCTAAACTACAAGTCGGTATATTTACCCCTAAGCTATTAGAATTTAAGTTTATATTGTCACTATTGATAAATAAATAGAAATTTTAATACTTGTAACATTTCTAATTTGATACTATATATGATTTTTTTGTCTTAGGTTAACAAATGTGTACTTTCAAAAATATCTTTGATATTGACAAAACCAATAATTTGTGGTTCACAAAAGCAAGTTTTTATGGATCATTTTCACTATTTCTTTAGGCATTTTGAAATGGTTTATAACATTTCATGGCCATAAAGTTATTTTTGTTTTTCTCTTTGTGTCACACCCCCAACCCAATTAGATATTAATTATGCCACATTAGACGAGACGTGATTGCACAGGTCATTGCACCTACGAACAACACCTTAACACCTAATTGAAAAACAAAACATTGCGAGATATAATAACAGTAAGAAAGAAATATAATAAACGCCCCAACATACATTAAAGGAAACCACAAATCATCAATACATTACCAGTTGAAAAACAATCAATAATCCTCCAAATGATCCACCATCGTACCATGTTAATACAAAACATTACATCAAGACTCAACGTCCCATTTAAAACACAACTAAGAAACTGAACGTAAGAGAATGGAGCTCTCCTAAGCCCTGAGAATCGACATCCTGACATCAACATGGATGCCACCGTGGCAACGACTAGGACTATAGTGAACCGAACCGCCATATCCACGTTACTTGTTAAAACAGTCTGTATGGGTGTGAGCTAAAAGTCAACGTGCTCACAATAGATAATTAAACTCATAAAGAATGATAAATATAATCACAGAATTAGCCATCAATGAATAATCCATCACCCAATGAGATATAATCATCTATAAAACACCAACATCGATAATATATCCAACAATATAATATACTTCACGAAATGCAATATCTCGTGTGATGCAATGCATGAAACACCTACATTTGCGCGCAATTTAGATAACGTTGGCCCAATATATCAATAACGCATTATCAAGGAATGCCCACCGTGGCACCCCTAGGCTAGTCCACCGTGACTAAGCCTTGGTTAACCCCACATCGGTTAACTCTTTCCAGTGCAATGCAAGGCATACAATATAGATGGTATGCAATGCCACCTCCACCTCTTATACAACTTCATCAATATCACCTCATATATATAACATCATCATTATACATAATCATCAAGTAACTCCATATGAACAAGAATGTCACAATCAACACCAACGTTTATAATAAGATAAACAATACACCAATATAGATAGTAAGGCATCCAAATCAATATAAATTACATCATCATAAATCTCACAATTCCACAATTATCACCAATATAGATAATATTACAAACAATACTAATATTTATAATATTACAACAAATATATTTATTCAATATGAATGAGACTATCTTAAATCCCACAATTACCACCAATATAGATAATATTATACACAATATATTCATTCGATATGAATATGAATATCTTAAATCCCACCTGTCACCGTACACATCCCACGACTAATATCACTCCTTGAATGATGTTGATGAATCTTGCCCTCCGTTAGGTTCTACCACCACAACCATGTTAGTTTAGGAGTTCCAGCAATCATAATTAATATAATGTATACATAACCTCAAAAATTTTAAAACTTTAGGAACACGAAATAAACATCTCAGAGCTTATCCAGACTAAATTTTATATTTTTGTGAACATGTCTAAATATTTATTTGGTATTTTCTAAAACAGGGCAATGTTGCTGAATTTAAGTTTCTACAGCAGATGGTTCTCATTTGAGAGGTCTGAAACCTAAGTAAACGGTATCTCCTTGACCTAAAATTTGGTATACAATCTCATCCATGTATCCAGAAAATACAGTAAAAATTTCATAATTTTTGGACCACTCTAACTTGGTCGAATGGTCAGTCAAAATAGAAGTTGCAAATTTGAGCAAATCTAAGCATCAGACTTCTACAGTGGCAGTTTAAATTTGAAAAATCACCATAATTTGAATATAAAATATTTTTGGTTAAAACCAAAGCACAAATTTCCCTAAGATCTCAAAGTTCAAGTGTACAACAATTCAACTACAAATCAGATTTTTAAATAGGCCAAGCAGCCTCCAAAAGTGACTGTTTCTGCAGATTTTTACAACAGAAACTCCTCCAACTTTGAACAGAGTTTTCTCTCTCAATTCTTAACCAAATCAGATGAATTTTGTGTAGAAATTGAGTAATTTTCGAGATCTTTCGACATATGTCTCAGAATTTAAATCAAACCTTATTAAGGTCTTGAAAACATGGTGGTTTGAAAGTCACTGCTCTTGTCCAGATTTTAGGCAGCAGCCATGGTTCTCTCACCCCCTTTTCCCCCTCCATCTTCTTCCTTCCATGACAAGGATACATATACAACATACAACATACATATAGCATACAAGGAACAAATATGAAACTCACCTTGTTAATTGCAACCAATCATTCCCTAGGGTTTTCCTTCTCTTCTTCTTCCTCTTCCTCTCCTCTTTTTTCTTCTTTTCCTTTCTTTCTTCTTCTCTTCTCTCTTTCTTTCTTCTTCTTCTTCTCTCTCTCTCTCTCTCTCTCTCTCTCTCTCTCTCTCTCTCTCTCTCTCTACGAATGAGTAGTCCTCCCCCTTGACTTGCCCTTTTCTTTCTTTCCTCTCTCTTTCTTTCCTTTCTCTCTCTCTCTCTCTTATTTTTTCCTTTATTTTGGCCCTCTTTCGTTGACTTAACATTTTCTTTCTTCTCCCACCAAATTCTATCTCTTTCTCCAAGTTGTATATCACACCCTTAGGTGTCTCCCAACATTCCCCCACCTCACCACTTTCATGCTACATGCCACACCTCCATTGTTCCTACTAATGCACTCTTACCTTAAGTAAAAACATATTAAGGCTAATGAGGTATAATGAGCTTTTTAGTAAGTAAATTACACACACATGCACCTACATAATTTTACATATTTGACATTATAAGATTGAGGTCTCACACTTTGCTTTAGGGATTACTATAGAATTTTAACCAAATAAATTTCTAATTTTAAATTTTATAATGGCAAAAATGGAACTATTTTTAGTTCAATGGAGGTAAAGTGACATTACGTTATAATTTAAAAGGCCAAAGTATAATTATCTTCAATTTTCTTATCTATTTTGAATGGTTGATCTACATTGACTTCATTTTAAATTGATTGTTTACCATTTAAAATTCAAATGATGCGCTAATTATACTTTATACCTTTACACTTTACATTTTACACTTTATACTAAATCTCACCTCACAACCATTCACTTTCAATTGTAACAATTAAGCCTGTACACTTCTAATTTATTGTAATATCAACATTTTGTTTTAAAATTTGACATATAATTCGCATATGATAACCACATAACCTTTTTCAAGTAACAAATATGGAAAATCTAATCTTTTTCTATCCCAAATACTCACATATATTGTATGTAAGTTGAATTAAAAAATTTTACATGAAGCTTGGTTACATAATATACATCACAAAGCTAATTACACTAATGATTGTAGAGTGATTTAAAAAAGAGGATAAATTACACTTTATACTCCTGTAGTTTATACTCAATTCTACTTCAGGATTTTTTTTTATTTTTTTAAGTAATTAAGCCATCGCACTTTTAAAGTTTTACAATATCAACCTTAACCAAACATCCGTCTGCTTAATAGACGGTTTTTGTGCACATGACCGGCATGTAAGAGTTTTTTATGGGCAAAAACGTAAAATTAACACTCATCCTTCTCATTCCCACACACAGGATCCATTAAGTCATCTATATACATTATATATAAATGTGTATATATACATATATATATATATATATATAGGAGTTTTTTTTTACCGGCGAATCAGCTCTTCTATTTGGACGCCATCTTGCGGTCCGGGATGATGAATCAGGTCTATCTTCAAGACTTTCAAAACCGGGGGCAGAGGTTCGATCACGTGAGTCACGGGATAACAGCGGATTTCCGCGCAGCGCAAGGCGGTGGGGCCCAAAGCGACTCCGACTCGTCGTTTTTCATTGACTTAAACTACAACGATGTCAAGCCACAAAGAGCCCTTGATATCGATCGATCTCAACTTTCCTCCGTCGCCGGAAATCGCCTGATGATGACTGTCGGCGAGGGCCTTTTTTCTGCCTCTTCTTGATTTTTGTTTTTAATCTGCTTAATTTCTGAAGTAAGGGAAGAAGTAGGAAGAAGAAAGCGGGGGTGCTTTTGTTGATCTGTGACACTCCGAAGAACGATCACCATACGATGTGAATCCGTAGCTGATCTCTTTTTTTTTTTTTTGCAAGAAAGAGAAATCAAAAGATTTTTCTAGCGTTTGTTCGTAATGCCTCTGATGTAATCTCTAGTTGAATCACCATTTTTGTTCAATGAAACAGCTGATTTTTTTCCCAAGACTGAAAACTTGAATGTATCTGTGAATGTATTACTTGATCTGTATCTTTGGGACTTCGTCGGTGGTGAACAGGAGTGATTGAGGGGCCGGTTAGATGACCTAATGAGTCCTTTGCACGGGAATGGGAGGAATGAGTGTTAATTTTACGTTTTTACCTATAGAAAACGTGCACAAAAACCGTCCATTAAACAAACAGACATTTGGTTAAGGTTGACATTAGAAAATTTTAAAAATGTGGGGGCTCAATTGCTATATAAAAAAAAAAATGTCTTGAAATAGGAGAGGGTGTAAAATATAGAAGTGTAATTTATCATAAAATAATTTATAGTAAATTATTAAAAAAAGTATAATTTTACATCTTTGCCTCTAAAGATAACATATTTTTCATATATTAGTTTTCGTCAATTTTCTAAATAAAAATTACAAGAAAGTTGATATTACAATAAATTAAAAAAATAAGAATTTAATTGTTACACTTAAAAGTGAAGGTTTTAAAGTGATATTTGATATAAAGTATAAAATTGTTTAGTGTAATTAACCATTCAAATGAGAGTGAGAATAATGCAATATTGCAAAACCATTCGAATTAGTGTGTAATAAGAGGCAAAACGCATTGTTGGCTCAGAGCCTCATCTCCTAAGGATATTAAGGAGTAGGAGATAAAAAGTTCCAATTCATGTTTCATCCTTTCTAGCCAGGTCCTTGCTTCGAACAATACTTTGCAAATGAGTATGGTTCTCTAAGCGATATCAAATTTGTTCAAGGTACAAGTTGCTGCTAATGAGAGGTCAATTTTCATGACTAAAAATCATATTTTGGTTAGTGTAGCAATTGTTTCTTATGATAGTGAAGCTTTGGTTTAATTCATTTGGTCTGTCACACAAAGCAGCTTTAGTGTGGGATTGACATGAAACCTTGAAATAACTCCCTCCATACCTTTTGACATAATTAACAAATGCTTAAAAAAATTGTTATATGTGAACTCAAATTGGATCTACTACGTACTCGTTTAAAGGTTGAGTAGTTTCATGGGCACTTGTTATGTCTAGTTCTTATACAATTAACAAAATATATTCTTAATAAAAAAATATAACTACCAGTACTGTTCATCTTGTATAATTAGGTGCATGTAGCTTTACCATATTAACCATGCAATAAAATTGTAAAGAAAACTTCAATAATAATGAGGAATCCCTCTATCTATACCATATATTATAACAATTAGTTGTAGGATCTTTGATGTTAAAATTCTCAATCCAATTTCTTAATTTGTTTTGAATTTTGATATTTTATTTGGCGTAACAATATTGGACTAATCATAAATATAAAAACTTTTACTTTCTATTAATGTTTAGTAAATAATTAATAAAACTTAGATAATCTCATGTCATTTTGAAAAGTTTTATCCAAATTTCTAATACATTCAGATTCTGATTTTAAATTTTCATAAATTCATCTCTTATAATTTTAGAAAAAGTTTCTCAAATTCAAAATTGTGAAATTTTCTATTTAAATCTCTTTAATTTCTCTTTTTAGAAGGACAAATATAATAAATGCTTCTTATATATTATTGCTATTGGTTACGAGGAATTGAGGTTGAAACATTCAACAATTGTTTTCTCATTTTTTTGAAATTTTGAATTATTAAAATTACGTGTTATGGTACTAGTAGAGGGGTATAAGATTTGTAAAATGGAATTTGTAAGTTTTACTTAATTTTCTTAAGTATAATGATGTGTTGAAATGTCATTGGTCCATTTCAACATAATCTGACTAATTAGTAAATGTGTATTTATTTGGAATCCAATGACCTTAATTGTATTAACTTGCACTTTCTTTTTCAATATTACTTTTTCATTACTCCCTTTATTGGGAAGCTTTTTCAAACTATCAAAAAGTTTACTTCTACTTTCAGATATACAAAAATCATGAGTTTAAAATATCTATTTAAATTAAAAAATTTAGAAATTATTTTTATTTTTGATTATATGATTTTGTCTTAACTTACAAGAATCATTTAATGCTTGGAAACAAATTAATGTTTCACACGTTGGTATATACTTTGATTATCCATCACCGTTTTGAAGCTAAAAGATTTTCTTCTGTGCATAGCATGAGCACAATGCTATTACGGTATTATAGCAATTGGTTGTTGAATTTTTGATACTGAAAGAATTCAATCCAATTTTTAAAATTTTAAAATTACTAATATTACATGTGTCATAATAGTATTATCTACTCGTAAAATATAAGAACTCTTATTTTCATATTCAAGGCTAGTATAAAACTCAAGTGATTTCATGCCCATTAAAGACTCCATTTAATTCTCATATTATACAGCATGATATTGCTTGAATTGTGATATGCCCAGGCTTTAGTATATTTTTTTTTTTTAAACCTGGCATAGGTAGGTGTCTACATAGAATAGCATATCTACCACTACACTAATTTTAAAATTCGAGGAGGTTCGGGTTGCCACCTACCATTTAGGGTGTACTCAAAATATTTTTTGTTACGCAGAAAACAAGCTATGATGTGTTTTAGAACGCAGTTCTTTTATTTTGAAAGCATTTTTGCCAGTTTTGAAAGTTCTTCCTTAAATTAAAAAATGTGAAATTTCCCATTCAAATAATTTTTTTTAGAAAGACAAATACAATAAATCTTACTATATAGTATTCAATTGGTTATGAGTCATTGAGATTGAAACATATAAATATTTTTTTATCATTTTTTAAAATTTTAAATTATTAAAATTACATGTGTCATGATAGGGATGGATGGAAAATAAAATTTGTAAAATTTATACTTAATTTTCTCCAGTGTAATAATATGTTGCAATGCCATTGGTGTATTTTTAAAAAATTGAATAATTAGTACATTCATAAAAACTTATTGCTGTTGGTGGTTAATTAGATTTTTGGTATTGAAAGACTCAATCTAATTTTTTTAATTTTTAAAAATTAAAAATTGCTAATATCGCTCATGGTAGTATTGGTCAAACCGTTTTATAAAAGCTTTTACTTTTTATTAAAAATCAAGTAATAACATGTCATGTTAAAGTTTTACCTAAAATTTAAATATATTAACATTTTTATTTTAATTTTTTTTAAATTCATCCCTTATAATTTTAGAAAGTCGTTGAAACGCTTATAGGGTGCGCCTAAGTAGCAACTCTCATTATTCGGCAAACTTGGACAGCTTATACTCTGGAGTTCCTGTTATTGGATTTTAAAAATCCAATATCACATGGATTCTCTTAGGCTATGTTTGGATGAAGGATTTAGTGAGGAAAAAGTAAAGAAAAAAAAAAAGTGAGAAAAAAGAGAACAAAAATCAAGACTTAATGAGTCTTGATTCTCTTCGACTGTGTTTGTAATCAAACGAGTTTGTTCTCTTTTCCCTCGTCTTTTTCTTTTTTTTTTTGTTTTTTTCTTGATAAATTCGGATTCCAAACACAGTCTTAATAAGTCTACAAATGGGCATCCCTATGTGGGTCCATACCCAAACACCTCCACTACCATGTCCATGGTCCTGTTTGAATTTATTACAAAAACAGGGTTGTTTTAAAACTTATTCCTTAAAATTAGATATTTTTTTTAACTTATTTTCCAAACTCAATTGTCTTGAAACACAACTTTTATAGATAAGTTTTAAATCGTAGAACGTGTGTTTTTTAAGACACAACTCCAAGCCTGAAATTATATTTTCAAGACACATTTTCAAGAGCAACTTGAATTTGGTATACAAGTTCAAACTCATCTGATTTTGAAAAATAAGTTTTAAAACCACCATGTTTAAGCATTAACTCTCCTGTTTAGTATCCATTTTTCTTTTTATCATTTTGATTATAAGCTTTCAGTTTAAAAATAAAAATGATGAAATTTTGAAACTACTGTTGTTTCATTTCAGTTGATTGTTAATTTCCAATTAAGGAACTCAAGTTGTTGAAAGCCTTCGACTTTTGATAAAATACAATAATTATAACAATGATAACAAAACTAATATATACACTAGGTGTCAACCCGTGTAATGTACAGGAGAATAAAACTTGTTTAAATCCACAATAGAAATGTTATAAGTAATTAATTCAAATTTCAAAACAATTAAAAAAAATAATTAAAAATTGACAATCCTAATTTGGTTTATGAATACTTTTCTATTGAATCTCGGTGATTTATCTATTCTTTAAAGTGTTAACATTGTTCAGTGAAGAAAAACAAAAAAATGTAACTTTAGCAACTAGATAAATTTGTTATTTAAGTTTTACTTATATAAGGAATAATAACTCTTTGGATAGGAGTCAACTATTTTTTTAGATAGGATTTAAGTGCTTTATACGTATAAGTAGGTAGCTGAGGTTGTGATTAATAATTTTTTGAGTAAGACTCAACTATTTGCATATATCTTACAAAACTAATAGAATGGGTTGAATAACGGAAAAAATTCAATAACTATCTAATCAATTGCTTATATGACGTGGCATTTTAAAAATATGTGAGTATTTAAAGTGTCACGTAAAAGAAAGGCAAAACATAGAGACGAACATAATATATATATATATATATGATTAGCAGTACATTGGTGGTATGCATAGATTTTCTGCAGAAATGTTTACCGAAAGTTAAAATTTTAATCCAAGTGATGTTTTATTATTCCGAAATAAAGTAAATGGATATACGAAATGAATAAATTGAAAAGTTAGCATTCATCTATATATATCATCATGAATACAGGAAACGGGGTGTTGAAAAACTACCGATCAATGCTAACATCGAGACTAACAGCCTTCTTGGCGATTTCTTTCAAACCCACAAAAAAAAAAAAAGACTTTGGTTAGTGGCTTCCTATTACAGGAACTTTGGCGTGGAAGGACCAAATAAAGAATGTTATAGCCTATATTATAATTATCTAGTCTCTTCAAATGCATTCTGGTCACAATAAGAGCAATTTAATTAGCCCTGAATATTATTCTTACATACTATATTCACAGACTTCATTTTTTTTAATTTGTATTATAGGTACTTATGTGGGTCACTTACAAATACATTCAAGGTTAATTTTTAATTTAATTTTTTTATTTTGATGACCAAGTGTCCAAGTTAACTTGCACGCACTTCGACTTATTTCAGAGCCTATGCAGTCCCCCATCTCACACAACCCAAGTAACTACCGAGGCAAAGGCGTTAGAGGTGCCACTAAGGAGTTTAAAGTACTGAAGAAGTTTCAAAACTCTTAAAGGGAGCAGACCCTTAAGTCTCAAGTCTTAACCACTAAGCCAAGGCCAACCCCATGGGTTAATTTTTTAATTTACACCGTAGTATTGAAAAATGTACCTATTAAACCCACAATAATTTTTATGCACGTATTTCATGCAATTCAAAATTATATATGTAAACGTACGTATATTCCATGCATAGAGAAGTATAGACTCTTGTGGCCGAGGGAGGCCAAGAAGATGTGGAATGTAGTGTTGACAACAAATAGAGTGGTTCTATTTGAGACCGCATCTGTTGTGAGAGAGGGAGGATCATTCGTAGTGGACATGGGCAGTGAGGCGTAGGTTTTCAAGGATAGGTGAGGCGTAGGGGTTTTTTTTTTATTTTTTTGTGTGTGTTTTTGCATTGAATGGTTGATAGGGAAGGGATTGCAAACAAAACATTCAAAATTTTTGAAAAATTCAAGAAAAACGATTACTAGGATGTCCAACAATCTGATAAGGTTGAATTTAACAATCAAGTTCAGTTCAAACAACTAGATAACTCTTTTATGTTCTGTTGTGATTATTCTTGTCAGTTGATATATAAATATAAATGATCAAGCATTAAATATGTGCTTGACATGTGTCCCCGCACATCTATACACATGTTTTAAACGAAAAAGATGAGATACTGCACTATCATTTTTTGATGTGTTACTATTTATTTTCAAATAATTGAACTTATTGCTAGTCGCACCCTGATTTTTACCGCAATCCCTCTTCACCCAGGAAAGTATCGATACTTTCTCTATTAGAACTTACCCTTTTAGAAGGACAAGTATGAGGGGGGTTTGAACCATAGTTGTCAATATCGCACCGACCAACGCACTATTTTTACTATTGATACAGTATGTACCAGCACTGGCATAATACCAGACACCGTATTGAGTTTATAACTATTATATGTTATACATATAAAACTGTATATTTATTCATGATATATTATCTTTCAAAATTTTGGCATTGTTCATATAAAGTATTATTTAATACTAAATTATTTTTACATAATATAAATATGTAATCCAACCCAAGTAGATATTTAAAAATACTTAAAAGATATATTACTTGTCTAGTATTTATTAAACACAATTTTCTAATAGACATTTATAATCAAAATATAATAAAAACAATTTATTTTTAAAAGTTACCAAAATCCGGTGCAGTCCAGTACTACTCGGTATAGCCGATATTGAACTGTATTTGCCAATATTGTCTGGTATATTGACCGATGTGAAACTTACTCTTCTTCGCATCGTTTTATAGCCGGTGCTGTCATACCGGCCAGTATAAGCCGGTGTGGTGCGGTGTTAATAACTATGGTTTGAACTTAAAAATATGATTTGATTAAGGGCTTTTTGAAGAAATTTGGAGTAGCTAACTAATATATGTGCTAGGTCACTTAAAACTAAATATAATTCGAAGACTAAACCTAGCTTTTTTGAAAATGCCTTCTAGGGAAGGTTTTTAAAAAAGAGGTTTTTAGCAACCTTTTGAAAATATTTTAAAGCCCTTTTGACTCCATGTTGGTCTTTGAAAGAGAAATCTATAGTCCGGGAATTGGTTACGTGAATGAAAGACATGCTAAGAATATCACACTACCCTGTACCTACACGTCTAATCACCCTTAGTTCACTCACTTGAATCACCCATTACTAAATATCCACTTTATATCTACTTACTGAAATTTTGAAAACGGGATTTGGTCATCACTTTTTGGATGAATGATGCATCATACACATTTTGGAAGGACTTTTGAAAGATTTAGAAGTTTTGAAATTCGACAATAGAAAGCTAGTTTTGAAAGAAACAATGTTTTGAAAATGGACACTTGACTTGAAATAAGGGTTATGACTGCATCTATAAAAATTGCCTATATATCTCATTTGGCAAGAATCAATCATTCGTAGTTCGTGCAAGAACACGATTTTAGAAAATGGATTCATGGAGTCTTGAAAGGTTTTGGAAACTTAAACTCAAGAGAGTTTTGACTTGGATTTAGACTTTAGAGAGTTTTGAAAGGTTTTTGAAATAGAACTTTGAATGTTTTGAAGTTTTTTTTTTAAAGCAACTCTAAAGAGTTTCGAAATGTTTTTAGAATCAACTCAATGGAGTTTTTGAAATGTTTTTAAAAGCAACTCAATGGAGTTTGAAAAGTTTTTTAAACAACTCAAGAGAGTTTCAAAATGTTTTTGAAGGCAATCAAGTGAGTTTTGAAAATGTTTTTAGAAACAAATCAAGGGAGTTTTGGAATATTTTTTAAACAATTCAAGAGAGTTTTGAAAAGTTTTTGAAAGCAACTCAAGAGAGCTTGGAAAATTTTTGAAAGACTTGATTACGAATTTTTGAAAATAGTGTTTGGATTAGAATAAGAAACAAGTTCTTGTGAACTTGTCTTTGAAAAGTTTTTGTACACCTTAAGAAAGATATATTGAAACTCCTTTAAGATTATGTATTTTGAAAACATAATATATTTTGAAACTAAACTCTTTAATTATTGACAAACTAAACTATTTTAAGATTATGTATTTTAAAAACATTTTTAGAATAGGAACTAGAAACTTCCCCTAGGATTTTGAAAACTTTTAGAGTTAAGAAATCCTAGTTGAATATCTCACTTTTACTTGAACAAACCTAACAATGGAGGGACTAATTAAGGTTGCTAGTGTGATTTTTGGAAAGTCTTCTTTTAAAAAGGTTTTAAAAACACTTAAAGTTTTAAAACCCTAATATAAACCTTGAAAGTTTCTCGTATCACTTTCCGCCATTATCATAGAATAACTTAGATAACATACCTAAAGGATAATTTACGTGCAACTTACAGGGAAGTTGCAAAGTAAAACAAACTAAAGAAATTCCTCTACAATTCGGTTAACATCTTCTTTGCCTTAACCCAACAAACTATATTTCATATTATATATAGCTTTGCACCGTTGAGTTTCTCTCCAATATAAACATGGCCATCCAATCTTTTACGCTAATGGTGAACTAAAGGCCCCTATAGTAAATCAAGTTGCTCATGCATCAAAGTGCTAAATCACATTCTGAAGTCTAAAGAACACTTATAACCCACGTCTCCATAGCGTGGTCCACTTGCCACACCATAGTGTGGTCCACTTGCCACATGTATAAAGTACGTACAGATATATATATATATATATATATAAGGATAGTTGCCGCATGATAATAAGGATAGTTGCCCACACCTTCAGATGGGCAAGAGCTGGCTTCCCACTCTCTTATGCAGCATTTATTAGCTTAGCTGAGTTGGGTGGATCATGCAATAAGCCTCCACTATCACATCATAGTTTCTTGATGGAATGAACCAATAAAAATAAAAATAAGAGTCTTTAGCCTACCAATAATATATAACATATGATATACATTGTTCAAGGTATTCAGTCTATATAGTTTAGAAGATCTTCTCTATAGAGTCCTATATATAGAGAGTAGGTGAGGAGAACAACTTATCTTTACATAAGCACTTAAGAGAGTTTAGTTCAAGTACTCAAGATCAACAGACCAGTTAACTTGAACAACAATTGTTATGATTATATTGAATTAATGTGTGATTAATATTTTCACTGCATATACATGCGCTTATATGCATATATATTACAGTTATTATATATATATATATATATGTATATGTATATATTTTATCTTAAAACACTTGCACCTTGAAGCTGTGAATTCATCTCCCAACGGTTTTACGTTGCATAGTTATACACCTAGTTTTACTTGAAGCAATATACAAAATTTTCATGAAATCTAGTTTTTTCAACTTCCCAGCTCTTGCATTAAAATGCAGATTGTTTTACATGTGTACAGATGATCAGACTGAAGCCAGTTATTGTATCATGCATAATAAAAAAATACATCAAGAAAGACATAATAACTCTTCTCTAAAAAGCATTGCATTCTACTCCTTGGAGGGCTACCATGGTCTGTTGTCATGGCTACCGATTGGTTTTGCGGTTGGGTCTTGTGCAATATTGGATTGGCAATGATGGGATATCAAGGTCAACGAAGAAGTATTAAGGCTTTATTTCGACAATAGAAGCCAGCAAGGTGTTGCAATGATGATGGTAATGGAATGGGATGAGATCTCGTGCGACAGTGATGAAGCAAGTTGCGCAGTGGCAATGACCATAAGGGAGTGTAGCAGCAATGGTTTGGTACATAGGTTTTGATGGTGATTCAACAAGACTATAAGATGAGTTTTAACGCTCATGCAATGTGTCTGCATTGAAAAAAAAAAATCATACAGGATTCAAAGAATAGACGAAAACTATAAATAAAAATACCGTCATATATGAATCATAAAACAAAAATTAAGAAAAGCTAAAAAAAAATTCACACCTTTCTCTAAATCTGAAAAGTGACAGTGAGAGAAAGATAAATATAATTATGTAAAATACACAAATCTACAAGACAAAGAATGAAATGAAAAAACAAAGATAATGACAAAATACCTCAAATCATAAAATCCTACTTTTATATCATTCTTATTAAAAACAAAAAAATAAAGCAAAGCTTACCCCAAAAAATAGTGACTGTGAGGGTCGGTGAACACGGTAAGGCTAATATCTTTGGAGGGGACTGGTGGTGGCGAGGGCCAACAAAGCTTCTCGAATTTATAGGATTTGAGAACGTTTAGGTCTTAACTTAGAGAGAAAAAGATGGGAAGCAGTGAGGGAGAGATTTTAGGAATATGAAGTATTTTTAAACAATGAGAGATTTTGGTGGGATCTTAATTTCTCATAAGGAAGATTATGTTTCTTTGAATTATGGGAGAGATTTTAGCCTTGAATTTTGGTGGGATCTTAATTTCCTATCCCATCAATGATTATTTTTTGTTTTCAAAATGTTTCTTTTTTCGTTTGTTTAGAAGAGGGAGAGGAGTCGGTAGAAGTAGGAGAGGGGAAGATTTGTCACATGACATTCTAGTATCTTAGATTTTTTAAGAATTTAGGGATGAATTATTGGAAGCTTGTGGGAGCTTTAACTACATTTTCATATATAATAACATCCATATATATACTAGCATTGAACCCATGCTATGCATGGCAATGGAAAAAGTATATAATAAATTTAAAAGTACTATAAAAAGATAAGTTATTGATTGTAGAGGTTTGGATTTTACACTAATAAAATTCCTATTAAATTATAAAAATCAATACAGTTTTGAAATAAATTGTAAAAGTTGATTGTGAAAAAATCTCTAAGTTGCAATAAGAAACTAAAGTTTTACTGAAATTGTACGTGAGTGTAGTTATATCCAATATTTCTTTGAGGTTAATGATCATTTTTTAGTTACTTAAAATTTTAATAAGCCCACTTTTATATATAAAAAAAAAAAAGATGACTTTGTCATGTATTCATAGTCGAACTCAGTTAACATAATTTTTGTATTTATTGTACTCGCATAAATTATGAATGTTAGCATAAATTATATTTAAAAATATTAGTCAAGCCCAAATCAATGAATTTTTATTGTGAAAACAATCTTGCTACAAAATAGTTATATAATTTTTCATACAAGGTCATAAAATCATATTAGAGCTTTGAGACCAACAAAAAAAAAAAAAGTGGAAGGATTATCATTTCTTTAGGTGAAATAATATTTTTTATTAGTTAAAATTTTTGCATCCAATATAGTTTTATACAAATACTTGGAAAAATATTATGATGTAAGGGTATTTAAAAATATATTGTTGTACTAATAGATGGATAAATTTTACAAAAATTGAAAAAATAAAAATGTTGACCCAAAAGACAATCCAAGAGGGGGGGTAAATTGGGTTTTTTAAAAATTAAATCAATTAAGATTAATTAAAATTGATCTAATCAATGGAACAGTAATTCAAGATATATGCAATGAATGTAAGCACTAATGAAATGAAAACATAGCACAAGAAAGCACACTAAGAATTACCGAGGTTCAACTACAACTTGTGGTCCACGTCCTCACCCCAAGATCCCCTTAAAGTCTTCTTCCATTATGCAATCTCCAATTATAAAGTAGAGACTAATTTTCAAAATGCTTAGCTCACTTTTACACAAAAACTTCTTCCCAAATTCTTCCAGCCGCCAAGCGGTTTTGTCTAAGATCTACTTTAACTTATAAGTGTTTTTTTTTTCCAAGATAACACTCCAACTCTCACTTACAAGTATATGAAAGATACATAAATGAAATATAAACTCTCTATGAAGAGTAGATGGGAATTGAATAGCTCACTAAATGCCAACTTGAAGATAAAGAGAATTTTCAGCTCAATCAATCAGTGAATGTTGTATCTCTCTTGTCCATAAATGCTTTTGGAGGCTTGTATATAAGGCCCTAAAATGATTTCACCCACTGGAGGTAATTGGAGGCTCATTTAATCTGAGTTTAGTTCAATATAACATTTAAAATTATAGTCATTAATCCCCATGTGTCGAGGCTTGGCTTCATGTGTCAACACATCAAGCTTGCATTCTTCAAATTTTGTCCATTGTCTCCATCTGTCAACACATTACCCAGAAATCTTCATTCATGTCTTCCTTGTCCAGTTTAGCTTCAAATAATTTGCAGATGTTCAAGGGATCTTCTATTTGGGGTATAATGTTCTTCAAAGTTTTTAATCCATTGTGATTATTCAAGAATGTCTTCAATTCAATTTGGATTGAATTTAATTTGATTTCTTCTAAATGTTCTCTTGAATTCTTCAAGGAGTCTTCGCACATGATGAATTCTTTATTTGAATCACCTTTAATCTCTTCGAATTTAAGTCAACTTTATTGAGTCTTTGCATACTTGATGAACTTTTCTTTTGAGCACCTTCAATCTCTTCGAATTCAAGTCAACTTCATTGAGTCTTTGCACACTTGATGAATTCTTCTTTTGAACACCTGCAATCTCTTTGAATTCAAGTCAACTTCATTGAGTTTTTAGAAGCTTGATGAAGTCTACTTTTGAGCACTTTCAATACACATCAGCTTTATTGAATCTTCACAACCTTAATGAAGTCTTCTTTTGAATTCTTTATAAAGACTTTGCAATCATGATGAATTCTCTTTTTGAACACCTTCAATCTCTTCGAATGCAAATCATTTGTTTGAAGTTTGAATGGGTACAATTGCTCTGTTTTGGTGTATTGCTTGACTCTTGTCTTGTTGTGCATTCAATTTGATATGTATTAGACTTTAAGTCGGGCTTTAAGTCTAAATTATAATCCTTATTAATCTACACACTAATTAAATGCATTAATAAACTTAACATAAGGTTTAGTTATCATCAAAATTAAGGCGTAGAGTCAACAATCTCCTATTTTTTTATGATGATAAAACTTTTGCAAAAACAATCGATATAAAAATGAAATAGATAGAATCAAATTTCTTACCAAAGAAAGCTTCCCCTTTGTTTTGCAACTGATACTTCCAAGAGAAAAAATCTTTCTTTTGTTTGATTAACCGAAACAAATCTCAGTTTTTAAAAAGAGATTTTATAGTCAATTCCAAAACAAGTTGAAGGAAATAATTCCTTTATCATGTTACTCCCCCTAAGAACATGCTTTATAATTCTTTATGTAAACCATTTTACCATTTATCATTTAACATCATTCAATGTAATCATTAAGCAGTCCATTCTTCTCCCCATTTATTTCCATACAATTCATTTCATTTCTATTGTTCATGTTAAACCATTGTCCATGTAAACCATTTTATTATTTCAATTTTTCTCTCCCTTTTTGTCAATTCATCAAAAAGAGAAAGAAAAAGAAAAATTTATAACAAAGACAGGTATAATAAAAAAAATTTATAACAAGATAATTTGTATAAACAGGGAAGCAAGCAAAACATTCAACCATCAAGGCCTCAAGCTTTTACAACAATAAGGTCAGATTTCATTCACAAAAAGCATTACATAAGATGTGTCAATGATCATTCACAAAATATTACAAAAGGAATTGTTTATGAGGATGACATGTCATCCTTCAATAAAAATGCAGACAGATGCAACAATGAAGAAGGAAATGGAATAGAAAAAGAGGGAATAGAGAGAGAGGAGAGGTCAGTGGGGAGAGGCCGGTGGTGAGGGGGTTAGGACAAAGGGGTCATCAGGGGTGTTAGAGCACTTTTTGCCAGGTCTATCCCTCAACCCATACTTGTGACCAGAAACAGAAGGAGGAGCATCAAATTCTGTGGCAGATGAGTGTTCTTCTTCTTGATCTTGCTCCTCTGCTGCAATCCCTTGTTCATTTTCTCCTTCTTCAACTTCTTGTGCCTCTTCCTCCTCTTCATTTCTTACTTTTTCAGTCTTTTCCTCTGCCTCATCCTCTTGTTTTTCTTGTTTTTCTTGTTTTTCTCTTTCTTTGTCTCTTTCTTCTTCTTGTTCCTTTTCTCCTTCCTCATCATCTTCATTTTCTTCTTCTACTTCTTCTTCCTTATTTTCTTCTTTTTCTTCTATAATTTTTTCTTATCCATTTCTCAGCATTTGTACTTCCTTTTTAGTTCTCTCACCTTCTTTTCCATAAACAACATTATTATGGAAGCAATATCTACCTTTTTATTCAATTTATCCAGTGATTCCATCACTTGAGCAATAAACATACTCAAGTCCTCTACACTTTCTTCAAATTCTGGATTTAAACTCCTTTTGGTACTCCTTTGTCTGGAACTACTCCCAAAAGAAGCTTTTTCCTTTGAGGTACTACCACCACCAAATTTCTTAGGAGTCCATTTGTTGTTTGTCAGAGTATACCTCATTCTCTTGAGAGTCTTTTCATTATATTCATCACTGATGGCCTTGGGAGTCCTCTTTTTCTCAATACTCAAATCAATATTGAAATGCTTAAAAAATTTTGTTAGAAAAATGCCATAGGGCAGACTGATTCTGGAAATAGTAGCTTTGTACATATGATCCAAAATAAATAGAGGCAAATCAATTCTAGAGTCAGTCAGATATGCCCACAAGAAAAATAAGTCCTTTTCAAAAATATACTCATACTTTCCAATTTTTTGGGTGAAAATGGTGCAGGTAAAGTGATGAACCAATCTCAATTCAAGAGGCAAATCAGTGGCAAGGGGTTATAAACGCTCATCCACTTCCTTCCCATAAAGAATTTCCAATTGATCTTTTCTAGGAATATTATCTCTATAAACTTCTCCACCAAGTCTGATTCTAAGAATGTGCCTAATCACAGCTCTATCCAAAGTAAAACTAACACCCTTAACATAACTTACAATAGATACTTTTCCATAATCTCTTTCGGCATTAGCATAAAAATGGGCAACTAAGTCAGGGT
This sequence comes from Euryodendron excelsum, assembly GCA_033060915.1. Classification (NCBI taxonomy): domain Eukaryota; kingdom Viridiplantae; phylum Streptophyta; class Magnoliopsida; order Ericales; family Pentaphylacaceae; genus Euryodendron; species Euryodendron excelsum. The sequence goes on from CM065388.1 coordinate 36,234,947, forward strand.
AAACATCATCCCTTAATGTAGTCATGGATTTCCAACCCAGAATAGCCAATTTGG